>OZ025289.1:303288909-303706773 GCA_964019185.1 Maratus speculifer
AGGTTAAATGGAATTTCATATTTCCAACTCTTCCAATTCAGAAATTTTCATTTGTATTTATATCTTAATACATATATTTAATTTGATAAGTATATTCTGAAAACTTTATCGTCGACAGCTTTCTTGTTGCCTTCTTGCATGAATAATGAAAAAAAAAATCTTTTTTTTAAAGATTATTCTGTCAAAATATTAAATTCTATTTGAAAGAGTTAATATTATCAAATTGAATATTGCAACATTATGAATTTGTGCTGAAGCTTGATTTTCTAAGATATGCAGTGTGAACTGAGAACTCAAATAACATTGTCCATGGTAGTTTTCCACACACAAATAATTCATTCATTCCGCCCCCCCCCCAAAAAAAAGCATTATTTAAGAATTTCAAGCTAAATTATAAACCTTTTTAAGTAGAAAAGTTGTCTCGCATGTTTGTTTCATAAGGTACATCTTCAAATCCCATGCCATGAATGTTTACTAAAATGACGACGGTTAGGCCCTAGGAATAATGTTGAAAATGATATGAAATATTTTTGAACTGCTCATTGCCTTTTCTTAAAATTTAGCAAAAGATCAGCTAAACAATGCCCAGGGTCTGACTATCGCCCCTGACCGTGCCAGGGGCACGAAATTTTAAAGGAGCACAAAATTTCATCTTAATTTCTATTAAATAATCATAATTGTGTTATTTGAGATACTAATGCGATGAAAGGACAAATGTCTTAATATGTGGTTAAAAGCACTTTTCAAGAAATAATTTTTTTTATACATTCCTAGAAACGTTTTTCAATTTTCGGTAAATTTAATTTATTGAATAGAATCAGTAAATCGACCAAAAAAAGGGGGCACAACAAAAACTTGCAAGTCAGTCAAACTGACAGTCCCATATGAACATTGCCACCATATTCTCGAGCGCCAATTTTTACTGTAAAAGTGTGCTATTCGAAATTGTTTTGATACTTTTTCTGACAAAATTTTTTGAATTATTTTTTTTTTAATTTTGTGATTAGATAAATCGAAATTTTCCGTTCAAAAATACTGGTGTCCACTGCTTACACAATTTAAAAACACATTTGAACAGTAAAAATCGGTTGCCGCAAATATGCGAGCATTCATTATTCGCGCGCAATATTAATGGTGTTCGTAAATCAGAAAGGGCAACTTTGTGACATGTGCTTTAATTTATTTTTGTTAGGAAATGCATGAAAATAGCAGGCGTTTTTATTCAGAAACTGTCTAAATGCACTCAATTTTCTTAAAAGCAATAGATCTTTTTAACAAAGCTTCAAAGTTGACGTTTTTAAGCACATTTCCCGACGAAAGCAGAAAAACAGGACGAAAAAACGCATGATCACGTGATCAAAATAGCTTAGAACCGGATAGGTAATTTGTCGTAAAATGGAAAACTAAGTTTCGAAATCGCTTCCATAGTCGGGCATTCCAATTTTATCCTTCTGTTAAAAAATGAATTTGTAAATGTGTCAAAACGTTTTGCGCTTGTTGAGCATGAGCAAAGCAGTTAAGAACACCCTTAACGTATTTAAAACAATTTCAGAAGCACTATTTGCAATATCAGCTAATTTTTTTTAAACGATTAACTGCATTTAGTCAACTTTCCTAAATTAGTCGAAAATATATGGTACCGAGCATATAACTTATGGAACCTGTGACTTATAAAATCCGCATCAGATCTGCACGTAAAACAATGCATTTGATTGAATCTTATCCTGTGTATATGAATTTTCATGAATAACAATCTAAGAGGCATCAAATATTCAAATTTATACGTTTGAATAAACAATTTTATTTTACTTGAGAGGTGTAATGAAATATTAAAAACAAATATTATTGACATCTTTAGATTCCATCTAATAAGAATCTTAATAAAATACAAATCGTTTTACGGTCAATACAAATGGCACGCGACAATGAGATGTAAATTGAAAACCACTCGCTCTATTGCATAAATAATAAATTAAATAAACCATGATCAAAATTATCAACTTGGTTCATCTTACGTATAAAAACATTTCATATTTATTTACTTAGAATAGGTGTCACAAATAAAAATTAAATTAAAAAGTTGACATGTTTCGGTTCATTCATAAGAACCGTATTCATAACACATAAAATCAGTAGAAAACTAAATGAAACTGGATATAATTTAAAAACCCAAAACAAAACATTGCGCCCCCTATGATCGTGAATAGCTATTGCCACCTCGGCAAATAAATATAATAAATTTTGATCATATATTAAATTTAATATGTATAAAATTAATATTAATAAAAGTAGAAAAACTAAATGACTTTTATTAATATTAATTTTATACATATTAAATTTAATATATGATCAAAATTTATTTATTTGCCGCGGTGGCAATGGCTATTCACGATCATAGGGGGCGCAATGTTTTGTTTTGGGTTTTTAAATTATATCCAGTGTCATTTAGTTTTCTACTGATTTTATGTGTTATGAATACGGTTCTTATGAATGAACCGAAACATGTCAACTTTTTAATTTAATTTTTATTTGTGACACCTGTTCTAAGTAAATAAATATGAAATGTTTTTATACGTGAATGAAAAAGGTGAAGTGATTTTGTTTTAGTTTTGAAAAAAAAAACGAAAGCTAACAACAGTTTTAACATTGGTTCATCCTATTCAAACTTTCACGAGGAATTGTTTTATTAACTCTAACCGTAACTTATGACTATTAAAAGAAAAATTATCGTTGTAAATAAACTTTTTACGCGTAATAAATTTCAAAAGACTCACTTATGATGAATTTACGACAACAATTTAATATGAAACATAATTTACTTTCAGTAAACAGAATTTTTATCTCCTCATTTAAATTTTATTACGATTATGATTCTTTTTGGATGGAATCTAAAGATGTCAATAATATTTGTGTTTAATTTTTCGTTACACCTCTCAAGTAAAATAAAATTGTTTATTCAAATGTTTTATATGTAAATGGTGTATTTCTTAAAATCTTGAGATTTAAAAATCTAAAATAACTTTTTTTTTTATCAAATTTATACATTTCACGTGTTTCCTGAAATTCTTTGTTATTTCACTGACTTGTTAAACGTTAGTACTTAAGCTTAAAGTATTTTAAAAAAATTGCTCTAGACATAATTTACAACAGTTATGAAAAAATAAATTTGTGAATAAATTCTACTTCTTTGTAAATGCTTCTGACATAACTTGAGATTGAGAGCAATATAAAATAAAAAGAATATTGCCCAGTTAAACTGATGGCATTGAGCTCACAGGCTACAAATACTAATTGTACATTACAGCCTTGTATTTTCGTTAATTCCGTTCGAAAAAAAAAAAAAAAAAAAAAAAAAAAAGGGGGAAACAGCTCTCCCCTTTCTCCTTTTTTATACTTAATCATTGAACCTCCTAAATTATCAAGGACATGCTTTATCATATAAAAAATCTACATCCAAAATTCAGAGCAAATCGGATACTTCTTAATAAAAACCCATTTAGCATTTATATAATTTAAGGAGTTATTCTCCTCTTTTATACTTAACCATTAAACTTTCAAAACTATTCAGAGATTTGAACGAAATCTGTCAATTCTGCTTGAAAAATCCATTTATACAAGTTAAGGGGAGGGGCATTAGAACCCCCGTTCCCCCTGTTTATACTTATTCAATGAACACCTAATAACAGCCACGGAATCGCCTCATCAGAATGATCCTATACCTAAATTTTGAACGCAAACTGTTAATTCTGTATGAAAATCCCGTTTATATCAATTAAGGGGAGGGGCATGAGCCCCCCGTTCCCCCTCTTATACATATCGAATGAACTCCAAAAACTAATAAGGGAAGCGCCTTATCAGGATACACCTGCCCCACCAGTGGCCGAGATGTACAGACCTCTCAACTGGTAGACGGCAGGTGCTGGGTTCGAACCCAATCGCGGCTGTCGGCCTAACCGTTCGTGGTTTTCTTCGAACCTTGCGTAAATGCGGGTTAGGTTCCCTTAAAAAGACCCCCACGAAGGGCACTCTCCCCCTGGTCCTATATCCCTAGCGTAGATAATCGGACGACAAAAATAAACCAAACCAATCAGGATACACCTATATACAAAATTAGAGGTCTGCACGGGCCGGGCCGCGGCCCGAAGCCCGAGCCCGGCCCGGCCCGGCCCGCGGGCCGGGTTCGGGCCGATTTCCAATAATGGCATTCGGGCCGGGCCGGGCTCGGGCCTTACTTCTGAAGACTCGGGCCGGGCCGGGCCGGGCCTAGTCACTAATCTTTCGGGCCGGGCCGGGCTCGGGCCTTAATTTTTTTGCTGGACGGGCGGGCCTAACTTTTTTTCCGTACGAAGCCGAGACTGATTCCATTCTTCCTAGTTTTCATGGACCAAAATAATCAGTTCCTATTTAATCTTCCTACATGAAAATCCTTTTCTCGACTTTTTATAAATCAGTAATATTTGGCTTTGTCCAAAAATGTTTGCAAAAAAGGCATATACTTTTAAGCCGTCATTATTCTACAATTAAACATTAGAATTTATTCCTTTTAAAGAATCGTAGATTACTAGGCGTTTTAAAATAGAATTAAACACACACACACATAAAAAAAAAAACACGATTATGACGGAATTTTTTTTTAAACTGAAAACTGAAAGTTTCTTTTAAAATGTTCATCCATGCAAAATAAATACAACAATACGGGAGAAAAAAATACATTAAACATTTACATCTGTTAAGAAGGGAATGTATATATATTTTTTTTTCGTTCCAAAGCGATTTCGTCTTTGGAAATTTTACCATATACCGCTTTTTCGACTTTTTGTCTCCATTACAGAGAATATGGATTAATAATACTAGTGATAACTGAAACATTTACATACAACAAACAAAAATTTATTTAAAAGCGTAAATATCGCGGCCTACGGCACTTCTGCATAAATGGAGATTATAAACATGGAAAAAAAAAGACTAATATAATTTTTTTTGGTCAGAACTCTTCCATAAGATTAAAGATCAATGTTCTGTAGAAATTCACTTAAGCCGGGCCGGGTTAGGGCCGAATTTTAAACTTTTTTCCGGACCGGGCCGATCTCGGGCCGAAATTTTAACTTTCGGGCCGGGCCGGGTCGGGCCAGTATTTTTTTCGTTCGGGCCGGGCCGGGTTCGGGCCGAAATTTTAACTTTCGGGCCGGGCCGGGTCGGGCCAATATTTCTTTCGTTCGGGCCGGGCCGGGCCCGGGCCGAAATTTTAACGTTCGGGCCGGGCTCGGGCCTGGAAATTTCGGCCCGTGCAGACCTCTATACAAAATTTCAAGTGGATTCGATATTTTTGTCATGAGTAATCGCGTTACGCACGAACGTACATACAGAACGGGCGGACACATAAGCTCTCAGGCTATGATAGCCTGTGAGCTAAAAATTCTGTATGATGAAGTTAATGCATAAGTATGTACTTTCAAAGTACATCTTTTTTCTGAGTACTCCCATTCAAACTGTTGAATCGACCATAGATAAAAACTCAAAGGTTTTTCGGGCATTTGATTAGTAGTTGGCGGGCCAAATGCGGCTCATAAGACACCTGTTTAACCTAAAAAAATATTCCAAATTGGTCTAAAACAATGAAGTGTTTTAAACATCAAGTAAATTATTCAACATCAAGTAATATCTAGTACATATAGTGAATATTGAAAAATTGTACTATATGTACTAGAAAATACGTTATAATCTAATTAAGTTTAATATTAATTATGATGGGGAAAACAGTTTAGAATTCCGGATTTGATAGTTTATTTTTCTTTTGTTTTTATAACTTCCAGAGAAACTGTAAATATATTCACTAGATCTTGTTTTTTATTCAACATTGAATTTTATTAATTTTCTTCAACATGAATTGCAGCTATAGAATAAGGCATATTTTTTTAAGATAAACATTAAACAATTATAAGACTTAAAAATCTTTACGAAACTCTAGTGATCTTTTCTGTAGGTATTTTAAAGTTTTGGTATTTGGTTATCCCGTCGACCAAAAAACTATCGCTAAAGTATAAGATTAAATGCCAAAGATGGGTGATCATAAATGTTACATTCACATGACAAAACACGTTACGCGTGTTTGTTATGTCATCCAGTAATTTTTGTTTCGACGTTTTATTTGTATTTTTTATTAATATTATACAATTTTATTAGTTCTTTTGTTATTTGAGATAAAAATTATATCAATTTGTATAATTTGACGAGTAGTTTGACGATTTATATAATTTGGCGAAACTGGTCGACGGGATAACCAAGTAGTATTAAATTTTTTTACATAGGTTAATTGAAGGGTGCAGATTATATATTTTTTAATTTGGAAATAAAATTGAAACAATTTAGTTTTCTAATATAGAGATATTTTAATTTAAATATTGATCATTTGACTAAATCTTATTCCTAACTGAATGGTATCCGTTTTATCTTTCTATTATATGTGGCGGAATTAGTGTGTTACAGGGGGGGGGGGAGACATGCCACAAACCATTGTTCCTGGTTAAATCGGATAAAGCGATCGAGTATACTGGATAAGCAAAATTTTGGTCGAGTTTTTTTAAACGATTTTATTAAAACAAGTATGTATTTTGTATAGCCAGACTTTCAACAGGGATTTTTTAATTCTGATATTTCAAGAATTTGAATTCGAGATTTTCTAATGCGTTTCTTTGTTTTATGAAATACATTATACATAAATATTTCTGAAATACTGATGATTTTCTTTATTCAAAATTATTGGTAAGATTCCATTTAAAGTTTAATTTTAGACGTGTTTTAACAGATACAATAATTTCAATAACTAATTAGCTTGTTCTTTCTTATCGAACTAGGGGGGCTCCGCCCCCCTGCTCGCTACGCTCGCCAACCCCCCGCGTAATTGCTTCGCGATTCCAAGTTGTAGGTACCCCTGCTTGCTGCGCTCGCCAATACCCCATGGAATCGCTTCGCGATACCTTATTTTCCATACTCAATTTTGGAATTCCTCTCATAAACGTACACTTATTAAAATACTGAGCATTAAATATCCATAAAAACCAGGAAAATCTACCAAAATAGCAGCATAAGGAGAGGAGGAGAAAAGAAAAAAAAAAAAAAAAAAAAAAAAAAAAAGTGTACTTATTTCAAAGTCCACCCGAGACGGAGCCCTTTCCTGATTGGTCTATTCGACTCATGGAAGGTGTGGTCCACCCGGACCCATTATTTCCGGAAACCTTACACATCAGCATCATTCCTGGAGATTTGTTTAAGGCTAGTTTTTTTTTTTTTTTTACTATAGAAGGATTGATAGCAATGAACGTTTCCTTATATACAATTTAACCCTGAATAAACAAACCTTTCTGCAGATAATTTAACTGGTTGAGTGATTTTCTGTTCTTTGAAACATTTAAATCTTAATAAATCTTTTTAAATATTTATTCTTGTCGTTATTTATTAGATAATGTATATAGCTTAACCTTGATTGTTAACAAGAATTTTTTTTTAATGTTTTGTTAAGTCATATAGTGGTAGTTATCTACAAAATTAGTGCTGTATGGCCTTTCGAATTATAATGAGGTATGTAAGCATCCTGTATTTCGTGTAGTCGTTAGTTCCCTTCGAAATTCATAGTTCGTACATATCTACAGAGAAGATTCGTCGAACAAACTTGTAAATTGTCATTCCTTTCCAAATTCCTTTAGGTAATGTTAAGTCTATGGGCGTTTGATGTATATTTAAAATTTGCTCTCGAAATTATTATTTTTAACTACTTTTTTCATTGTCCACTTTTTAGGTGCATTCGTAATTATGTAAATACGTAGCACCTATAGTTGTCGTTCAGTCCGTCCGTCTGTCCGTCCACGTATAACAACGCAAAAACTATCCAACCGAATCGTTTGAAATTTAAAATATATAATTATTATATAATTTTGTCGAGTCATTTCAAATTTTATGAAAATCGGATGTATAGATCAATTACAGGGTATTCAGTTACATTACGGCTAATGGATAAAACAGTTTAAAATGCATTTTAAAGGTATTAAACTCTTTAGAATATAATAGAATTGACACGAACCTATGAAGTATACATATATATACTAAAATATACATTCTGTCCAATCTGTGATGCAAAGAATAATATTGAATTACAGGGCCACACAAAAGTATCCCACTACATAACGCTGTACGGGGAAAATTGTTTGAGGCATGTTTTAATTATATTAAACTATTTCACATTTTATGAGTATGATATACGTTACTGAGGTTTACTGCAAGTTTCTTCATGTATATTTATAGGAACACAAAGAAGATTTCGACCACTATACTGTATCCGAAGTACTATCTACTGTAACAGCATAATGTAACTGAATATTTTTTAACCTTCGTTATCGTACGAGCGCACCTCATTTGCTACGCTTCACGTGCAATTTCCAACTTGTTTTTCTTAGTTTTCAAAACATTTTAAAAATCTACGTTTAAATTTACGTGAAGTGTTAAAATTTTACTACCAATTCGTCAGTTTTTAAAACATAAAATATTAAGCATAGGTTTCCTGTTAATTCTCAAAAATATTTCTAAAAAGTGACATCCTTTTAAAAAGAAAAACTTAAAAAAAAAAAAAAAATTATGAATTCCCTGAGGAGATATTTTAAATATAAGAATGCGCCAAACACCCATAGATTTAACATTACGGAGAGGAATTTGGAAAGTGAATGTCTATAGCAGCCTTATGGCCACTATTGAAAGAATTACTTCAGTGTTGTATAGAAGACATACAACTGTTTTATGGAAAATGTTGATAACTACATGTTTAAGGGTGTTCTTAACTGCTCCGCTCAACAAGGGCAAAACGTTTTGATACATTTACAAGTTCATTTTTTAACGAAAAGATATGAAATTGGAATGCCTGATTATGGAAGCGATTTCGAATTGAACTTAATTTTCCATTTGATGATAATTAAATTACCTATCCAGTTCTAAGCTATTTCGATGACGTAATCACCCGTTTTTCTCCTTTTCGACCGGTTTTTCTGCTTTCGTCGAGAAATGTACTCAAAAGTGTCAACTTCGAAGGCTTGTTATGAAAAATCTATTGTTTTTAAAAAAAGCAGAAAATTGAGTGCAATTAGACAGTTTCTGAATAATAACACCTGCTATTTTCATGCATTTCCGAACAAAAATAAATTAAAGCATGTGTCACAAAGTTGCCCTTTTTGATTTAAGAACACCCTTAAAAAAATAGCGGCTAGAAATTACTTAAAAAAAATATTCGCTATTTTCAGATTTTGTTAAAGGATTCAATTTACACCTGAAATTGAAAGCACGTTTTAAGTAATACTACAATGGCCTCTCGTTATGTAGCATTTTCTGGCATACAATAGATTAAGTACTTCAATAAAATGGAGGGTATTAAAAAAAATAAGAAATGACATAAAAGAAAATGGTTTGTGTTATTCGCTAAAATGTTAGTTCAAGTCATATTACTCGTTATATGCGCCCAGAAAAATTCAGATATAATTTTCTGTGATAATATGAACAAATAATAAATTTATAAATAACGAAATACTAAAACTAGAAAAGTGGCATTAAACTATGAATATTTAATCATAAGTAAGTAGACAAGTATTTTTAAACAAGAACGTTATTTTAATTTGAATTTTGGCACTTGGATTTACCGGCAAATAGTAATGGGGAGGATTAAAATCCATGACGTCATACGATGCTTTGCCGAAGCTAACCAAAATGAGACTACCGCGGTGTGTTACACGTGTCCTTTTCTAGACTGCTCGAGTCGCGTGATGTTCAAATTTACTAATCAGCTGCACAAAGAGAACATGCGACTTTAGCGGTCTAAGGCGAAACATACCTCGGCAGTCTGTCTTTATGATTAGCCTTGTTCTTTTCTTAACGTTGCAGCAGAGTTGCTGACTTTTTATTGTTCATGCGCAAAAGCAAAATTTTGAACAAAAAAAAAGCAAGTTAAGATCACGTCCACCGCCATGTACGTTAATGGCGCTTGGAGCATGTAAAATCCGCCCTGGGTGCGAAGTCCTACAAATTAATTGTGAATTATACCTTTTGGAGGTACCTAGCCAGGTGAGTCTCATCATTTTATCAAGGTTCTAAACTACGAGACCAACTTGAGTAGCCATTTGCAGTACAAACAAGATGTAACGTTAAGCAAACCTTCAGACCAAAGTATGCCCAGAAGAGAAGCAAGTAGCGAAGATATCGGGTTTATTGAAACTAAGTGGCGATTAGGCGGTCACCCGCCCTGATACCAGGTATCTAACCCATTAAGCTGAAGTAACTCGGACCCCCAGGGTGATACCTTCTTTAGGTATTCACGGGCTTCACAACCCCGGGGCACCTGAGTGATCTTTCTCCTTTCCTTTTCCTCTTACTCCTATTGTCTTCCTTTCATCTTTGTTTCACTCTCATTGTGGTTTCCTCTCCGGAGGTGAGGGCAATTCTGTATGGGCCGATGTCATCCTGTATATCGACTCATGGAGAATTGTAAACCACCCACGTGTTGGCCGTGCGTGGCGACCCGTGTCCCTGGAAAGGGGGATCCTGGTAGTTGAGGGAAACCAACACACTGCTTTGGCCTCTGCTTCAGGTAGACGGGAGGTGCATATTGGTCCCGTATGCATCAATCGGCTGGTCAGCTGGCTTTTGTCACTGGCTTTAGGGATCAAGTGATCGAGCAAATACTAGTCATCTCGTTAAGGGTGGAGACTGACATAGGTTTGTCTTGTGACCGTATGGGCCCTGGTTAGCACTGGTGCACGAATGTGCATCCCCTTGTTGGGCTCGGTAGTGGGTGGTGCGGCCGGGGTCTGAATTTTATTTTTAACATGGATGGGAAAACTTCATTTCCTTCTATGTCTCTCCCCAGTGGAGAGCACCAAACTGTTCCGACTTCTTCCTTCACACGCTTTTTTATTGTTCAACCCACTGATAGCCACTCTGATAGTTCCTTTGGCAAAACGTCACCATTTCTCATAGCAAAAACTTTCCAGTCTGCCTTAGGGGATGGTCATACTCTCAAAAAATTAAAATCTGGGGATTTACTAGTGGAGCTACAACTAAACAATCACAGATTCTTTCAAATAGCTCTACAATAGGCCCTTTTTCTGTTTCTGTTCAGGTGCATAAAACTCTAAATACAAGCCGAGGCGTTATTTCTGAACCAGATCTTTTATTCTCTACGAAAGATGAACTCTTAGAAAACGTAAAAGACCAAAATATTATAGATGCACGTCGTATCACGATCCGTCGGAATGGCCAAGTCCTTCCTACAAAGCATGTCATTCTCACTTTCAATAGCCCTACTTTACCAACAAGAATTAAAGCTGCTTACCTAAATTGTCCTGTCAGACCGTACATTCCTAACCCTCTCCGTTGTTTTAAATGTCAGCGATACGGCCACACTAAAACTAACTGTCGCGGTTCCCTTACCTGTGCACGCTGTGCAGAAATTGACCACGACAGCAATTCATGTGAAAAATCAGAACGCTGCATAAATTGCAAGGGTAATCATACAGCTTTCTCTCGCTCTTGCGCAAACTGGATCCGTGAAAAAGAAATTCTGACTGTAAAAATAATGCAAAATCTTTCCTACCCAGAAGCTCGTAAAATTGTAGAAGCCAGAACCCCGTCTGTCGGCGTATCTTATTCAAGCCTATTGAAACAGCAGTCTAAATCTGTAAGACATATTAGCACCCAGACTGACTTTTCTATGTCATCGAAAAAGTCAGCCAAAACACAATCAATAAACACCCCAATCAAAGAATCCCGTGATATCTGTTTACCTTCGTCAGAACCTGTTACTATTTTACACACATCTACTCACACACAAAAATCTGCTCAATTTAAAAATCAGAAATCTCAAGCTCAATCTAAGGGATTATCCAAACCTCTAAATGAAACTAAGGCCGTTACCTCACAAAAAAATGACCCGAACTCATCTGCATTAAGCTCTAAAAAGTCCAACTCTAGTCAAATAGTGAAAACTGGTGTTCAGAAAGAAGGGACCAAGGCTGGGATCCAAACTGCTACAAAATCAAAAACATTACAGAAATCACATATGCTTAAAAAACAAACTGTAACCATAAAAACCCCAACTCCAGCAACCCCACGGCGGAAGACTATTGTTAAAAGATTGCAAAATGCATCGCTCAGCCCATGCAAAAGAAATTTTAAAGATCCCAGGCAACTGCAGCATTATGTCCAAGAAGCTATGGAATCAGAGTCTTACGACAGTGGCTCGGATTCCGAGGAAAATACTATGTTTGAAGAGTATGTGCCTGGTTAAAGTTGTAATTATTGTTTTCTGTAGTACTTTTCCAATTTGGTTATCGTGTCACTATCTTACTGTTTTAGAATTTTTAACTAGTTTTAGAATTTTATCTTTTTTACAATTTTAAATATGTTTGTCTGGTTTTAATTGATTTTTAATTTCATGAATCACCGCATTGTTTTTATCAACTTAACTCATATCTACAATGGATTTTTAATGCAACTTTCACCTTTTACATTTTGTTTTGAAATTTAATATTATCTTATTTCTACAATAAACTAATGATTTAGCATTTTACTATTTTTGCCTTCTTATATTTACCTGACCATATCCAGATGGGAAGCCCCCCATCCGGATATTTTGACGTTGTCTTTTTTTCCTCATTTTTACAATTTTGTCTTTGGTTTGGCGCAGCATGTCCCTCAAGGGATTTTGTGCCATTAAAACCTATACAACCAACCAACCTGAAGTAACTCGGCTGGTAGGGGCCTGGTTATCGTTCAGAAGAAAATAAGATCCTATAACTAGAAGGATGACACTTTTCTTTCTCTGAAATAGATTTAGGGTTCACTACAAACTGAGTTTTCGTATCGTACTACTGGTTACAATTTCAAAATGTAGCACGCTATACTACAGATTATTGTAAAAAAGAAGAGAGTGCTGTAGATTCGCTAGTTGTAGTTACTACTTCCGACCATTGCTTAAGGCACAGTAAGATGCCGTAATTAATAATTTATTACTTAAAGTATCCATTATTCTTTTTTTGTCTACACTTAACAATTACTTGATACAATGAAATATTTATCTCTCGTATTAAGTACAGTACTTTGGCTATCGAATATAATTCATTCTAAAATCATATTCATCAGCCGAAATATTCGTAAACCAAAATACACTGTTCAACCAAACTCCGCATCCAGTATCGTATCCAAGGGGGCGCTATGGGCAGCTCAGCCTCCCCCTAAAATATTTTGAGCTTCCCCCCACCTGGAAAAGATTCCAAGGTCACTAAATGAATATCTGTTCTAAAAATTTAAAATTGAATATCTGTTCTAAAAATTTTGAATTGAATATCTGTTCTAAAAATTATTTAAAATTGAATATCTGTTCTAAAAATTATTTAAAATTGAATATCTGTTCTAAAAATTATTTAAAATTGAATATCTGTTCTAAAAATTTTTTAAAATTGAATATCTGTTCTAAAAATTTTTTAAAATTGAATATCTGTTCTAAAAATCTAATTTAATTTTGAAGATCTTTCACAGTTTTGCATAAGAACTAAACTGCATCTAAAATAAGTGTTTCAACCCTCCCTCTCTTCTATTCGTATACATGAAGCTAACATGTTTAATTTTGCACCAGTTATACACCCAACGGTTTCATCATCCTATACTTTTCTTAGCATGAAATGAGTTAGTACAACAGTTTAATAAGAAACATAGTATCTACATTGTGAATATGCATTCTTTTTTTGTGCGTCAGAGAAAAAAAGAAAAATTGAGCCCCTCCCCCTACATTCTTTTGAGCCCCCTCCTATTGTTTACTCCTAGCTACGGCCCTGTTCTCAGCGGCTGCGCTATTTTAACACAATGATACAAGAATTTATCAGAATTAAAAAAAAAAGTCTGCGTTAAGAGACATCAGATTGTTTTGTGAGTTAACATAAATATTTGATTTTTCTAAATTATATTCATTTTGCAACTTCATTACAGGTCGGTTGGAACTTATGGAATCTCTTTATAGCCTGTTTCAAACTTGGAATCACAGTCTTCCTTTATAACGGGTGCCCTTTTTACCCTGAAGTTGGATTCTGGGAAATGATGGACAAGTTCAAAGTTACTTACACGTTTCTGGCAACCAGTGTTGTCGATAAGATGGAGAAGAACAATGTCGTTCCAGGTAAATGGGTTGAATTATTTTTTTTTAAGCGGGAGTAAGTTTCTGTTTAAGGATGTTTAAACTGCTTATTATTTTCTGATATATTTTTAAATTCATTTTTGCTTTTCAAACACATAAAACTGGCAAATTCTCTTGTTTAGAAAGTACATAAGGTGCCGTGCTTGTCGATTTTTTGATAAATGCAGGAAATATTGCAAAAAATACTGTCCAAATCGACATTTTGATCAGAATTTTTCGAAGTTTGAGATCTATGAACGAAAAATGAGGCTCGTACTGAGAAAATGATTGTTTGTAAATCAAATTCTAATGAATTGAGCGCAAAATGAACTCACACGGCATCTTATACATCTCTTTAAAAATCACTTCAGCAAGTTTCATGTTTCTACTTTTATAAATGAGTCTGAAAATATATCGGAAAATTTTGAGCTGTTTAGGATGGAAAAATATTTTTTCGCATACATCCTTAATAAAGGGTCGGATACCCTTTGAACTAACAAAATACAGCAGTAGATTCTCGATTAACCAGGATGGTGGGGAAATGACACGTTCCTAATAATCGAATTTGTGCAAATTTTGAACAATTTTGGAAGTATAGAAAATGTCAAGTTATCATATGCAATAGGACATTAATAATTTAATTAGTACAAAAGATAGAGAATGAACATAAATTTTATTGTTATTTAGATTTACAATTAGTACATTAAAAAATAATGTATTTTACCTCGCTGTTTTGCGAATAATAGATAGAAAGGCTTAATTTATCATTTACTCTTTGATAAATTTTACTACGCTAATTTTTAACATGTTTTTTCAGAAGGTGCCCTTTCATCTCCCTTCTCCAAGTAGTTAACTCCTCAGTGTGTACTATGCGTCACTGTTACTTACAAGGAAGATCTCCTTACTGTGCATACTCAGAATATGTTGAAAAAAAATTCCTACTTGTACTATTTACGTATGTAATGAAGGATCAGTTAAATTTGCCAGCGGAATTTCTATAGAAAGTCTGTAAAAAAAAAATGTCTTCGAATATTCGGCGACAATATTTCGAAAATATTAAAGCGACATTTGGCGAGATGTGTGATTTGGCGAGATTGATGTGAGATTTGGCGAGCAGGATTTTAAATCATCAAAAGCAAACTATTCTAATGCATCTGAAAATTGCTGGGTAATTGTTGCTTAGTCCTTCATTATTCCCACCAGTTATTTTTTATTGTAAAGTTTATCTTATTTAATCAAAGAATTTTCGTGATTCAATTACAAAAAGTTTTCTGTTTACAAAAACTGGTGATAAAATATTAAAAATTAAGCAAACGACTCTCGTCGCGAACAGGTTAAAGAGTATTCGACATGAGCGTATTTTTTGAAATTCTGTTTCATCTCTGATAAATCTCTAAAATTCTGATAAATCTCAAAATAAACGAAAATTTCATTTTTTTTTTTTAACAGATGCTCTATCGAGGTTCCGCCAAAATTTTCTTTTATAAACATTTGCTTCCTCATGAGGACAACATTCTGTAATTTTTTCAGATTTTTTTGAGTATGCCCGTATGGAGATCTTCCTTGTTGGTTCTTAATGAGTTACAAGGTTTTCTTTCTCACTTTCAGGACCTTTTTATGAATTTTTTTCTGAACCACAAGCGACATGTGACACAATATCATCACTTAAAATTTCGTAATTCCAATTTCGATCTTCATTAACCTTTTCACCTCCGCGAACTGATATATCCGTTAAAAAGGTGCAGGTTTAACTTCAATAGAAGCATTATTTAAATTAAAAAAATTGTGCCAATATAATGCAGTTTTAAAACATTTTGATATGATTGATACTCTCAAGGCTCATATTCATTTGCGTAATTATTAATTTTATGTTATTTTTACTAGGTTAGAAATTCATCTTAAAAATTTTTTAATGAATTGTGGAGAAAAAAAAATTAATTTTATTTAACATTTTTATTTAAAATTATAACTTACTCTAAAGAAATTCACACTGAAATTTTATGATCATTTTCTTCCTTTGTTAAATTTTAGGACCTGACTGCAAGTTGGAGCGTCTGAAAATGTTAACTATTGGTGCTAGTCCAGTGAAATTGCAAAACTTTGATTTTCTCTTAAACAAAGTCAAGCCTGATTTATTTGTGAACTGTTTGTACGGTAAGGAATGTTTAATTTTAAATAGCTAACTTTCACATTTGAAAGAAAAGGGATTTTTAATTTTATTCAAAATTTATTTTTGCAATTAAAAGTATCTTCTAAACTATGCTGAAACGAAATTTCGACTTCCATTTATTATTACTTAAAATATAAAAGTTTCAGGTATAACCCGCTGAATTTATAATGTTACAAAATTTAAAGAAATATTTCACAACTGAAAATTTTCGTGGTACATCAAATTTTAACCCTTTCGGGACAGAATTTCTTTTCAGTTTTTAGTAAAAACTACTTATACGTTAATAACTTTAACACTAGCTATCCATATAAATTAGTGTTTAACGAATACTACCTTTTGACAGAAAAGTTCGGTGAATGGTCCTGTAAAATTAATGTAGATGAAATATTAACAAAAATTACCATACCATCCTTCAAAATAGTCTTTTCCCATAACTATGCACCGCTTCGATCTGCTATACGTGTCCTGAGAAATTTTCAAGAAGTCTTCTTTTGGGATGGAGTTCAAAAGCTTCGTCACGTTTCGTTGGATGTCAGCAATATAATCATCTCAGTTTAAGGTTTGGTTTTAAGCTTTGCAAGACATCAAAAAGAAATTCATGAGGGGTGGTGCAAACTGAACATTCACCATACTCACCAGATCTCAACCCTCCAGATTTCTTACTATCTTCACCATTCAAACTCTCTTTGAAAGAGATTTGACCATATTGCTGACATCCAACGAAACGTGACGAAGCTTTTGAACTCCATCCCAAAAGAAGACTTCTTGCAAATTCCTCAGGACATGTATAGCAGATCGAAGCGGTGCATAGTTATGGGAGAAGACTATTTTGAAGGATGGTATGGTAATTTTTGTTAATATTTCATCTACATTAATTTTACAGGACCATTCACCGAACTTTTTTGTCAAAGGTAGTATTTCACTGCCTGAAAGATAACGTATGTCGTTGTTTTGCGTACTATTGAATTAATATTCATATGACAATAGGCTAAGAAAGAATTTTTGGAAATGTTTAGAAAATATTGTATTACAATAAGATTTAACTTATATTACAACTTTCTAATACTTTTTTGCGCTTTATTACACGCGATTCTTTCAGGAAAGTAACTTTTATTTTAAATTTAATGAGTGAAATGTATGTTTAAAATAAAAGAATCGCAAACGGCACAAAGAGAATTCGAAAAATAATTATTACTAAATGTTGAAGCATCACTGAAGTGATTTAGTAAATGCATAGACATATACTAACATTACATGTAAATAGAAGCAAATGCATTTCTTAGAACAAAATAATACTCCATTAAAAGACATGTACTATTAGTAGTACACCAAACCCGAAAGGGTTATATGATTCTGACTCAAAAGATTTCTTTAAATCTTAATCAAATTTGATGCTTATGAAAATCAGTTTTTTTTTCTCCGTGAATTTATATTGCACTGATTTTATAAATATATTATTATGAAGCTATAAGAAATAATTTAATTCTCAATAAACACTTTATCATCGACATACAATTCTGATTAAAAGAATTTTACAATAATATTAAAATAATTTTATTTCGATATAACCTTATGTACCTATTTATTTCAAAATGAATTTTTCACAAAGAGATATTGCCTATACAGTCAATCAGGGCATCTTTGCGCCAAATTAGGGTAATTGTGCTCCACCTTTACGAAATTTGGATACATTCTGGCATGATGAAATCTTGACGAACTATTACCAAAGAGCTGTAGAACTCGCACTAGTGTTGCTATCTATATTTCGAGACCAAAATTTGCCGTTAACTCAAGTAATGTATCAGATTTAATCTTTTTTTTCTCTTAGCCCAAAATTACCCTGATAAGTCTAAGTTATCAAAATTGACTGTACATCTTATTTGATAAGTCATTCGGCGAATTTGCCTTTGTCGGATAATCTCTCTGATTAGCATTTAATTATCATCGAAAACTCCAAGAAACGTCAGAGCTCTTTTTAAAACCAAAACTCTAGGAATATAAATATATGAGCCATATGAAAATAAGTTTTCAATTTCCTTCCCTTATCTCAAATCCTTTTTTTTTTTTTTTTAATAGCTTCCAATTAATAGCGAGAAATTTAAATGTGGACCATAAGGAAGTTTTGTACAAAAAAGTCTCCTTAGAAATACATTTGTAGACTGCACAATCTTTCAAAACCATAACTGAAGAGAAGTGGTTCACATTAGAGACCTCGAGATGAGATCAGCTGGATTTCTATATCAGTCCTCAGACTTAATTGATCAAGTTAATTAGGTTGAAAGTATTATGATGCAATGTTTAGCATATACCGGGTGTCCCAAAAATGACTGATGGATTTAAAAAATTCAATAACTTGCAAACGGTGACAGCTATTTGAAAATTTTTTGCAGGAGGTTTATGTATAATGTCAGGAATTTTTTTTACCGTAATTTTTTATTTTAGTTCGAATTTCAAACAGGTGGCGCTGACAGCGATTGAAGGCCATGTGATCAGTACTGAGTGAAGCATCGACCTGGCCTTCAATCGCCGTCAGCGCCACCTATTGTTTGAAATTCGAACTAAAATTAAAAATTAACGGTTAAAAAAAACTCCTGACATTATACATAACCTTCCTGCAAACATTTTTTAAATAGCTGTCACCGTTTGCAAGTTATTGAATTTTAAAATCCATCAGTCATTTTTGGGACATCCGGTATTTATTGGATACCAAACTGGTCGCCAAGGATGGCTAGTCTTATTTATTCACAAATTGAAAGAAAAAAAATACTACTTGAGAAACAACATAGACCAAATTTCTTAAGGTGTTAAACATTCGTTTAAAACCCAGTTTGAAATGATTTCAAATGTTATTGATAGGATATAAGAACTATATCCAAATTGAAAGACTTTGCATATCAAATGCTGGCAGCATAAAGAAACCGTGGTCATATCATTTGTCTATTCTCTGTCGATTATGTTGATCTGTCCTTATCCAGAATTACTGGAAAATAGACTTCACATCTTTCTAAGATAGTTGTACAATATTTAAATACAGCATGTATTGTACAGAATGTATATTTTAGTATATACTTCATAGATTCATATCAATGTTGTTATGTTTGGAAGAGTGTAACATTATTAAAATGTATTTGAATCTATTTTCTCATTGGACGTAAATAATTGAATAATTTTGATTGTCCCTGTAATTAAATTATACATCCGATTTTCAATAAAATTTGAAATTCTCAAAATTATGCAATAGTTATACATTTTAAATTTCAAAGGATTCAGTGAGGTAGTTTTTGCGTTGTTATATGCGGACGGACTGAACGGCGACTATAGCTTATACGCATTTACATAATTACGAAAAGATCTAAAAAAGATTTCAACCTATTTTTACTATATATACCGGTATGGAAAGAGTCTATTGAGTAAAATATATAATATTTAGTGAAGAAAACATTATTCTAGAAATTGTTTTGTACAACATCACATCTGAAAGATTGAACAAATGAGTAAAAAATATCTTCAATAAAAAAAAAAAACTAACTATATTGTTAATCATTATTTGCTTATTTTAAATCTATTTTCGATTTATAGGGTTTTCAGCCCACATTAATAAAAAAAAAAGTTTTCATAAAATAAAGGAATTTTAAAACTGCGCAAAATGATATGCATAAAATACGGGTTGATTAGTGAAGTAAAATTTTCTTTTTTGCCTTTTAACTGAATAGTACATACCGTATTTACTCGTGTATAAGGCGCACTTTTTTCCAAAAAAATTAGGGCAAAACTCCTAAGTGCGCCTTATACACGGAATAATTTTTTACTGTTGGATGCAGTCTAACGATATACATATGAAACAAGAAGATAAAGAAGAAGATATTAAAACTCGGATATTCAAAGAAGATATTAAAACTCTGAAAATGTTACTTAATTGAAGTATTACTGCATATTTATCTCATTCCTTGCAGTTTTTTTATACAACAGAGCTAATGACATTATCTAAACGCTGATTAGCAATTCTCTTTACCGTCACTCATTCCTTTTTCCCGTTGTTCTCTTAAAACTCGAAGTCTAAAAATGCATTTTCGTCTTGTTTTCTGGTCTGGTGTATGTTTGTTTACTTTTTTACTGAAATTCATTTGGTCATTCTTCATTAGCGTAATCTTCAATGCTTGAATTAACTATAAAGTTATTAATGTTCTAAATTAGTTATGTATATTGAAATTAGTCTCTTACGAATATCTTTTACTGCCCTTCAGTTTTATTATTAACGATTTCTAATAGAATGGTTAAAAAAACAATTGGTTAATAAAGTTAATCTCTAGAAAATACCTTTTTTAAATCGGCGTATCACGATTGCATAAACGCGCAAACAACATTTGGGGAAAAAAAAAAAAAAAAAAAAAAAAAAAAACTACTTATGCCGAATTGATATCTTGTAAGTAAAAACTATTTACTGTGAAATTTAAATTTATCTTCATTAATATTCTAACACATTTTTTACTTGTTTTAATCGTAATGCCCGACTTAGCAACGCATTTATTAGGATTAAAATCAGACGCAAATAATAAATTTGAATAGTTAATTTATGTCCCGCTTAAGTCTGAAGAATGCGAAATAATACTTCTTGTATAAATAAACGTCATTTATTAATTGATGCATAAAATTGCTATTAAAAGTTTGTATTGTGATGTAACATAACATAAATTTCTAGTTCAGTCTGTATTTTATTAAGAGTTCTAAGAAATGGGGGGGGGGGGGGGATGTAAAAACTTAAAGGCTTTTTATGGGGCAAAGAGCCAAAAACCTCATTAGCTCCTATTAAAGTGATTTTAAGAGCAAAGGATCTCATGAGGTTTTTTTTCTTTATAAAAAGCCAGAAATAGGAAGCATTCTTACGGGTGTATTCGAAAAAACGCTTTTCCACCTTCAACAGCTCTAAATTTTCCTATACAATTTCAGACACATTTTTAAAAGTACAAACATGAAACTTGCTGAGGGGATTTTTGAAGACACATACAAGGTGCCGTGTGATGTCATTTTACACTCCATTCATTAGAATTTGAGTTATGAACAATAATCTTCTCAGTGTGTCCCTTTTTTTCGTTCCCAAATCTCCCGCTTCGGAAAAATCTGTTCAAAATGCTATTTTTGATTGCTTTTTTTTGCAATATTTTCTGCCTTTATAAAAAAATTGACAATCACGGCACCTTGTGTACTTTCTAAATAAGAGAATCTGCGAGTTTGGTGTGTTTGAGAGCAAAAGTGAATAAAAAAATAAATCTGAAAATAAGCAGTTTGAATCGAAATACACCCTTAAAGGCGTCGCGCTTTGCAGCATTAGTACAAACAATGTTGAGATATAATAAAAATTAATACTAAAATTTAGATTAAAAGTTAATAAAGTGTATGGGGGAAAAATTGGTCTTGTCCCTTTTAAGATATTTAGCTCAAAAGGAATATACAGGGTGAAAATACTCTTGGGCAAAACCTTAAGGGGTGATAGTACACATAAAGACAATCTATATTAAACAGGAAACAGTTGAATAATATTAAATGGAGGGAAGGGTCCCAAACGTCTTCCGAAGGAGGTAAGCGCCATTAAACTTCAGGGTCCAAAATTTCAAATGATTATAAACTGGAAAAATTGCTCGATTCGTTTACGGTTAAAGCTATTCTTTGTCAGTATTTTCTTAAAAATAAATTTTAAAGTTAAAAAAATGCCGATAATGAGCGTTTTGACTTTGAATAAAAGAGCTATTTTTTACCGTTATTTTTTGTACCTCATTAAATGATTTCAAAAGCTTGGATTTAAACTTAAATTTTGAGCTTAAAATCGGACTCACTAGAAGTGATTAAGTAGCGTAAACTGAACTGTGTTCAGGTGATGAAATTTGAACCCCCTCCCCTCCTGAACACAGTTCAATTGATGCTACTTAACCAGTCCGAACGATTCAGATTTTTGGCTCAAAATTTAAGTCTAAAGATTTGAAATCATTTAATGAAATACTTTTGTAACGGTAAAAAATAGCTGCTCGTTACTCCAAAGTTTAAATCGCCATATTTTGGCATTTTTTTTTTAATTTATCTTTAAAATTAATTTTAAACAAAATACTGACATAAAGAATAATTTTAGAGAGAACCACAAACGAATCAAACCAATTTTTCTGTTTTTTAATCATTTGAAGTTTTAAACCATAATGTTTAAAGGCGCCTATCTCCCTCAAAAGGTGTTTGGGACCCTTAGTTTCCTATTTAATATTGTCTGTTTTGATGTGTACTATATACACACACACACACACATTCTATATTTAAAACTATCAAAAGTAAGTCTTACATGACAACCTTTTCTAAAAGTAAGAAAGAATTATTGATGCATTACTCGGTTACAAAATGTGTTTATAAAGGTAGTGTAATTTAATTTCTCAGGTATCATTTCCTGGGTTCAAGTATCTCCTAAAGATAGAGACAGGAAATGGAAATTTTTTCTCCAAAACACCTCGACACAAATTTCAGGGTTTCCGGAAATTTCACCCATTTCCTATTGTGGTTGACCGACATTAAAGCAACGTGGACCTTGAAAACAGATTGATATAGAGAGCAACTGTCTGTGACGATCAATGCGCACTTCTAAATCATTAAAAGTAACAAAAGGCAATTTGCTTTTTATACAACTCGCGATTAGAAATAAATTTATCCTGAAATTTGCTATAAAAAGAAATTCCATAAAATCACTGAACTTTTGAGTCTTTAAAATAAAATGAAATTTATAAATATAACAAACTAAAATTTATAATTTTAAATTATTAGATTTCAGATGAGCATAGCACTATGCTTTTCTATACAGAAATATATGTTGTTAAAAAAAAAAAATATAAAAAAAAAATCTACGGAAATATAATCACGAGCAAAAATATACTGCAGTCTCTTCCCACTTATAATTCCGAAAAGCTTTCTTTATCATTAGAAACCTCTGATTTTGAAGAATAAATTTTAAATGTCTCCATTGATTTTCGGAAACGTTTGAGAATGGCTTTTATAGTACATTAAACACTTTTATCAAAGTGGAATATAGGTTTTCATTTCATGCTATAATTTCTATATTGAACATTTTCAACTGCGCAACTGAATTAAAACATGTAAGAAAAAAATACGAACTTCAATTTTAGCTTTGTTAATTTATTATGTTTGTCAGATGGTGTTCTCGCTGTCATTTGTCCAACGTTAGTAATTTGGCTAATTAAAACTAAAAAACCTTTGCCAAATGAAGAAAGTATTAGCAAAATATATTCTCCGTGTAGCACCCCCCACCCCCCCCCCAAAAAAAATGCTTTAATGTATCCCCTTCTTTTTTTCAATATGTTTTAAAATAATCTAAGTTTTTATAACTGCGCTAATGATTGTTATTAATCTAATTTCAACTATCCGCTACAAATAAATTAAAAATATGTATTTTATGCATATGCATGAAAAAAGAAAAGAAAGAAAAAGCAAAAATTGAGCACTAGAAATTAAGCGACTATAATAGCTTGTTTACTCGCCAAATAAAGAATTTAGTCTCAATTTGGCGCAATGGCGAGCGACAGCGGAAACCCTGCTGTCAGACATGTTTATTGAACATGAAAGTTATTTACTTCAACTAATAGCACCAAAGATATTTATCCCGATTCAGAAAACTGATCACTACACTAAAAATCTACTCAGAAATATTCCTAAGTATGAGTGACATAGAAAGAATATTCGTTTTTGCGAATGCTTTTTTAAATCTCGAAAATATTAATCTCTTAAATTTCTAAAGATAAAGAAGCCTTTTCAGAATCATTAGAAAAGCTGAAGATGTTTATTGTATATTTTCATTCGTGGTTATTTTATTCTCCTAGATAAAGAAATGTTTTTTTTTTTCTTTTTTCGCTCTACCCCCTATGAGTTAAGCTTTCCTAACTCGATCAGCCATCGCGAACTCTAAAAACAGGCTAATTTGGTCGGCTTTTAAAATATTACGGAAGATTGAATAATAACAATAAAAATAGTGGCGATCTTCTTGTAAAGGGGTTTCTATTTATTTTAGTTTGATTGGAGAAATTTTAAGATCAAATTAGCTGCTGTTAAGAGATCCAATGGCTTTTTGCTGTTTTTTTCTTTAATTAAATAAAATCAATCACTTGAAAATAAGCTAATATAAAAGGAATTAAGTAAACAGCCTTTAACTACGGGTATGTTTAATAACGCTATAAGAAAGTTGTTTTAAATAAGACATTTTAAATGTATCGTCTTAAATCTGGCGTAAATTTCAGCAAAGTTTTCTTTCTCTTCTTATTATTGACGTGAAAATACTTTTTTAGAAAGGAAATATTATTTGCGCTCCCTTAGAATTCATAATAATGATTAAAAAAGGTCATCTCAAAATATGAAATGTTTCGTCTAAATATTTTATATTTAAACTGTTTTCAATATTATTTGATAATTTTAGGTATGACTTAATTTCTATTATTTACTGCTTCTAAAGCATATTAATAATTTATTATTTTAAAGTTTTCAATTTTAAATATTCACGTGAAAATAATTTAGCTGCTAGAAATAAAATTATTTTTATTTGCTCTGCTTTAGGCTTGGCAAAAATAGCTTAAGATCATTTAAAATTGTGAAATAAAAGTCCCGCATACTTTTTAATTTAAACTGTTTTTCTGCATTATTATTTGTCCATTTTAAATATGACGTAATTTCACTTACATGTACTGTTTTTAACATACATTTAAATAATTCATTATTTTATAATTTTTCTTTTTAAATATCTTATTCATGTGTAAAAACAAATTTTATGATGGAATTTTCAATAGTTTGTTTTCAACGCATTTTTATTTTTATTTAATCCTGTTTTGACTTGCGTCTTAAGGCCCCACACTAGTCCCCACACTGAAAAAGATCCGGATGATAGGCGTTCTTTTCAAATATCTCACCCAAATTTTAATATTTTTACAAGATTTTTTGCATAGAGTAGTTGAGGACGATCTATAACCGATTTTGCTTTTTCGATTATGGTTTCAGATTAAAAAAAATACTTCCGAAACCGGTTAGAACCGGTTCTGAAATTGAAAATATCATAATATAAAAAGTTTTTAACCAAAATCGAAAAAGTATAAACTAGCCCGATTTAAATAATCCTCAGCTATCCTATGAAAAAAAGTCATGTAAAAATACATTAAAATTTGAGCAAGATATTTAAAAGAACGCCTGAATAGACTTAACATTATCATATGTGACTGTGTTACGTCTTAAGGCGCAACGCTAGTCACAGAAAAAGACCCGGATGATAATGTAAAGTCTATGGGAGCGTTCTTTTCAAATATCTCTCTCAAATTTTAATATTTTTACATGATTTTTTTGCATAGAATAGCTGAGGACGATCTAAAACCGACCTAGTTTTTACTTTTTAGATTTTGCTTACATGTTTTTTTGAACCGATTTAAACTGGTTTTAAAATTTAAAGTAATAAAAAAAAAATCTGAAACCAAAATCGAAAAAGTAAAAACTACGTCGGTTGTGGATCGTCCTCAGCTATCCTATGCCCCCCCCCCCAAAAAAAAAGTAAATATTAAAATTTGAGCGAGATATCTGAAAAGAACGCTCCCATAGACTTTACATTATCATCCGGGTCTTTTTCTGTGACTAGTGTTGCGCCACGTTGAGTGCCACCTCAGTGACTGGTGGCGACAATGATCCTTCATTTAAGCCGCCTCTTATTTAAGGCTATATAATCCTCGAATAAATAAAAGTAAGTAAATTTTAAATGAATTTTTAATAATTAGGGTAGATGTGCAGTAATGGACCCCTTTTAAGGAATTTCTCTAAAAAATAATTTTTTATTAATAGTTATAATTATTGTATTCCAATTTATTTTCATATTATATTAATCTTTCAACAATATTTAACTAATGCCATAGTTACATTTTCCAATAAAAATAAAAATTTAATTTTAAATAATAGAAATAAGTCTCAACACCCAAAAGCTCAGTAATGGACCACATATGTTCCAGTAATGGACCGCCTATGTTCCAGTAATGGGCCACCCTACAAAATATAACAGATAATGGTTTTTTTCAATTAATTTTGCCCCAGAACTTAATGAAAGCATACTAATAAAACAAAATATTAAAACTTAAGTTAGAAATTCATTGCATTAAAGGATTTATAATGAAAAAACAATAAACAAAATATTTTAATTTAAGTTATGAATTTATTATAATCAAAGATTTATAATGTGGATATAAAACAAAATATTGATATTATTAACTGTTTATTACATTAAAGGATTTATATTGAAAATATATAAAATATTTAAATTTAAAGGATTTATAAGATAAAGACAATGTTTTACTGAAATCAAGTTTAGATAAAATAAGGCATTAAAAAAGTCTCCAGTCTTCATTCATATAATTATATAAATGATGTGCTGTGCAAATATGAAATATAAATAACAAATCTTCAATTTTATCATCCCTTTCCGATAGTTCGAACTATTCAATATGGAATTTTAGAATGCATTTAAAATAAATGTTCTTGCATTATCCAACCATTTTCAGACAATAATATAGCCCATCAATTTGGCACAGATTGATTCCACAATTTCGCATTAGAGATGCTTATATGGATATATTATCATCAATGGAATCTCATTATTTGCTGAAAAACATCCCATAACAGTGATTTGTTCTTTTTCATTATTCGGAACTACATAATACGCATCTTTAACTGATTTTGGTCCCAAAATTTTCCCTGTTTTAAGAACACAAAAGAAACCCAGTTTTAACTCCATTGAAAATTCTCTCTGTATGCTTTAGAATTCGGAAGAAAATATTAATAATATCTTCTTCGAAATATGATTTTACATTTCTGAACCAACTTAAAACAACTTCATTTGTAACGGCACATCTAGATTTTGTCAAATGTTCTGCTTGTTTTTTGTACCAATTTTGGATGACTTTTTAAAAACAACTATTTATAAAGAAATTGCCTTTATTAAATTCTAATAGGAAAATTTAAGTATTAAATTTGATTATTTAGCTTTTTAGTTAAATCAAAATATTTTATCTACTGAAATTACACTTTTTGTATTGGTCACTTGGGTGGTCCATTACTGGAAAATCATGAAAAAAGCAATCCAGTAATGGACCACCCATCTTAAAATCTTAAAAATAAAATTTTGTAATTGGCCATTGGTATATTAAATTCAATGTTTTATATTGCTAACCAAACAAAAACATTCCATTTTTACGGAAAAACAAAAAAGATATAAAAATAAGATTAATCAATAAAGATATAAAGTCAGCTCTTAGCATGTTCATTAAGATTTTCAGTGAAAAACAGAAAAACTGCGAAACTTTATTTTCTGCTTCCTAATTGTTTTGACGGAAATTGTAAAAAAATAATCCAGCTTATAAAGCATGCAAGGTGGAGTTCAGAAAAAAATAATAAAAGTTTAACTATTATTTATTTTTTTATAAATCAAAGTGCGAAGTGGCCCATTACTGGAAGGTGGTCCATTACTGGCACATCTACCCTAATAATATATTGTTTTAGTTTTATATCGTAATTTACATAGTCTGATACTGGTGACTGACTTGATACTCAATGTGTTTAACATTTTAAAAGAAAAAAAAATCAGATGGTTCATTATATTTATGAAAGTTTTGTGATTTCTAATGAACAATGATAGGTGAAATAGTATTAGAAAGATATAATACTATGGTTTTACGTCATTGATAACGGTAATCTTTGTTTTTTGATTTTAAATATGTTTTAGACATGATAAATGAATAGAATTATTGCAATGTTGGAAAAAAAGTTTAGTAATAAAACTAATTAAAGTTCATAATTTTTAATTTCAGGTGCCACAGAAGTTATAGGAGTTTTTTCAGGTTTCGATTTAAATACTCCTGTTTATAGCGCTGAGATTCAAGCTCCAGCACTAGGTGTTGATCTTAAGTGCTTTGACGAACAAGGTAAGTTGAGAGTTCTTATTTCAGTTCAACTTATCCTTCAAACGGATGATTCTTTATTTCACAATTCATTATCGAGGAAATATTATAAATAATCTTTGCTTATATTAAGTTTAGCCTTTTAATTACGGACCAGAATTGCGGCCTTTTATTAATTCAATCGTACTATAATTTAATAAAAATAAGAATTAATCATTGAGGTAGTATCCTTGAAATTATCCTTGTATAAGTGCATGATAGGATTTTTTTTTTTTTTTTTTTTTCAAAAAGTGGTGCAAATAGAATAATAAAAGCTAGTCACTGGAATGTATATTTCCGACCCTATAATCAAAAGGTCAAAATGTAAGTTTTGGCAATTTGATGTTCATTGAATAAAATAAGTTAAATCTATGAATTATTTGAAAAGATTTCTGAAAATGAAATTGCAAGATTAATTTTGACTTATGAATACATATACGTCTGATAAGAAATCAGTGTAGTGCGTGTGTTCTGTGCGGGAAAGAATCTAACGCAATCTGGTTAGAATGAGTTTCTCAGAAGAAAACAAATGGTCGGCTGCTTATGTAGAATTTTTTACTCCAAATAAAGACACAAAATTTCAGTATTTTTCAAATTCTGGAAGATTTTCAAAATATGAGATTTCATTACAATTTGTTTTTTTGGTAAAGTGTTTTCTTTACAGATATAAAAAGTTATTTAAGACTGCATTATGAAAATGTTTCTATTTTACATATCCCACAGATATTATTATAAAAATTACTTTTTGCGAAATCTTAAATAAGTATTGTCATTTATTCTCAAATTAAAATAAGTTGAGCAATTTTCAACACGGAAGTAGTAGTAGTAGTCATACTGATAGATTCATAGTCTACAATATCTTTTAATACATAAACTAAATGCAATGAAACATCATTACTAGTATGGTTAAATCGGTTCCCAGCATACTTAATGAAAACTAAATGCAATACAAAACATACGTTATACAGTTGAATGCATCGCATTACATTTCCTAAGCCTGAATAATTAAATTTGGAGAACATTTTCATTAAAATGCATTCATTCCAAAAAAAAAAAAAAAAAAAAAAAAACCGTTTAAATTGAGAACATGCTATTCATTGGTGACATTATCTGGATTGGTTGCTTTCCTTTTTAAAACAAGTGCAAGTTCTTTAATTAATTAATGTGAAAATATTGGGATTTATTTTAACCTGTTACTTCCTATGATGCGAAGTTAAATGTCACTGAAAGATTGGTTTCTGATTATTTGTGATCCCATGTGTCGTCTCGTATTTTCGCAAGACTTTTATCATAAAAATTTACATTAATCAGTTTTTGCGATTAATGAATTATTTTAAGTTAAGCAATCTCTTTTTTCAAAATCAAAAAATTCTTCCCTGCAAACTTTCACGCGTTTACGCTTATACGCCTGAATAATTTAGGGCATGAACCAGACAAAGATGATCACAGTGACGACAATTTCGAAGCCCATAAAATGGGACAAATAAAATGTGGTTCAAGGTTAGAACTATGATTATCCTCTGAAGTGTGTTGTCCCTTATCTAAAGAACATTCTATTTTGGTCAAGATTAATTGTACGAAATTGTTTCTATTCTTAAGCTACAATGTGATTATCAGTGTCATATTTTAATTAACTAAAAAAATAAAACAAGGTTTAAAATGTTTTAATGTTTTTTTTTTAATTTTAATAATTTTAAATTAATCTTATTTTTCATAGCGAAATTTTATTTTCGTTTAGTATTTCGGTTTTATTTTGCTAAGCCCCCCCCCCTAAAAAAGTTTGATAGTATTTAGATATTAAATTTTATGCTATAAATCAATTATATTATGGCTACGTTCTCATAAAAAATATTTTTAGTAAAAGAAAATCAAAAGTATGATTTTAGGTAGTATTTTTCTAAATATTTATTATATGAAAGCGGAAATAAAATCTATTTAATTGTATTGAAATATTAAAATATAACAAATTAAAGCTTAGTTTAATTCTTTTTACAATGGATTTTTTTATTACCTTAAAAAACATTAATGCATTTAAACTATTTTCAAACAAGAGGCAATTTTCTATTTGTCTTAAAATATAGACGAGTACTTAGGGAATTTGATATTTAAAAATTTGGTATCTTTTAATTAAGGATTAAGGACTAGCTTTTTTATGAGAAGTATTATTTTACAATTTCTCTCAAAACATTAACTTGGCTTATTGTGATTATTTCACTGAAAAAATTATTACACAAGCAAAAAAGTTTCTTACAAAAAACGTTTAATTTTATCTAGCAATAAATTTACTGTTTTTAGTTGCATTTAAAATCTATTTAAGAGTATTTTACAAAATTAAATTCTGTACAATATTCGGGCTTTACCTTTAAATTTAAACTAAATTCTAAATTACTAAGGAAATATAAGCTTTCAATTTTACTGTGAATGAGCTTTGCGGCTAGAATGGTAAGTTTTTAGATATCGTTATATATCCACCATTACACCGGAGAGTAAAATGAAAAACTGAAATGATAATTTTCTAAGTAAAATATGATTTATATTCATGCACATATGAATCGTATAAATTTAATTTCTGAAACTAAATAGTCAATATTAACATAAAGAAAACATTCTAAAACATTTATTATAAATATAATGCGTTGTATTTTTACTTAATAACTTGATATGATTACTTGATAACTTGAGTACTTGATAAGCAAAATAAGAATTATTCAATTTATAAAAGTATCGCTTGTAAATTGTGCTTCTTTTGTGTTTAATAACTTCAGTGTAACATTGTAGTATAATTCATAGTTTCAAATAATATGCGAAAATATCCATCAATCACGTTTTGTGGTTTTAGACTATTTTACTTGCATTCTTTAGCTTCTGCATAAATTTAGCAAAATACATTCTGAAAAATAGATTTTATGTATATATATATTTGGAAAAGATTATTTTAATATTAACCAGAATATCATTAATTAATTTTAACAAGATTTGCACAGCAAACGGATACTAATTTGTTTTTCTCTCTATCATTTTGCACTTCGCTGTATAGCGATTTACTTAAGAATTTAGTGCTGTAATTTATCTATACCCTCATAGCATGCATGTTCACAGTGACGTCACAATGACGTCACTGTGAGTCACTTTGGTCACATCACATCTGTGACGAAAATGCCACCACTCAGTGACGTCACAATGTGACTAAGATGTGACTTTCTAAAAAAATTTTCACAGTTCGTCACAATGTTAATGTCAAAGTTGTCACAAATGACACACTTTTCACAAATTGGTCACATTGTGACGTCACATAGTGGTCACAATGTGACGTCACAAAAAAGCTCTAAAACGGCCATAACGACTTCACATTTTAGTCACTGGGACTTCACATCGACGTCACGTGACGTCACATCGACAATCGATGGTCACAATGTGACTTCACAACAACGTTGCAGGGACGTCACCATGTCTTACGGGTAGTCGTATGAAAATTTGGCTTGCCACTTACAATCTAAAAACCTCCATAACGATCTTATATTCATCAAGGCGAAGAACAGTCCTCAAACGAATTTTCTAATGCAGAAAAAAGATGAAAGTACGATTAGGGCAGATGGAATGAAAAAGGTCTAAAGAAAGTTTACTAAGAACTTATAATAAAATCAGGCCGTGCGTATATAGTCGTGAAATGATCAGGCGATGCATTAGCTACACCGATATCACGGATAAAAATACAAATAAAAATAGTTAAAAAAATTGTTCTTCATAAGCAATTCTATGTTCATATTGAAAACCGCATCTAGTTTTTGGACTACAATTCACGTTCCTTGCCCCCTCTCCTACCAAAAAGTTTCCCTTAGAATGCATTCATTTGGCGTCGCCCCAAACTGTAATGTGAAAAGTTCTCTGACTTTTTGTACATTTGTTTAAACGCGTAACATCCAAGTTAATTTATTTAAAAATATTTTTTCTGTTTTTTTTAATGTGAAAGGAAAAATGATTTAAAACCTTTTCGGATTTCTAAATAGTTTTTAACATGTAATCGTAAACTAATAATATACTATTAAGTTTTGTTTTAAATATTACTCTTTGCTTTTCATTTTCTAGTTCAATTCATAGCCTTTAAAGTGTTTTGTTGATGTTTCACAACCATTTATTATTTGAACTCTTATAAGATTGTACAAATTTCAGAAAAAAATTGACGATTTATCACCTGTGGTGGGATAACGGAAAAGTGCATAAAAATTAATATATTAAATTATTAAACTCTAAAAATATGAAAATACTGTATTGCCATTTGATACGCAACTGTGAATAGAATTTTTAGAAATCCAGAAGAATTAAAATTCTGTTACAAAACTCTGCGCTAAATATGGTACAATCCTAAAACATAGTTTAGTATAAAAAGAAAAAAAAAGTTATTTAAAAAATAAAATTTTGTTCATAAAATTCGGTAAAATTGTGCTCTATAATCATAGCAAATTACATATACACCTAATCACTTCCTTATAAGTTTCACAATTCTTCATCCTTAACTGGTACATATATTCAAAGTATTTACAAGCCGGATTGTAAAGTACTGTTTCAAAAACTTTTTTCCTTAATATATTTGCGGTGTAAATTGTCTAAAGGAAAACGTTAGTTTACAAAAAACTTACACATCTTAAAGAACAGACGTTTCTTTACAATATTTAAATAATAGAAATATTTGTATTTCATCCTATAAGTTATCATATTTGTTTTTGTGTAACAGGAAATTCTGTTCTTGGTCAAAAAGGCGAGCTTGTAATATGCACCCCCAATCCTGCTTTCCCCGTTTCTGTATGGGGAGATAAAAAAGAGAGACGGTTAGAAGATCTCTACCTCTCTAAATATCCAGGTAAGTTATATCCATACAATAAGTAAATTTTCAAGTTTTATGGAATTGTTTCAATAAGTTATTTAATTTAATGCGACAATTAAGTAAGGTAAATAAGTTTGTCTTTAGGTAAGTTATTGGACTTCATTTTAAACTCATACGCGCTACATAGATTTATACTAATGATGTATGTGAATGTGGAGGCATACATGACCTGTCTAAAAAGTATCCGATCGTGCAATCCGGGGGCAACGACTAAAATTTTAGTTTTTGAAAATATCAAAAGACTGTTTGAAAAACCAAATGGTCGCTGTAATTTAACTTTTTTATTGTTTTATTTTTGTTTACTTTTGATATTTGTGTACTATAATTGTCTATATTTCTTTTTTATAATTTTATTCCAATCTTGCTTACATTTACAAATGGAACTGTGCATAAATTATATATATTGTAATATAAACGTCAGAAAAACATTTTTAAAATTTTATGAAAATTTCACTATTTTTGTGTTGTATTTCTGCACTTAACTTTCATTGCCTTTTCAATTATATTTAGTTATACAAAATAAAACTAAGATAGTTTTTTTATATGTAAACCAAAATGGCATGATAAATGAGAATTTTAATTGATATATAATGCGCATATGGTATTTTGAAAAATTCTTTAAAACTTAAAATATTTAGAAAAATTCTTTATTTTTCTATCCTGCCTCCCACTACAAAAAAGGTGGGAAAAATATATGCGATATTTCATATAGTGTGCCCTTGAATAGTATTTAAAGTGCAATTTAAAACATAAAAAAATATTTTGGGGACATCTTGACACCTTAAGGCTTAAAACAGCAACTAAATAACAATAATATATAAAATTTGAAGTTTAATTATCAGAATCCCAAGATAACGCGCAAATTTTAGCTCTTCTATGACTATAAGTAAATATTTATATTTTGCAAATTCATAAGTTTTCACCAAAAACTAATGATAAAAAATAAATGTTATCAAACAGGTATATGTTTACTTTTGAGAGACTTACAATTTCGTTATTTCTGGTCATTTCTGTGATGTTGAATAAAGTTTAACGAGATTTGCTGTTACCTTTTCTTTGCAGTTTAACGGTATATTTTAAATATTGCAAGCTGCTCTCCAAAAAATTGTAGTAAAGAAAAGATGCTTAAAGATGTTTTAGGAAGATTATTTTTTTCCACAATATTTTTTTTTCTGTATTTTTGTTAGCTTAAATAAAATAAATTCGTTTGTATCCTGTTCTCTCCCTTTGGTTTTGTGAATTAAAAATTAAGTTTTTTGAAAATAAAACATAAAAGAATTCTCAATTCTCATTTTAATTATGTGCGATTCATTCTCATTTTAATTGTGTGATTCATCTTATTTTAATTATGTGTATACATTCTGTAATTTGTGTACTAAAACTTTAAACTTCAAAATTTCAAATAACTTTTTTGTTTTTACAACACTTATTTTCTTGGATTGGTAAAAATTGCGAAACTAAATGTAAAGTACTTCGTGAAGCTTGCAAATTGCAGCTTTCACCAAAGAATTTAAGAAGCATAGTTCATGCAATAAAATATTATTTACTTGAAGCATTTTTATGAATTGTATGTGTTTCAGGTATCTGGTGTCAGAATGATGAATGCTGGATTGATCCTAGGACGAAAGGAATTGTGATAATTGGCAGAAGGTAAGAGTACTTTGAGTGTTCTCAACTGCTCCGCTCAACAAGCGCAAAACGTTTTGACGCATTTACAAATTCATTTTTTAACAGAAAGTTATAAAATTGGAATGCTTGACTATGGAAGCAATTTCAAATCGAACTGAATTTTCAATTTTATGATATTTAAATTACCTATCCAGTTCTAAGCTATTTCGAACACAAGATCTCCTGTTTTCGTCCTGCTTTTCGTTTGGTTTTTCTGCTTTCGTCGGGAAATGTGCTCAAAAACGTAAACTTTGAAAGCTTGTTAAGAAAGATCTATTATGTTTTAAAAAAGCAAAACATTGAGTGCAATTGGACAGTTTCTGAATAACACTTGCTACTTTCATGCATTTCCGAATAAAAATGAATTAAAGCATGTGTCACAAAGTTGCCTTTTTTGATTTAATAAGAACACCCTTAAGTGAAAATAGCAATATGCACATACATTTCTACATTTTATTGCAAAGCGATATGTATTGACGAACAGATAGAAAAATGTTTTATTCATACATTATAACTATTTAATTATTAAAAAATTAATAGTTAAATTTAAATACTAAAGTTGCTTATTTTTTAAAAACAATTAGTTTACAATAATTCAAATCTTTTTAAAGTTTTTTTTTTAATTGTATGTACACTAAATTTAAAATAAAACACTACCAATTAAAACTATTAAACGCTCTTTCTAAAATGTAAAAATATTTTTTACTTGGAAAAAAGCATTTAATATTGTTTTCCTAGTTATAATTATTGTAGAACTTTATTTAAATATATAGTTATACCTGTATGCTAACAATCTTTTGTAGGTTACAGTGAAGTTAGTAAAAATGCTTTTACGATATTTTTACTAAAATATTCTGTCGATCGTATGCATGCGTATTTGTCAGGGCAAAGCTTCGAGAATCTTAGCGACATCAGATGTCTTAATTTTGTTTATGCTTTAGCGATTTCTATTATTCATTTCTTTTGTTCATTAGGATTTTCTATTATTCATTTTTTCAAATGTTTTTTATTTGATGTTTTGCAAAAAATAAGTATATTTCAGCCAAAATGGATTTTTTTTTTCATCCACCAAATTTTTCTTTCCCTCACCCCCCCCCCCCACCCCCACCCTCCGTTATAACCTCTGTTATAACCAAAAAATAAAATACTATATACGAGAAATACGTTTTAAACTAGGTCAAGCTGAAGCTTTTTAGATTTATTTAATTTGAAACATAACTTTTTGTAATTTAAACGCCCTTCAGTGCAGGAAAAATAGACCAAAAATTGAGTAATATACAACTGATGATTACTCATCAAAATTCGGGAATAACTGCCTTTTTACACTAGAAATAAAGATCCAATAAGTCCACCCCCACCCTAAAAAAAATAGTTTTATCTTTTGGGGGCATGGTAATAATGGTTTAATTCTGGTAAGGAAAATCTAGAAAATTATGCAATTCAAAGTCGCCGAGGATGTTATTTATGTATTTTTTAAACCTTAATCTAATGACATCCTTCGAAAGTCGTTAAATTAATTTTTTATAAAGTTATGCCTGTTTTTATTAATACAAAGTCGAAATTATACTTTAGTGCAAATAAAATACGATATTAGAAGAACAACTGATGGCTATATACGAAACTTTAAGAAGAAATTTGTTTTGCCGCAAGAAATAAAGATACGAAGAGTCTCTTCCAAAATAAAGTTGTTTTACGGTGGTTTGAGTTAGCGAAAGGAGGAGGGGGTATTTCAACTCGAAGTGGAGAAAAATTATTCTTTTTACAGATAAATCAATTTGAAGTAGTCGTTTATGTATTTTTATTTATAAATCGAAAGACGTTGTCCGTGAGTCAATATGACAAAGTTATGGCAAGTTTTATGAATAATTTTTTTAAACAAAATATTATTCATTATTTAATTTTCATTAACTTTATTTGGAACTAGAAATTTACAATTTAATTCGTCATTATAAATTATCACAAATGGCATAAATTATTAATAGCATTTTTTTTTATTCATAAATGTGAAATTCGGTTTTAATGAATGTAATACAATTTATGGGTGCGAATCGCACATTGTCCCGTATTATTGATTTGTGATCGCGTAGAAGTATGGAAGCCAAATTAAAGCAGGCATTGAGACCCAGTAATTGCGTTTATTTAAAAATCCAGAGTGGCAAATAAATTTTAAAATTGTGTAATTAAAAAAAAAATATATTGTTAAAGGAGCATTTGTTTATAAACGAATTTAAATATAAACTCTAATAAAAAGTTGTTACAAGCGTTGAAAAAAATTATAATTAAAAAAAATTACTCTTTTCATGAAGTCATTTTTTATGATAAATTGTTCAAGATTTGAATAAAATATGAACTGTTTGAAAGGCGTTTTTTACACGTGACTTACTTATGTGTTTATAATTTTAGTGATGATGTTTTGAATCCCAATGGTGAAAGATTTGGAAGCTCTGATATCTATTACGCAAGTAAGTTTTTGAATTTCATTATTTACTAATTTTTAAGTCTTATTTTTCCACATGTGAATTACTTCAAACTGACATTTATAATTTAATATTTTTAGTATTTTGCTCTATTTACAATATTTTGGAGGTGAAAAACAGTTGATTAAATTTTGCATTACATATACCATTAAATTAAATGTGGGTGAAGTAGTTTTTTTTAACTAAAAAAACACATACCCAAATTTCTTTCATAAAAAATAAATAAATAAATAAATAAATAAATAAATAAATGAGTAACAAATGGCTAATAATCAAAACTGCGGAATGTTTTTGTTTATCAATTTTTATAATAATCACTTATTATAACGCATTAATTTCAAATAAATGGTACATTCTTTTTTATCATTGCAGTGTTAAGCTAAAACTTTTTAATGAAAATGAAGTTTGAATATAAACTGAATATAATTCTTTTTATTTCGGAAAAGGGATTTTAATGATTTTTTAATTTTGGTATTGAAAATAACGATATTTGAGTGCATTATTTTGGAGCGTCTAATTCTTCACATGTTTAAATTGCGATACCTTATCCATTTTAATTTCATGTATTTATTATTGTGCCGTTTTTATTTGTTCTATACTCAGTTCAATAGCGCTAATAGTGACGCATCTAAAAGTAATAAATAAATGAGACAATATTATGTTTGAAGTTATCTTTTGTGAGTAATAGCAAATGTTATTGTACTTCTGGCCCGTGAGCAAAATTTTCTTCTTTGTTCTAGGAGTGCAGCAAATAAAGGACAATATAAGTACCAAATTTAGAATTGCCACATTCAAAACATGCAAATTATCTGAGTGCAAATACTGATAATCTCATTTTTTGTTAGAGTACATATAAATACCCGAGAAATTTTTTTTTTTAAATAGCTGTATCTGCCATTAAAACAGCCGTTTTTGAGAAAGTAGTCGAATTTTATTATTTCGTTTTGAATTTTTTTTTTTACGATTCTAAATATTTCATCTTTTATGATTATATGCCGAGTTATAACTAATATCATAAACAGGAAGCAATGAGTCAAATACCGGAAGTGGCTATAGGAACCCAGGAGAAATGTAAGCAATATTTCTGCATAATCTTGATCCCTTTTTTATATAAAAAAATAAACCTTATAATCCAAAAGCCAGCAGCACAAAAAAAAAAAAAAAAAAAAAAAAAAAAAGTCATCGAGTACCCTTCCAAAAAAAAAAAACCTTTATTTTATGGAAGAGTAATAATAGGAAAAATCTATTAATCCATATCAGCCAAAAATTAATACCACTAGTGGTTCACTCGTGAGCTACTAGTGGTAAATTTTTGGTTTATGCACCACTTCACTCCCGGAAAACAGGGATCATTAGATTCTCTTATTACTCTTCCAGAAATTAACTTTTTTTTTTGTGCTCGATGACATAGTCCAAGAACCCACTGATCAAAAATCTATTAAGAGTTTTATTACAATTTTGTTTGTATTTGCAAGATATGGAATCTTTAAATGCTATTTTTGGTAAACCTGTTTACCTGTAATCTTTATGATCGATAAACTCCATTGCATAAAATGTTTTATTCATCTTTCAGGGAAATTTTCTCAATCAAAATGTTTAATCTTTATGATTATAATAGAAGAGGAATTGCAACTAATATCATAAACAGGAAGAAATGAATCAAATACCGGAAGTGTGTGTAGGAATCTCGGGAGAAATGCAAACAATATTTCTATGCATAATCTTGATCCCTTTTTTGAAACATTCCGGTGAATTTTGAAGAAATTGTAATATTCTAAATTCCATTCCACAACTAAGTGTAATTGTAGTATGTAGTACCAATTGAACTGAATGTACGCTGCCTGCAGTAAGCATGGAAATTTGCTAAAAACGCGACAACCCCCTCCTCCTCCCGTTGCCAATTTTTTTAAAGGTTACAAACTTTTTTTTTAGGATTTTGCTTTATTATTCTCTATCGTAACTGAACTAAAAAATATATATATTTACTCAATTCTATATTTTAAAATTCCTTCCAAACATAGGCATCTTAAATGTCTCTAGGCTTTAATAAGCGTTATAATTTTAGATTACAAAATGTTATTTTTTTTTAAATTGAAAAATATTTTTATATTTAATTTTTTTAGATTGGCACGCAAAACAGAACTTATTTATATGGAAAATATTAATATACAGTCTAATCTCTATATAACGAAATCCATTGTTGAAGTAAAAAATTCGTTATATAGAGAAATTCGTTGTATAGAGAATGAAGATAAAATTCTTATTTAATGTGTAAATTTCGAATAAATTTAATTTTTGATGTAATTTAATTAAGAATTTAATTTTTAACTACAAATGTTAACCTAATATTCTATTTCTTAATTATTTAAATAGTTTCAAAAAAGAGAACAGACATTTAGTTGAAAGCTTAATAAAAATCAAATAAGGAAGATTTGCATTAATTTATAATTTTTTGTAATTTTTATTTAAAAAAATGCTACACTCTCGAAAAAGTGTTCAAATTTTTGCAAGGAATGAAAAACTGTATCGGGAAATTTTTTCTCCATTTGAAGTCCTTTTCTAATAAGATCAAAAGAACTCACAATTTCACTGTGTGATGTTTTTTTCTCTTGTTGTAGATTTTCATTTTCATGCTCATTGTCATACTCACCTCCATTGTTCATAACTCTGCTTAAAATATCATTATCAGTAGGAAACTGTATAATAGAGAGATTTCCATCAACTTCCAAAAAATCAGAGAGGGACATTGCCTTCGACATCTCCGGGTTCCTTAATTAGTTTCTATTACTCTTTTTAAATCTGCTCTTTCTCATCCTCAAAATCCACGCCCCACCAGTGATCGAGAGGTTCTGACCCCTCAACTGATGTATAGCAGGTGCTTTGTTCGAAACCAATCGCGGTCGTCGGCCTAACCGTTCGGCGTTCTCGTGGTTTTCTTCAAACCTTGCGTAAATACGGGTTAGGTGCCTTAGAAAGACCCCCACGAAGGACACTCCTCCCTTTGGGCCTATATACCTCGAGTCGATAATCGTTCGACACAAAATAAACCTAAAACTGATCTACAGCCGGTCTAGTTTTTACTTTTTCGATTTTGGTTACATATTTTTAAAATTATGATTGTTTCGATTTCAGAACCGCTTTCAACTAGTTCCGAAAGTTAGTTTTTTTTTAATCTGAAACCAATAAATAAATAAATAAATAAATAAATAAATATATAAAAATAAAAACTAGCCCGGTTGTAGACAGGTTGTAGATCATCCTCAGCTATCCTTTTCCGTCATTACCCTCATTGATCCCACTTTTGTGTAACAATCAGATTGACACTATTTTAAGAAGGATTTTAAAAGGTATGTGGGACGGGGGGGTGGGGGGTGAATTCATTGGATTTAAAAGACAAGGAGATTCAAGGAGAGGAATAATATTAAAAAAACCCAGCACTGAACGATAAATCAGGAATAAGTGATAAAAAATTGATTCCATGTGATTTCGAAGCTTTTTTTTTTTTTTAACTGAATAAATGAAGAACATTTTATGAAAATATTCGTTATATGGAGATAGACATTTCGCTATATAGAGACTGTTTTTAATGTAATCATGGGAAAAGGGGAACGTTCCTACGAAAAATTCGCTCTATAGAGAAATTCGATGTATGGAGTTTCGTTATAGAGAGACTCGACTGTATTTAAATAAAGTTTCGAAATATAATTAAAAGCGATACATTTATATTAACTCATCCTAAAAGTTAAAAGATGAAGAAACCACCCAAAAATTTGTTGGTTATAGTAGAATGTTCGATTCTGATAATTTCAGTAGTTTAAACGCATATTATAATTATATATCTATTTAATTTGCGTTGTATTTATGCTTTATTTATTAAGTTTTAATTTTGCTATAGGTTTTTAACCGAGACTAAACTATGCACTTTTTTAAGTGCAAAAGGATTCATCTTTCGTAATCTTGTTGCATGCTATAAAGATTTTAAAAAAATCATGCTTGCAAATAATTTTGAAAACCGTTAAAAGATTGGTAAATTGGCATTTTTCAAGTAAATTGAATATCTTTTTTCTACTATATAAAAAAATTAAGTGTCATATTTAAAGGTGCCAAGATGAAATAAAAGAAACTTAAAAATTTATTGGTTAGATTTTGCCATCGCACCGCATCCTGAATACGAGGTCTGAGCGCTGAAACAAAAATATTGGCTATCGGAGATGGTTTTTTTTAAATACATGTACGGTCCCTTAAATTTTGACATCAATATTCTATAAAAAAAAATTGTTTTGGCTTTTTTAATCTCGGCAAAGAAAAAAAAAACTTAGATATTGGTAGGAATATTCAAAAGACCGTACACACGCTTGGGGAGGGGGGGGGGGTTCAGGAGCCGCCTTTTTGTGTCAGCACTCAGGCCTAATATTTAGAGGACGTTGGCCACCGTCAATATGACGTCAGTAGTACTCGGACTTTTTCTTTTATAATATATGTAAGCAAACAGTTCCTTTGTTTAAATGATTTCTAATTCATGATATACGCATTAATTAAATTATTCACTGCTAATGGTCACCGCTATTAATGAGGTTAACATTTCAACACGAACAACTGATTGGAAAATTTTCCGTGTTGCAAAAAGGATTTTCTTTTTCACACACTTATAATCCTTTCTCTCGGATGTTTTTGAAGCTGCATTATATTTGAAAAATGTAGGCCAGCTTGATCTTATCATTTAAACTTGTGTTTGGATAGATTTTTTTGTCATCTTTTAAGATTTAATTTTTTTTTAAATTAAAAGTATGTATATTTATGTCTACACAATGTTATACATATATATGTTCTTTATATATAATGTATGTATATTATATGCATGTATTTTTTTAATGCCAGATAATTTTATGCATTATTATTAAATGCATAATTTTACAGAAGTCTAGATGACATCAGTATGCACTGTTTTATGGGTGTATCAGCTCAATAACTAATTTTCGGAATATAATAAAGTAAATTATAACGACATTAATATAAATAAAATAAGATCCAGAACATATTTTAAAATCTTTATTCATAATAATTTATACAAATATATAGTCCTTTTTAAACATTTTCTTTTACTGATGTATGTGTGTATATATATATATATATATATATATATGTAATAAATATAAGCTGAACTCGACTAAAATAACTATGTTGCATAAATTCTACGTATTCTTAGCAGCACGGGCAGAGTAGTCGCTCCGACAGTTGGCAAGCAATAGAAGACTTTCATTGGGGGTATTTCCCCATTATAAAAACAGACAACACCAGTCTTCAAGTTCTTTATTGATGAGCTTCAAAATAGATAAACTCTTCCCCGCAATCACCTTAGTCCACATCGACACTACAAATTTCATTATCTCGTCCACATCATCAAATATTCTAATTCAGCGGAGCAATGAAAAACGCGGCTTGGTAGTTTAAAGAAAAGATGCATTCTGTTCTCCTGAAAAGCCAAATGAAAAAATAATTTTCACGACAAAACTAGCGCCCTCCTACTCCGCGTCAATCATTTTAAAAATCCAATCAGGATGGACTCGAGCCTCAAACGGACAAAATGATCAATTCTAATTGGTCGTAATAGGCGGTCCCTGGCAAGAACTATATTTTTTCCTCGGAAGTTGGTTGGTTGGTTGATTTTTGACGTCCGATTATCTGCGCTAGGGATATAGGACCAGGGGGGGAGTGCCCTTCGTGGGGGTCTTTCTAAGGGAACCTAACCCGTATTTACGCAAGGTTCGAAGAAAACCACGAAAACTTCGAACGGTTAGGCCGACAGCCGCGATTGGGTTCGAACCCAGCACCTGCCGTCTACCAGTTGAGAGGTCCGAACCTCTCGGCCACTGGTGGGGCCTTTTCCTCGGAAGACAAAGCCCTTTAGCAACGCGTAGTAACACCTGTCACGCGATGTTAAAATTAAAATCGCAGGAATATGCCAGAAAGTAAAAAGCTTACGAAATACTTCCCGCCTTTTTTAGAAGCAAGCAATAATTTATTAATAACTAAAGTAAGAAAAAGAATTTTAGCTGTTACAAGTTACGAAACTAAGATTGAAATATGTTCCACAAATTTAGAATTGAAGCTAAGAGAAAACAAAAAAAATGGCGGAATTTTTTTTATTTTTTTTATTACATATAAAAGAATTGTAAAAACAAAGACTTCTGCTAAGAAAAACAAAGAAATATAGAATATCGTTAAATAATATAACAAAAGGGTGTTGGTTTTATTATTACAGATTTCTAGAAATGAGCTCAAATAGACTTTTTGATTTTTTCCAAGGGTAGTTTAAAAACGAAGGTTTAAAAGATTTACACATCATATTCTTATTACCTGTAGACTGATAAACGTAATTTCAAAGATTTTCCATTTTGAATAGGTAGGTAGGAAGAGAATCGAACGACAGTGTTAATCTTAAAAGCTCATTTTCTCTCCACATAATCAAAAATTCGGAAATTTCTTTATCTTAACAGTTATTATAATTTGTGAGCCTAATTTCAGACATAAGCATTTTGGGACGGAAAATTTTAGTTTTTGAAATAGGTGTATAAAGCGTTCGCTTCCGTGGAAGCCCAACATTTCATATTGGTACAACGAAATGGATCTTTATTTTAAAAACCCTAGAATTATCTTTATAAATTGCGGATTCATAAGTTAATTTCTCGATGTTTAATTTTTCCGAGTAAAAGATTTTAGCATTATTAGACCGGGGAGGCGGTAGCACAGAGTTCACGGATGAAAATATAGGATCAGTCGAAACTCGATTCGCATATGAAAACGCAATCGATTTGCCAAGTCATATCTTGGTGGTAAATACTTAAAAATCCTTTTTTAACAGTTGACTCGTAGGTTCAGCATTATGCTTTACTGCACCCAATAGTAGAAAACACGAGGATTGGGAGCATGAAAACATAATAGTAAACCTATGAGTCAACCGTTAAAATCGGGGTTTTAGGTGCTTTCCACCAAGACATGACTTGGTAGACCAATTGCGTTTCAATATGCGAATCGTGATTTAACTTATCCTAGATTTTCATCAGTGAGCTCGAAGAGGTGATTGTCAATGCTGGCGCCTAACACAACTGCTATAAATATGAAATAGAGAAAAGCACTAAAACTTTTCAGATGAATTTGACCTTAATTTTAAAGCAAATTAAAACTTAGTATTTATATTGTGAAATGTTTAAATTCGTTATTTTTTCTTTTTTACTAAGATTTTTTTTTTCTTTCAGTTCATACCATGGAAGAGCTGCAAGATTACATTTGCATTGGTCAAGATAACAGTCAAGGAGACCAACGTGTTGTGTTATTCGTGAAGATGAAACCTGGATATAAATTTTCTCCAGAATTCGCAAAGAAGGTGCAGAAGCAAGTTCTGAACCAGTTGACCGAAGAACATGTGCCTGCAGTTGTCCTAGAAGCAAAAGATATACCAGTAAGTATTTACTCTATCGAATACATGTAAGACTGAGATCTAGATTCCTGAAAGTTATGCCTAATCCAAAAAATTTTTTTAATGTTATTTAAAAGTATTCTTCGAAGATATTGATACAAATAATCGATATTGTAAGTTTTGTGCACTAAATTTTTTTTTAACTATTACAACGCTAAACTTTAAATACGTGATAAACTAGATATAAAAATCGCTTCAAGACATCAAAGTACTAAATATTTAATATTAAAAAAGAAAAAAAAATTAACAACCCCCCCCCCCCCAAAAAAAAAAGTATTACTTTTAGTTTGTCTCGTTTCATTGCATTTTGTTGCAACATTCTCAAGAAAATGATATGATAAAAATATTTTCGCAAAAATTTCAAATTGAAAAACTACACAAAAATCACGCGAATACAAGCATAATGAAATTATGATATTAAAAATTGAATTTGAGAATTATTTTATATTTCCTTATTGCTATGATCCAGCTACCAAGGAACTTCCTAAAATTTGGAAAGAAATGCTATACAGAATGAAACAATAATATGAAATAATTAACTTTCACAATTTTCCATTGTTAATGCTGCAGTTAATTTCATTATACTTGTGTTCGCATGAATTTTGTTTACTAGTGTTTCAATTTAAATAGATAAATCGAATTATAAAATATAAGCGAAAATTTTTCATTTTATTATCTTGAATTTTGTCGTCGGATGCAATGGAACATGTTGATATATGAATAAATGTATTTTTTCCTTTTTGAAATTTATTTTTCTCTTAGTACTTTAAATACGTAGTCTCAAAATCTTATTTTTTCTAAACAATCTCGAGTAAAGAGATGTAGATTTAATTAAATATCTTATATTCCATTTGTATTTTTTATTTGAGGAAAATTAGTTCATAAAGATACGGAAGTACAGGGTGTCCAGCAAATAACACCCTGATTTCAAAATTAAATTTCTCAAAAACAAAGATCAATAGAATTATGCAGTAAACGGTTTGTTTATCAGGTAAGCTGTAAGAATGTTTTACAAAAGTTTCGAACGGTAGATATTTTGAAAAGATTGTGTTCTGATTGAAAAGAATAGTTCGATTTGACATTTTTCTTGCTTTAGATTGCTGCCAGAGAATGTGTTTGTCGGCGTAAAGTGTCATATTTCATAGTTTTTTGAAATTTCGAAATTCTAAAAATTTACTTCGAAAAATCTTTAAAATGTTGCACTGTAAGCTGAAAAATTTCTCTGCAGGCAATCTAAAACAAGAAAAATGTCAAATCAAAGCATTCTATGCAATCGGAAAGCAATTTTTTCAAAATATTTACTGTTTGAAATTTCTGTATAAGATTTTTACAGCTTACCTAATGAAAAAACCGTTTACCGCATATTACTATCGATCTTTGATTTTGAGAAATTTAATTTTGAAATCAGGGTGTTATTTGCTGGACACCCTGTAAAATACTTCCTCTAAATAAAATGTTTGGCATTACCATGTCAGCTAACGAGCCACAAATCTCTAGTCTTTTTAGGTGCGTTCGTAATTATGTAAATACGTAGCACCTATTGTTGTCGTTCAGTCCGTCTGTCTGTCTGTGTGCATATAACAACGCAAAAACTACCCAACCGAATCGTTTGAAATTTAAAATACATAATTATAACATAATTTTGTCGAGTCATTTCAAATTGTATGAAAATCGGATGGATAGATCAATTACAGGGACAATCAAAAGGATTCCGTTACATTACGGTCAATGGGGAAATTTTTTTTAAATGCATTTTAATCGTTTGAAATTTAAAACATATAATTATTACGTAATTTTATCGAGTCATTTCAAATGTTATGAAAGTCGGATGCATAGATCATTTACAGGGACAATCAAAGGTATTCCATTACATTACGGTCAATGGGAAAAAAGATTCAAATGCATTTTTATGATGTTACACTCATTCGAACATAATAGAATTGACATGAATCTATGAAATATATACTAAAATATGCATTCTGTACAATCTGTTATGCAAAGAATTTTTATTATTAAATTACAGGGCCACACAAAAGTATTCCACTTCATAATGCTATACGGGGAAACATTGCTTGGGGCGTGTTTTAATTATATTCAACTATTTCACGTTTTATGAATAAGATATACGTTTCTGAGGTGTAATAAAAATGACTTTCTGCATATTTACAGAAACCCAAAGATTTCGAATACTATACTGTATCCGAAGTACGCTCTAGTATATCAGCAAGATCTGAATATTTTTAAAACTTCGTTATCGTACGAACGCACCTCATTTGCTATGTTCACGTGCAATTTCCAACTTGTTTTTTCAGGGATCAAATTTTAAGTTTAACATCAGCTCATTGATTTTTGTTTTCAGTACTCCAATTCGTAAGTTATCACAATCCAACATCTTACTGACCAAACTTTTTTTTAATAAAGCAATTAATTATATCTCTGGTTTTTGTAAGTTTTTAAAGTTTTTTCAGAAATTGTTCTGAAACTTTAATATTTTAAAATTTAGTAACCCTTTAAAGGGACTTGGTATTCTTCAAAACTAAACTGATCAAAATAGAATTTTGCTATCTTTCGTTAAAAATTTATTCATTGCTAGTATATTATTTCAAAGTTGCGTAAATATAAGATTATTACTCATATGAAGGAAGAGACTTCATCCTTTTCATTTCAAATGAGTCATAGATGCAACTTTTACATTAGTTTTTCTCATTTTCAGTTTTGATACTTTTCCAATTTTTCAAAGTTCTTAAATTTTAAGATGTATATAAGAAATAATATGTACAGTTTTCACGTAATCAAAAATATGGACTCGGTATAATTAAAGATGAATTTTGCAGTAGAATAAATAAATTAAAGAAATTGGCATTTTCCGCTCCAAGGCGTTTAATTTTTTCCCTTTTTAATAGCTTTATATAAAAATCAATCTAAAATTATGAAAAGTACCCAATGAATATAGGAGAAAAAGTGCGTAAAATATAAATACAAGTTTTAAGGTGATTCGAGAGTCTATCGCGAAATGCAAAACTTAAAAATGTCTCATTTTATTCGATGTTTTATAAAGTAGAAATGCATAATTTTTCTTCCAATGATCAGCTTAATATCAGTTTTTTGAAACACAATTATTTTTATTTTAGAATTGATATTTTACTTGTTTAATTTTATATATATATAATATATGATGTAATTAAAACTTATATATAAAATGTTGAAAAATTTTGTTGGAAATCTGATAATTTTCAATAGTCAATGCAGTTGTCATATTAAAGTACACGTTCAAGGTGCATCAGTCTTACATAGCTGTCTGTATTATTTGGGGTTCCTAGATTCAAAAGCTTTGCATGCAATAAGTAAAAACAAAAAAATAATAGAAAGGCTTTCAAATTCATTATTTTTTTTTACATTAAAAAAAAAATAATGAATTTGAAATTCATTTTTTTTTTTAATGGATGTTTCTCAACATAATCTGGCACGAGAGTTTAAATTTATAATTAATACTTGAAAATTAGTCCGTCTAAAGTACCTTTTACACATACACATATATATATACCACTAATTGTAAACCAATATATGAATAATTGAATTTAATACAAAATTACCACACTGAAACATGAGGAGAAAAAATAGATTTGTAAGATCAAAGCAGAATCCTCAGGTCCACCAATACGTTGGAAGTAGAAATAAAGTATGTTGTTTAATCTTCGCATTAGCATAAAAATGAAAAATAATACGAATTTGGGACTACTAACACACATAAAACTAAGATTAAATGGAGAATAAACATAAAAAAAAATCATTTAATTATTAAATTGGACAGAAAAATAAAAAAATAAACATACCATCCGCTACAGTTTCCCTAAAAAGATGTAGCACAAAATCATTTACTTTAACAATACTAACCTAAACTCAATATCTTAATATATGATGAAATAAAGAAAAAATAGGTAATTAATATATGCATTTTATACACTTAGAAATAGTATTTTAAATATCCAATTTGTTAAAAGTTAGGTACAAGTTAATCATTGAAATTAAATTAATAGAATTGATATAACTATACATTTATCCATTCATATCTGTTAATTGAAAATCCAATGTAAAATGTATTGCAATTTAGCAAATGTCTCTAAGTTTATCGAAAGCACTCAAATTTCTTTTTCTCTTCATTTTAGTATAATCTTAATGGAAAGAAGCTGGAACGTGTTTTGAAAATCATGATCAACACGAATGAAATACCCGATACTTCAAATGTCAAAAATCCCGAGTGTTTAAATGATTTCCTCAATATTCCTGAATTGCAAGGTTACTAAAGTTGAAAATTTCAACTTTTTTTCTTCGAGTTTTGTTCAAAGGACTCGAGAGCATCTCTCTGATACATATGATAGTTCTTTGGATAATGCAAAATGCCAAGTATTCTGCAGAGCAGTTGAAAAGTGCCTTATAAAAGATGTACTTATTGCATTATATTTTAAACTGATTCATTATACAAAGTATTAAAGCTGAGCTTATGATCTTTTTGCATTCAATATTGTTCGTTGTTTGAAAATATTTTTAACTCGTTTATTAAACAAATATTTTCAAATAAGATTTTAAAAATTTATTGTTGAAAATAACATTTTCACTTGTTATATTTTATATCTAAAAATGTATGAATTGTACTTGAATTTACATAACAGCAGACGTGATATTTCTAATACATTATGTTTTTGGCACCGCCAGTGTTCATTTTATCTATTATTTTTATGTATATTTCTTTTAATTATGTTTTTAATCAATTTTAGTCTCCAAAACATTTTTGCTTTTGTTTTTATGTTTTTCAAGTACAAATAATGCATCTTAATCTAGTTTAGTCAGTTATAATTTTGTAGCTTTTAACTTTTTTCAAAATAAAGCTTGTATATATTACAATATTTCTGTTAGTTCTTTAAGTTATAATTTTATATTTCCTTTTTCTGCATTGCATATGTTTGTCATTTAACGGCTGATTGTTGTATAAATTGGAATTTTTAGTTTATTATACTAACATCGTTCTTAATTGATGTTGTTAAAACTTGTTGTAAAACGCTTCGAATATCCGAAAGTTTAGACATTTACTGATAGTTTGTAAAAATATTTTGTATTGTAAATAAAATATTTTGATATTGTTTTTGTAGTTCCTTTCATTCCTGTTCTTATATCAGTATGCACATAGAATTTTGAATGGAGAATTGAACACTTAAAATTCAATGGAATGCATATGAAATTCTCTATTGTAGACCATGCTGTTTAAAATTACTTTTTTTTGAACAGGTTTAAAATCTAAAAATCTTTTTAGACCAAAAATTCAGTAATTTTTAAAACTTTCGAAAAGTTTTAATTGAGCAATAAAATTAATTTTCTCATGTGCTTCTTCAGTTAGAATAAACGGAAAAAAAGTATTACATTTCTCGTATCTTGGTATCCCTTTTCAGAATAATTCAATAAACAGTTAAAATGAACTTTTCTGAGAATATTTAATCTGAGCGACACGAATCGTGGTACTCGGTTTGTCATCTCCGATTTTCCAAATTTAACGTGCGCAAAGCTTAACCGTTAATTATTAATGACTCATGGCTTGATATGAATATTGTTGGTGATGTCTAATTGTCATTTCTCATCTGTTTTTTATTGTGCAAAGCAACTTAATTTTCCATGCTGGAAGGGGTCACATTGTGTTGTGTCGGTCTGTTATCAAATAAAATATTTTTGACTCTACACATTTCCAATTGTCTGTTTTATTAGGATCAAAGAATTGAGAAAGCTGGTTTGTCTCGATAAGTAATATACTTGTAGTATTTTCATTATATTGAAACGTTCATGCAGTTTTCAGCTAAACATTTACTTTGCATTTTTAAGACTTATACCTTTCTAAAACTAAATTTGGTTCCCTTCACTAGAAATTGCATTTTCAGTTGAGATGTTTAGAAAATATTGCATTACAATATGAATTAATTTATATTACAACTTTCTAATACTTTTTTCGCTCTGTCGCACACGGTTCTTTCTGGAAAGTATTTATTTTAAATTTAAAGAGTGAAATATATGTTTAAAATAAAAGAATTTCAAACAACCCAAAGAGAATTAAGTAAATTATTATTATTATTAATAAATGCCTAAACATAAATGAAGTAATGTAATAAATCCAAAGACATATACTAACATTGCTACATGTAAATATTAACAAAACTATTTCTTAAAACAAAATAATGCTCTATTGAAAGACATATACTACTAATAATACACTAGACCCGAATGAGTTAAATACATTTAATTTTTATATGCATAATTACGAACAATATATTGTTGTGTTTTTGTAAAATCTTTTTCATCAGAAAATATTAAAATAATTACATTGTAACATTGAATGCAATTATAAAGAACGATTTTTGTCCCTTACACAAGCTGTTTTTTTAGTTAAGAAATGGATAACGCAACACTTAAATTACCAATTTATTAAAATACTTTTATTTTAATAAAATTGCCAAATCTGATCTTACTAACCTCGGATTATGTTAATATGGTGTCAAGAGGCATAACAAAGCTATCGGCTATTTACGCCGCCGGAGGTTCAATTAAATTGAGAATTCAAATGTAAGCAAATGTCTCTATTTAAATGTATAACTTTTCCGCATGTACTCTGTTTTGTATTGTAGTGTTTCTGAAAACTTTTTCACCGGTAAATATTAATCACTTCATTCTAATATCGGATACACTTATGAAGATTGATCTTGTCTTTAAAAAAATTGATAAAACAATACTTAATTTTTAAATTTATTAAAATAATTCTATTGCACAAATACGCATTGTTAATCCCTGAAGACTTGATTTCAAGCAGTTAGAAAAAAGTTCCCTTTTAGATATCTTTCTATGTAAACTAGCGTAATTGTAAGTTCTTTCCCCCAGAATCCAAAAGCTCTTCCGTTATATAGGTAAATCTCTTTTCGCAGGTTTTATAACACACACACACACACACACACACATAAGTGCTGCAAAAACTCTGTCTCAAGGGAAAGTTACAAATATTCCTATAATTCAGACAGATGTCTTAACAGCTATACTTGTCTGGTAATCATTTTATCGGGACCATCAAAAAGTTTCCGTGTAAGACAGGAATCTGTTAGATAGGTTTCGTTTCATTTAACAATTTTATTGTGCATAACTTTGAAATACATATAAAACATTAAACAGCGAAACTTGTCCAAAACTGAACTTGCCTATAAAGCAAATCTGCCTTAACCCTTTAAGCTCTGATGGGTAAATTTCTTCAAAATTTCAAATGCATCTTTGGCAGTTTTTGAAAAGAAAAAATTCGCTTTAGAATGGGCACGAAAAATGCATTAAACCTTTTTTCAAATAAATTTGAATGAAAATTCCGGTGCTGTTGTGACATTTCGGAATTAAAATTAAGTGGTAGAAAATTTAACCATCGGAGCTCAAAAGGTTAAAAGGTAAATCTATTCTATGCAAGCAAAAAGGAAATCAACCTGTCTAGCCATTAAGACCATCGAAGTCGTTTTTTTTTGCACTTAAATATTTATTCATCTTTGAAATCCTTTTTAAAATTAAATTCATGAACTCTATCTTATTTTTAGAAGCCCATATCCTCTACAAAAGGTAAAGAAAATCAGGAAAAGGGCATAAATTGCACCAAGAAAAACTTCCATCGAAAATGAGTTCAAACGCAAAAATTAGAAGCAATTAAATAGAAAATTTTGATACCAATTGTGAATTAAGTAATTTGATAACTTTTAATGATTACACTAGTTTACAAATTTAAACTTTTTTTAATGTGCCCCAAAAGAAATGTATGTATATATATATATACGTTCCTCAAACCTAAGTGTCAGCAGAAATATTCTGTCACGTCACAATTTTCTTTCTGCAGTAAATTGTTTTTTTTTTTAACTACTCAACGTGATGATGACAGTTTAATGTTCATTTATTCGCTTGAAACAATAAATATTTTGTTTCGGATTGAACTAAAATGTCGAGTAGAAAGTGTAAACAAAGCTCTGATAGTTTTTGTTATGTATGTGGAACAGTTTATATTTAGCCACTTAATCGTCTGCCCCGAGATAAGTCGGGGGTAAAAGCATTATTTCCCCATGCCCTTCGCCGTTTAAGTGGTTTGAAAAAAAAAGACCCATTGTTGATTCGTTTAAAAGTGCATATCTTCATTATTTTGGATTTTATGTTGCAAACAAAGATAAAAAGTGAGTGCCTCATGTGTTTTGCGAAAGCTGTAGAATTGTTTTACTCCAGTGGTCATCAGGAGAAAACGTATACCTTCCATTTGGTTCACCAATGCTATGGAGAGAGCCTAGTAATCATGAAAATGAAATTTACATTTGTGTTACGAAGACAGTACGAATATAGTACAAAAAATAAGGCGAGTATTGTATATGCCGAAGTTGTCTTTTTCTAAGCCCATTTTAAGACCACTTGAAAGATCATCCACGTCCAGTTTGTCCCGGTAATTTGAGTGTAAATATACTAGAGATGACTATGGAAGCGATGGTGAATTCAAATCGATTTCTAGTGATTCTCACGAGTTCTCTCTTAAGACTCCACATTTAACTAACCAAGCCAAATTAAATGATCTTATAGGATATTTACAATTATCAAAATCTAAAGCAGAACTTCTTGGTTCTCGCCTACAACAGAAACTTATTAACACCAAGCACAAAAGTTACGTTGTCTAGAAACAGAAGCAAAGTTTACTCAGAATTTTTCCAAAAAGGTGTTTATTGTCATATTGTAAAGATATCCCGGGACTTTTTGAAGCAATGAATCAAGTCTATGATAAAACAGAGTGGTACTTATTCGTAGACTCTTCGAAATATAGTCTAAAAACTGTTTTATTACATAATGGAAATAAGAAGCCGTTTATACCAATAAGACACGCAGTGAAATGATGTGTACTTTAATTAATTTAATAAAGTATAAAGAACACCAATGGGAAGTGTGCGGCGACCACAAAGTCATCAGTTTGTTATTGGGATTGCAGGGTGGTTACACAAAAAACTCTTGTTTCCTTTGTTTGTAGGACAGCCAAGCAAAACAGCATCATTATGTAAGAAAAGAATGGCCGATTCGGAACGTGTATATTCAGGGGAAAATGATCATAAAACACAAGCTATTGGTAGATATAAATAAAATGACTCTGCCCCCTTTACGCATCAAATTAGGACTCATGAAAAACTTTGTGAAGGCGTTTGACAAAAACTGTGATGCTTTCCGTTATTTAGGAAAAATCTTTCCAAGCACTACAGAGGCAAAACTGAAAGAAGGGATATTTGTTGGCCCACAGATCCATAAAATTATGAAAGATTCTCAATTTGAAAGCCTTTTATTTGTTAATGAAAAATCTGCTTGGAAGTCATTCAAAATGATTGTGGAAGAATTTTTGGGAAATAAAGTGAAAATTACAAAGGAATTGTTATCGATTTATTGAAAAATTTTCAACAGATGGGAGTAAACATGTCATGAAAGATTCATTTCCTGCATTCGCATATTTGTTTTTTCCCTGAAAACTTAGGAAGTATGAATGACGAACAAAAGTAACGTTTTAACCAAGATTTAAAGGTTTTCGAAGAACGACATCAGGGATTTTGGGATAAAAACGCGCTAGGGGATTACTGTTAAGACAAGCTGATCCAAATAACTATAAAAAGAAGGTAAAAATTAGCCATTTTTGATTTTTTAAAAATATTAATACCAAAATTATGTAATCCAGTTAAGCAAATAAATATATCTTAAACCAGACTTGACAGAATTTTTTTATTATTTTTTCTGGATAATTCTATCGTAATAAATTAACAACTTTCAGCTGGGGTATAAAAACCGTTTAAACTAGTATTATATAAGAGCACCCAGCAAACATAGGCGGTATCACTACACTGTAAAAAATTTTGCCGCTAAAAAACGGAAATAGTACTGGTAATCTAGACGCCAGTACTACTTCAGTTTTTTAACGGAAAAAAATTTCCAGGGATAGTTCCGTTTTTTCACAAAATATTTCCATTTTTTAATATTTCCTTATTTAAAAATTTTCGTTTGAAAAGTTAAAAGAATTTTTCAAGGACAAACTAACATCTTTGTGATTTTTATTCTTTACGTTACAAAGGCACGTTAATATCAGGAGCACATTATATACATTTAATTTAAACAACAGAGAAGAAATGTTACTAACCTTCCATGGGGTTTGAACTCACGACCTTGTCTGTCGTAGCCGGTAGTGTAATACCATTGCGCTATGATTTCATATAGCACCATTTCAAATACCTTTACTTATTTCGGATGCATTTCATGAAGTAAAGACAAGATTTTTGAACGCGGGTTTATTTTTGAAGATATAATATTTTTTTATTGAACGGTCAGTTCTAAATCAAGTTTTAGAGATTTTCTTTCTATAATTTCTAATAGTTAGCTTTTTAATTTTAGCTTTATAAAAAAAAAAGTTTAATCTTTAAAATATTACATGCATAAATGAAAGTATTAAAAATTTTGTTTCCTTCTTTTTTGGAAGAGTTTTAAAGCTATTTTATTCATATTTATTTATTTATTTATAAAAGGATACTAATGCACTTAAAAAAAACCAAAAAAAAAAAAAAAAAAAAAAAGAAAAACATGTATTTAAAAAAATATTTTGTATGGCGATCTATTGTAAACTCAATAAAGATAATTACTATGGGTTATGGGTTATTAAAATTAATTACATTTATTGATTTTTATAACTTAGGTAATCGTCAAAATGATAATAATTTCGGTAATATATTTCGATATATTTTAAATTTTAAGAGCGAATTTCTTAATTTGAATATATTAAAATATGTATATATTAAAATTAAAAGTAGATTTTTTTTCCACTTAAAATATCTTTCGCACTTTTAATATCATGATATAAATAAATTAAACATATTTAAAATTATACTGAAAAAAAAAAAACTTTCCTTAGGTATCTCAAACTTAAAAAGAATTAATAAATCTTATTATTACTATTTTTTAATTTGTAAAAATATGCTATCTTTTTAATATACTTTAAATTTTATATGTGCGAACTTCTTAATTTGAATAGATTTAAAAATATATATATTAAAATTAAAAGTAGATTTTTTTCCACTTTGAATAACATACGCACTTTTTATATTATAATATAAATAAATTAAACAAAATCAAACTGAAAAAACAAAAAACTTTCCTTAACTATCTGAAACTTAAAAAGAATTAATAATAATAATAATAATTATTATTTTTTTAATATTGTAAAAATATGCCATCGTTTTATAATTAAAACAGAATAAAATAAGAGAAATGTTGCTATGTTTTTCTATTTGTCATACAGATGGCTCCACGACACTTATCAGTTAAAAATACTGATAACTTGTGCTGTTTAAAACGGAAGATGTTCTGTTTGCGGTGAGATTTACGGAACAGTTACTGTATTTTTAATCTCAAAATAGCAAAAAACGGAAATACTGCTGTTTTCTTGGAAAAATCAAACTATTCCGTAAAGTTTTAGGGAAACGTTTGTGTATATTAACGGATATTTTTTACAATGTAGAGTCTAAATATAATCCCCAAAACTGGCGTATACAACATGAAGTAAATTTTGGGTGTCCAATCCTCCGCTATGAAGGCAAGACTTACTAAAGATACAGGATTGCCACGTGACTATTTTTTCATTTTATTTCGCACTATTTTTTCTAAACAGAAATCTTTTACATATGGTTAAAATTTTTTATAAAAGGAATACAATACAAAATGTACTTTTTCAAAATAGTGTTGCGAATGGAATATAAAAATAGTCACAGACAATTATTAAAAAACAAAATCAAGACACCATCTTTGTGTAAGATTCGCACCTATGTCGTCAAGCTAAAGGGTACAGTCGAAAATCTCATGAACTGATAAAGATAAAAACTCTCGAAGAATTGGAAATTATGAATATTGAATCATATGCTCTACAGTCATGGTTTTCAAATTTGAGAAGTTTTTCTTAGGTAATCGTTTTAAAATTCTCGAAATATATAAATCTGAAATTACGGTTCGTTTCGCCAACTAGCTCTCGAGCTATGCTTAAAAAACTACCCACACTGGAATCTGTTATGGAGAATTACAAATAAATTTAATATTAAGAGTTTGAACTTTAAATCCTCATAATTCCTAAACTGCTTCACCGAATCAGTTCCCATTTTGAATTCTAAAGTAAAATTTAGAGAAAAAATTTAAATATGATGTCAAAATTGGGTGCTCATAGTGAAAATTTTCAAGATTCTGTATATAGACGGTCTCTTAAGCAAAATTCAAGTAAAGCATTGATTAGTTAGCCTAATCACGATTGGTATCAGTCACATTTTTGCAAGATGCATTGCAGAAGTTAGTAAGGGGAGCAGTGCATTTTCTCTCTCGAGACAGTAATACATATCAATAAAACAAATTGCTGTCACTGGCCATACAACGCGCAGATTTTTTTCAAACGCGTTCTTGTATGGAATACATCTTATTATATCTTATCCTTAATCTATAGACTTAATAAAATCCTCAATATATCTTAATGATGGTCTATTCTCGATAACTGACCAATCGACAAAAATCGTCACTATAAAAAATAACTATCTATGCAATCACCGATTCCAAAATTCTATTAGAAGTTCAATATGTTCTACAATCAACTGTGAGACTGAGAAATTAAGAACAGTAATTTCAAAATATAGCGATTATTTTGATATGAAATTTGCTCCTAGTAAAAGTTTCGTGTTTAGATTAAAAGGCTGGATAATTCTGTTATCGCAGTATTTTCCTCTTCATGAAGATTTGAGAGAAAAAGAGTAGCGTTGAATTATCTTATGATCAATGTTTGATGTATGAAACTTTAAAAAACGATAAAAATGATCCTAAAGGCACTAAAATTAGGAAGTTTAATATTAAAAAATAAGAACGACGACCGAAGCACTAAGAAATAGTGAAGAGGTGTAAAAGCGAAATTGGAGCAAATTAATTGTGTTTTAGCTAGAATTTACTCTTCGAATTAAATAAAATTTTAGAATGAGGATAGACTAATGGGCTAAATTGCTTAAATTGACTAAGAGCATGAATGTGACAAAAGTTAACGGGAAGTGATGGGAAAACGAAAAGTGGAATGCAAAAGGCCTCTAATAGTCCATCTCAAAAGCTTAAGAATTCTGGAAATCTCGGAAAAAATTTGAAAAGAAAATATGTGAAGGTAATTTAGAATAAATACGCGACATTTCAACAAAATAAAGTAGAATAAGAAATTCTTGCAGATTAAAAAAAGTTACATTGTTTTTCTGTTGAATTTACTTTTTTTCCTCGAAGAAAAACTATCTCAAAAGTTTAAGAACTTTATGAAATTTTTTAAGGAACATGTAGAGAGAGACGTGGCAGCACAGGCAGTCACCTCATAGAGTTTATGGTTGGAATTCCAGAATTGGCTAAAATTTAATTCGCATATTAAGAAGCAATAGGTCTGCTAAGTCATATCTTGGCGGAAAACTTTAAAAAGCCAGATTTTAATGGCTGACTCATAGGTTTGCCATTCTGATTTAGTGAAACAAAAAGTATGAAAAGATGGAGAACTGAGAGTGGGAAAACAATATGGTAAACGTAAGAGTCAACCACCAAAATCGGGTTTGCAGGTGTTTCGCACGACTTGGCAGACAGATAGCACTTTAATATGTGAACTGAATTTGCTCGGTCTAATTGGGTTAGACGGATTTAATGAGGTTGTATGTTGGTTGTTTTATAAAATTGACGACATTTCTCAACTTAGATGGTTTTGATGTGTGATACTCGTGTACTGGCATGATCTACGAAAGAAACAAAGGCGCTTTTTCAACAAGTAGCTAAACGCTATGCCTGCAATGTTCATTTTGTTTTATTTATTTATTTATTTATTTATTGGAGGGGAGTGAGTGTTTTTTATTTCAACAGCCTGATTTCTTTGTTTTTTCTAAAAAAAAAAAGAGACTAAATTCCCAAAATTATCAAGAGATGCTGAACCAACATTTCCCTCCATTCAGTGATATTTTGGGGACTACTGAATCGATCACTGAACAAAGTAATGCCTCATTCTACATATTACATACTACATAACAGTGAATTTCACGGAATTTTTTTTTTAATTCTTGACTCGCTTACTTTAATTCTTGCCATAAACCCGATTTAGAATGTCTATGCAATATAAACCCGTCAGGTTTAGAGCAGTAAAAAGCAGATGACTTTCTTGAAAAATTTAAAGAAGCCATAGAAAAAGCATGATGCTCATTGCCACCAGAAACTCTAGAAAAACTAATAATTTAGATAGACGCACATTTAGTTAATTTATTACGAAATCACGGAAAAGTAATTTGCATGTAACAGTTTTGTAAAAATAATAAATGTATTTGTTTTCGCTATTGTGCATGAAAATTTTATTTGTATATAATTTAAATTATATTTTTTACAAATATGTAATTTAATTTTCAAATATAGATGTCATTATTTAAAATAAAGTTGCGAAATCTACAAATGAAAAAAGCTATTTATTTTTACATTTATTATTCAATAAAGAATACTGCCCAGTTAAACTGATGGCATTGATCTCACAGGCTACAAATACTAATTGTACATTAAAGCCTTATATTTTCAAGGGTTAATTCCGTTCGAAAAAAAATTAAGAGGAAACAGCTCTCCCCTTTCCTTTTTTTTTTATACTTAATCATTGAACCTCCTATACTATCAAAGACATGCTTTATCATATAAAAAATCTATATCCAAAATTCAGAGCAAATCGGATAATTCTTAATAAAAACCCATTTAGCATTTATATAATTTAAAAGGAGTTATCCCCCTCTTTTATACTTAATCATTAAACTTCCAAAACTATTCAGAGATTTGAACGAAATCTGAAAATTCTGCTTGAAAAACCCATTTATATAAATTAAGGGGGGGGGGCATTAGAACCCCCATTCCCCCTGTTTATACTTATTCAATGAACACCTAATAACAGTCACGGAAATGCCTCATCAGAATGATCCTAATCTAAATTTTGAACGAAAACTTAATTCTGCATGAAAAAACCATTCATATCAATTAAAGGGAGGGGCATGAGCCCCCCGTTCCCCCTCTTATACATATCGAATGAACTCCAAAAACTAATCAGGGAAGCGCCTTGTCAGGATATACCTACATACAAAATTTCAAGTGGATCCGATATTTTTATCATGAGTTATCGCGTTACGCACGAACGCACATACATACAGAAACGGACGGGCACATAAGCTCTCAGGCTATGATAGCTTGTGAGCTAAAAACTATCATTTTATGACTGTGCTTAAACTTTTGACACTCACTATAATTATGGTCCTTAGCGAAAAACTAAAGGCAACCTGAAATATGTCGACCTAATGGTCTTACATTAAGGTATTCTAAAAATGTTGAATGGTTATGTTAGGGTAAATTGTAAATAAGTAATGGGAGGAGGAAGAATTGACATATGAATAGGGCCAGTGTCCTCTGCCGCAAGGAACGACGACGATGCCTAGAAGCTGAGGATAAAAGGGGTACAAGAATGAGCACCGAGAAGAAAAATTGTAGTAGGGGAAAGAGAAGGAGAGAGGACTACCCGAGTTTTAGCTAAAGTTTACTGTTCTAATTAAAAATTTAAATGGAAGTAGGGCTAATGTCCAAGGTGTTTAAAATGAAAAATCATAAATGGGAGATAAAAATAAGAAGGGGGAAACAGAAAAACAAAAACTGGTCGCCAAATGTCATTTAAATAGCGATCTTTGGGGAGGAAAAAGCAATTATAGCAAGCTAATAATTTCATATATATGTAATTATAACGAGCTAATAACTCCATACATATTTTTTTCAAACATAATTTTTTCTGAACATCCCATAATTTTTAATTTCACACCATTGATTAAAGAGGGTGTACTTTCAAAAGTAAAACTGTATTTCAATTTACTGACTTTTTATGATTTTAAAATCAAGTAATTCGATTGTGGAATGATAGTAGATGAATATTTTAATCAATTATTTAAAAATTTTAAGGTAAATCACGGTTTCTATACTCACCGTCCTAGGGTAAGCGTTTAAGCTAGTAATTACACAGGGTGATACATAAATACTGTGACGCAAATAAAAGGCCATGACTTTTCACAGAACGAACAAACATCTTGTTTTATTCAACTTAAGAAAGAGGAGAAAATTCTGTATAAGAAAAAATCAAAATCATTCGAAAAAACTTACTCCTGTAGCTATGCAGGCATCTTCCGAAAATTCTTCAAAATGGCCGCGACTGTTTGGGGCGTGATTTCGACCTAGGTTTTTTCCAGAGAGCGCTTCAGGGAATCATACGACTTGTGCTTGATTTCTTAGACTTTTTGCTCCAGTATCCCCCAAACAGCGAACTTCATTGGTTTCAAGTCAGGGTTAGTTTAAGGGCCAAATGTCCTTCGACGAGAATCCCAAGAGATTGACCTCGCGACACCCCAGCTTCTTTTTAGCTCCATGAGCAGCCGCCTAGTTCTGCTAAAGCCGCCAGTCGATGTTTCTCGATTTCTTTTCGGCCCAGAGGATAAAGATGTCTTCCAAAATTAGCTCCTGATAAGTCTTTGTGTTAATCTTCATGCCTTTTGGGAGGAGGACGAGCTTTGCCTTTCCCAGTCCGGAAATCTCGGCCCATATCATCACGGACTTCAGTTTAAGAACCTTTTCTACCTTCACGATACGCATGGTCCTCTGAGTGGCAACTTGCTTTGGTTCTGTGAGTTTCAGAAAGGTTGGAGCACGAAAATTTTTTCTATCGTTGGAAAAGAATGTGGTTCAGAGCACCGCCATGGCACAAAGACTTCATCGTCTTGCACTTTTCGAGGCTTGACTTCTTCATTTTGTCCGTGAGAGGGTGTCCTTTCGCCAGTCAGTATGGAACGAGCTGCAGATAGTCTTTTACAAGTCTGCATATGAATTCACCATCGACGTTGTGCTTATTGGTCAATTTTTGGATATTTCTTTGTGGATTTCACTGAATTTTCTTTTTAACCATGCTTTTGAGCGCTGGAGTCCTTGTTGTTTGCGGTCTTTCACTTCTTGGACAGTCTTCGATACATTTGATACTCTTTAAAATGTTTAAAGAATCGATGGTCTTGTTCTCTGTGCAATCTGAAAGCTTTGGCGATCGCAGAAATTGGTAACCCCCCCTCATTAAGTGGGCGACGATGGCTGAATGGTCTGCTTTGCTTATCATTTTTTCTAGCAAAACTGTGAATTAATATTAGAGGATATAGAAATTCTACAATAAAAAAGCATGATGAGTACAAATAAAGCACTATTATAACTCAAAAACGCTTAACACATTAAAATAAATTGACATTATTATCGCATCACAGTATTTATTTGCCACCCTATACCATAATCATTCTGGCAGAATCAAACATTTTTCTTATTTAATGCAGGATTTCCTTGTAGAAAGTTTATCTCTTCAAATGGTTTACTGTAACGTTATCCTAATGTTAGTTTTAAAATCTTTTGAGGAACATAAACTCTATATATAAACTCACAGTGTCTTTTATTTTTATTTTTACTTTTTTTTTTTACTTTTATAGAAATAAAATTATTTAATAAAATAATATTTTAAAGGTAATAAATTAATTAAAACTTGCGAAGTGTATACTTGTCTTATAAGGGAAATTCTGTGTGAAACAAAACAATTTAATACTCTTAATTAAAGGAATAGCATGCATTTATACTTGCTTGGACCGAACCGTGTCTGAAATGGAATTATTTCCCTTCCCAAGCAATTCAGTGTCTACAGGCATTATTGTACTTATTTTTGTAAGTAATTAAAATAGCTCATAAACGAAAAGTTACTTTGTTACTTACCCATCAAGCGTGGTATAGAGTAAATCTTGTAATCGCTTTAAAAATTGAAAAAAAATCATTTTTGACGGATTTACATGCGTTAGACACTGGAGATTCCAAAACACACACACACACACAAATAATATATATATCTATATATAAAGATATTGTATGTCAATGTATGAGTGTATGTGTTTCTGAGTGTCTGTAAACGCTCTATCTCCCGAACAAATTGAGAGAGAGATTTGAAATATTGCATGTATACAGTGCTTAACAATAGAAAAGAGCTTATTGAATATCAGTTACCTCAATTATCCGGAACTATATTTTTCGGATTCTCGAAATATTTATTCTCATAAAAGGAATATAACATTTTTGGAATATGTTTATTTTAAGGAATGAATATAAAAGACAATAAAAAAGTATAAATTTTACACAAAGAAATAAGTCAATCAAGTAATTTATTGCCGAGATATTTGTGATAATGTTTCCCACACTCTTCAACTTTTCTTGACCCTATATTTCATTCATATTCAATTCAAAGATATATTTTAATTGGAAATGAGACACTTAATCCGACAGTAGACTGATAGCTATTATGATTATCATTTTTGTAGTAATAAGGATGTTATTTTTACGCAATTCAGTAATAGAATTTTTGAAGTTTATGACGCCATCAAACCCCGATTTTAAACACTCTATCTACCGAATAAATTGAGATAGAGGTATGAAATTTTATATGTACTAGAAGTAATAGTGCGACAAAACATATTGAATTTCAAAAATCTTAGTTATCTGGATTTTTTCTTTTTTTTGTGGGAGGGGGGGGGGGGGGCTTTCGAAATATTCGTTCTAAAAAAAAGGGTATAGAAAAGTTTTTAGAATTATTTCTTTAAAAAAATGAATCTAACACAAATTAATGAACATAAAATCATATAAATTATATTTTGGAATTGCAATGCATCATATAAATAGTTTTCACATGTTTTATTTTCATATTTTCGGTTATGCATATCCATGGTGAATAAGTATTACGGTGGCCCCCAACGACTAGTTTTCTATTGATTCAGTTTTTAGGTAGATTTCGTATGAAATACTACCTATTGCAATAGCACCAGTTTATCTATCTATCTATCTATCTATCTATCTATCTATCTATCTATCTATATATCTCACTTTTTTACGAACACGATAACTTCTATAATTCTTCACCAATCTCCACCAAACTGATACATAAAATCAAAGGGGTTAAAATCTTGGCTAAGTTCGTTAATGGGCAAAATCGGACCAAGGGGGTGGGAATAGGGGGCGTTTTTGTGAAAACCGAAAAAACGCCATAACTTCTTAATTAAAGTAGATATCGAATCGGTTTAAAGTTTATATTATTTCTTAAAAATGGGCCAAAAGTATATGCATAACAGATTTTTGATAAATTTAGAAGTGGGCTCAAGGGGCGAAAAAAACAGGGATTTTGAGAGAAAAAAATTCACAACTTCGTCAATTTTCAAGATATCAAGTCCAACTAAATTTTTTGTAAATGTTCTTAAAATTATCTAAAACTTTTGTATTTATAAGTTTTTGATAGGAGCGACTTTTACCGATGAAAAAAAAATTAAAAACGAAAAGAAAAAGGGCGCTGAAAAAAGAGAAAAATCCATAACTCCGTCAATTTTTAAGATATCAAATCTGATTAAATTTATTTTACATCTTCTCAAAAATATCTACAACTTTTATGTTGACAAGTTTTTCATAGGACCAATTTGTATAGCAAAAAGAAATTAAACAAAAATAGGAGTTGGGGAAAAAACCTCAAATCCAAACTGCTTATATTCTGACTCATTTTTAAATTCATTTTTGATTTTAAACGCATCCAAATGGTAGATCCTCTTATTTAGAAACTGTATAAAGTGATGCATTGGTCAATTTTCTGATAAAGACAGAATATATTTCAAAAAAGACTACCAAAAAGGGTATTTTGAACAGAATTTCCGAAAGTCATCGGGACTGAAAATTAATGGAAGTATTCAAATAAGAAATTGCGTTTTTTTCTGACTCGTTTTTAATTCAATTTTTGTTCTCAAACGCATCCAATTTACAGATCCTTTTATTTAGGAACTATATAATGTGATGCATTGGTCAGTTTTTCGATAAAGACGGAATATATTTCAAAAAAGGCTACCAAAAAGGATATTTTGAACAGAATTTTCCGAAATTATCGTGACTGAAAATTTAAGGAAGTGTACAAATAAGAAATTGCGTTTTTTCTGATTTGTTTTTAAATCCATTTTTGCTCTCAAATGCATCCAATTTACAGATCCTCTTATGTAGGAACTATATAATGTGATGCATTGATCGGTTTTTTTGATAAAGACATAGAATATATTTTGAAAAAGGCTACCAAAAAGGATATTTTGAACAGAATTTCCCGAAGTCTTCGTGATTTGAAAATTTAAGGAAGTTTTCACATAGAAAATTGCGCTTTTTATGACTCGTTTTAAAATCCATTTTCGCTCTCAAACGTATCCAATTTACAGATCCTCTTATTTAGGAACTATATACTGTGACTCATTGGCCAGTTTTTTGATAAAGATAGAATATATTTTTAAAAATGCTGTCAAAGTGAGTATTTCGCACAAACATTTCCTAAGCAATCATGATTAAAGAATTAAGGATGTATTCAAACAACAAATCGGTTATTTTATTACTCATTTTTAAATTCAATTTTTTTCTCAAATGCATTCAACTGACAGTTTTCTGTTATTTAGGAACTGTATAATGTACTGTTTTGGTCGATTTTTTAATAAATTCAGAATCTATTTCAAAATATGTTGTCAAAATGGGCATTTGAGCTGAATTTTTCTTAAGATGATTCTGATAAAACCAGTTTTTGCAGAAAAATGAAATTAAAAAATTTTCATACACGGCCAAATGAAGTTATTAAACTGGGTTTATCTCTAATCATATTTTTTTTTTGTTGAAATGAGCACTCTTCGAAATCTACCTCCGTCTATAGGCTCAGCCGACAGGGATTTTAGCGGATTTTTCTGTAATATTTTTATTTTACGTTATAAGTTAAAAACAAACAATAAAATACGACAAACCTTCCAAAATGCAATCATTAGGGAGGCGAAACAAGTTCCCTTTTAGTGAGCTATCAGCTTTTTGATGCAGATTTGTGTATTATCTTTCCGTCAGGGCAGAATTTTTTCTTTTTAAGGTAGAATTCCATGTTACACAGGTTTCGTTTTTGATGGTTTTACCGCATAAATTAAACATTGTAAAATAAACAATCTTAAACAATGACTATAGCATTTTATTTAGCGTAAATCCTGCGTAAACGTATTTGAGTCAATTTCGCTTTCGAACTTTTTGTACCTAAACACTTATAACTACAGTGGAACTCCACTTATACGTTAACTGAGTTGTACGTTTCTCTCAGTTATACGTTTCAATTCAGCGGTCCCAGCCGTTTGCAAATAAAATTAACTTATTTATACTTTTTCGACTTATACGATTCTCTCAATTATACGTTACGTTTTTGCTTGTTTGATGAAGTTTTGTCTCACTTATACGTTTTACTGAAAATAATTTTTTTAAATCTTTGCTACACCTTGATTTTCATTTTTGCCGACCACCACTCTGATGTTTCTGTGAATAAAATTAGTTACGTGCAAAAATGGGTTGATGAAACTGACCGGAATGATTACGAGCATTACAATAACGACGTGAATTTACACGCGCAGCTTCGGAAGACAGATAAATTTAAATGTGATAATTAAAAAATGCAAAAGTGCAGCAATTTGTTTACTTTATATGCGGTTTCAATTGCATTTCAGATGATTGAAGATATTATCGAGAAAGTAAGACTAGTCAACAAAAAAATAACTTTTTTTATATCGCAAATAATTTTATGTGATTCATGTTCTGTGTGTTAGAAGTAGTGTAGAAAGTCAAATAAAACATTTCTATCATGTCACAATTTTATGATACATCTTTTTTTTTTTTTTTTTTTTTTTTTTTTTTTTTTTTTTTTTTGAGGTTTTCTTAATTACCAACCAGCAGTAGTCTGCCAACATCACAGGGTTCCATTTTCCTTGATATCGTTTTACAGTAACAGCTATATTTTGGTGAAATCGCTCTCCGTCTTCATCACTCATAGATCCCATATTTTCGGGGAAAAAATCTAAATGCGAATCCAAAAAATGTATTTTCAAAGACATGTTGCAATTCATTTTATGAAAAGTTTATAACATTTTCTCAACAATAATATTAACATATTGCGGGGATTTATGATTCCCTAAAAAGTTTTCAGTGACTGCAACGAACGATGTCCGGGCTTCCTTTTCTACATCATTTAAGCATGAAGTAAATGTTAAATCTTTTATTATAATAAAAAAAAATTAGTTTAAAATTAAAATTTGTAAAAAAGTAAAAAAAATAAATATTGATCTATCATAAAATTGTGACGTGATAGAAATGTTTTATTTGACTTTCCACACTACTTCTAGCACACAGAATACGAATCACATAAATTATTTGCGATATAAAAAAAAAGATTTTTTTTTGTTGACTAGTGTAATCAGCAGAGTTCAGTAATGATTTTCAGGAGAATAGTCCCCCGAGTAATGTGAGGCCCTCCGCCACGGATTTCAGATTTTATGTTTTCAATGGTGAAAATGTGGTATTTCCCTCCTCCCCGGAGCCACAAAAATCCTTTCCGGAGAATAGTGTCTGAATTGAACACTGGTAGGACTGACGGCGGATCATAATGAGTCTGATTGTAATGATTCTAGTCAGATTTATCAAACTTTGGAGCTGTAACGATAACGATAAGCAATAAAGATAAAAGGACTGCATTATTAACAGAAGTAGAAGTGGAAAGTTTACTGTACAATGTCGGAAATGCAGGAAAAAAATTCAAAATTAGTGATTATTTCAATAAAATTTAAAAATTTGCTGAAATACATTTTTATGAATGATTTTGCTAAGGTATTCTAGTAATTTCATTCGAGTAATCTATATGTGTTGCATGTATTTCTAATAAATATTTTTTAATAATCTCATGTGTGTTTTTCGGATGTGCTTTTGTTTTTTACGCTGTTCCGTTTTTGCGAATTTATATCATGCGTGTTGTATAATACTTATAAAACTTCTCTTTTTGATGTACATGGTAATTTAAACTCGTCTGCAAAATAAAATCTTTAAAATATTTTTAAAAATAAGTTCTGTAGACCATTGTACATTTTACATTGAGAATTGTACATTTTACTGACTTAAATGTTTTGATGTCCGGCCCCGAGCAAAACATATAACTGGAGTTCCACTTACATGGTATTCTAGCGTTGGAAATGTGACATTTTCACGTTCAAGGCAGCATTTTGTTACAGACAGATTACGCATTCACAAGTAACACTGAAGACTATTATGTCGATTGTATTCAACTGTGTATCACCCCACCTCCCATCTTTCCAAAAAGGCTCCCCGGATCTGCTCCTGTAAAGATGATGGTGTATGGCATTATTACGGTATTACATACAACGAAGAGGAAATGAAATCAGTCCTTGAAAAAACGCAGTGTTTATGAGTCAGTCAACCGTTTTCATTGTTCTTGCTTACCGTTTTTCGAGAATTCGGTTTGAATATCAAGGCTGAATAAGAGGGAAATGTAACAAGTTGATAATTATTCAGCTTGTTTATCACGATATTAAGCCGGATAATTGCACTTTTCCCTGGATATTGTCCTGTGATGTCATAAGTCATGGATGACGCTTTCCACGTGGTTGTGTTTACTTATGGTTATTACTATTCAGTGTGGAAAGAAGAGTGATAGAATAGAATGCTAAACGTGATATATAGATCGAATAATAATAATATCAAATAAGAATAAGGGAAGAAAGGTAGGAAGCCGAGAATGTGTAGTATGTGCTGTTAATAAAGTGATGAAATCTCGCGATAAAAAAAAAAAAAAAATACTAATAACGGAGTGAAATTTGCTAAGACCGAATCAAGAGAGACCAGAAAAAAAAATTCGACCAGTTTTCGTAAAAAATACATACCGTTTCAAGAAAAATAATTGTATAGAAATTGTAATATTTGTAGGAAATAGTTTTCTCTAATAATAATAATAATAATAATAAAAGCTTTTTAAAAAATTTAAACGTAATTAATTGCATGTCACTTTTTATTTACATGAATAAACATTAACACGTTCGCTGCCGCTCACGCAATAGCGCGTGATATGGCGCCAACGTTAAGGGGCCACTCATGCGCCAGCGCGTGATGTGGGGTGATGTGCAATAGCAAGTCACGCGCTGGCGCGGGAAAATCTTTCACTGATTCTTTGTTATAAAAAGTAAATCGGCTCTTGGGAAAAACCAACTTCTACAGTGCGGCATTAACTATCATCACATCTTCATGTAAGCGGCAGCGAACGTGTTAAAAATAACCTCAAAATGTATAAAAGTCCTACGTTAGATTACTAATTAGAAAACTCTACAGTAATTTCAAATTAATAATCAGTTGAAAAAATTCTTCCCCATTCGCGTAATATGTAATTATAGAATCATTCGATAAAATTTCAAGTATAAATTTCTTTAATTTTTTTGTCTATTAGGCCATTGTTCACAAATGAGACGCAGTTTAAATGTGCTTTCGGCACATTTAGGGTAAATGTGGCATCGTATTAAATAAATATATATTTTTTATTAGGAAGAAAATTTAAGATTTCCTTTAATTCTAAACTAATTTGTTTTGCAGAAATTTAATCATTACCATATTTACTCGTGTAAAAAAAAAAAAAAAAAAAAAAAAAAAAAAAAAAAAAATTATTACTTTTAGAGGAAGGTGGACGATTTGAAATGCCATTTACTTTTTCGTTTGTAAGCTAACGTAAAAAAATTGAGATATGTTAAAAGTTAGTAAAATACTACCTCTGACAATAAACTTCGGTGAATATTTCTGTGACATTAATGTAGATGAAATATTAACGAAAGTTACCATACCATCCTTCAAAATAGTCATCCCCCATAACTATGCACCACTGAGATCTGCTGTACATGTCCTGGGAAATTCGCAAGAAGTCTTCTGTCGGGATGGAGTTCAAAAGCTTCGTCAGGTTTCGTTGGATGCCAGCAATATGATCTAATCTCTTTCAAAGAGAGTTTGAGTCGTGAAAATAGGAAGACGTCTGGAGGATTGAGATCTGGCGAGTATGTTGGATGTTCAGTTAGCACCACCCCTTATGAATTTCTTTTGGTGTCTTGCAAAGCTTAAAACTAAACTTTAAACTGATCTTTTTTCGTTCATTTTCCTGTTCTCAGTTAAGAATCAACACACTGAACAAGCACTTAGTAAAGCACGTCTTACACAGAACATAAATGACGCTCAACTGAACAACGGTGGGGGAAGATGGTCAACACTTGCCTGCCTCTATGCAGGTGAAGCGTTTTGTTTCCCCATTGTTGCCAGATCGGTCGTTCTGAATTCATTCACCGAACTTTTTTGTCAGAGGTAGTACAAACTTTAACTATTTCATAACACATTTTTAATGCGGTTAACGCGAAAGAAAAAGATGCGTATCAAAATTTTGTTAAAAATAAATAACAACCATGGGCGTAGGAAGGGGGGGTCCAGGGGGGTCCTGGACCCCCCTAGAATTTTGCCTGAACCCCCTACAAATATTTTATAGTGAAAATATGACAATTTTTTGAAAAAAATATTTAAAAGAGCAGTAGTGCTATAAATGATAAATAATAGCAAAACCGAATAAAAAGCAACTATTAGTTTTCTATGCCATTATTTATGAGGGGGGGGGGGGCACACTCAGTGTCTCACAAAAGATAAACAACTACAGATAAGCCAGATGAGAGTGATTCTTTTTGCTCGGAACGCAGAACATCTCGATAGTTTTATGCCTGCAGCTAAAGAGGAAGCAGGACGTATCTGCGATGCAACTCTGGCTTTTCTTTTGTATGGATTGTCCTTGATCTTGTCGGTAGAACCAAAGAAAGTCCAGCTTCTCTCTATTCGAACTAAATTCTAGGAAGTTACGTATAGAAATCAGGTCCTCCCTAGTCTCAAAGATAGTAATCTCGCTGTTTTGCGTTGGCTAAAACATTCTCTGTGAATTACTTGTACTTAGTACGGGTTACAGATGGGCTACCTGCTACCATCACCCATATAAAGAACATATAATTTTCAAGGGTATGGTGTTTTTTCATTAGTTCTGTTTAAAGATTTTATTATATATGAGGGAAATTTTAATTGTTATTGTATACTTTTAACTAATCTTCATGAATATTTTTCTAATTTTTCATTCCTAAATATGTTTTCGAGAGCGAGGGGTAGGGGTGATTGATAGATATCACTATCATGATTTCAATATATTTGCTTACCATTATATCTATCACTTCAGTTGTAGTCCCATATACGCATATTATAGTGCCGTTTGTGAGCTGTTAAGAGATGTCTCGTGGCATATTGTTCTGTATATACCTTTTTAAAAAAATTTATAATTATATTAATTTTTGATCATTTCTAAGTTGAATTCAATTATTCCTTTACTCTCTTGTTATTTCCAAATTCTGCATATTCCGTCCTAGTTGGCTCGGATTTCTGGCTTCCGAGCCATGTAGGAAAGAAGTTTGTGGCAATTTTTTCCTAAGTGGAGGAAGAAAATGATAAAATATTCCTTTGTTTTATTATCTATTTTGCATTTTTTTAAATATAGTAAAACTTTTTTAATTTAGACTCCTAGAAAACAGAAAATTCTATTTAGAGAACTTTTTCAATCCCCCAATACTTCTATAATATTTGTATGTTTTAATTTTTCCCCCCTGAATTGCTTATCCACCGAATAGCAGAGTCTCAATGTGTTTGCTATTCAGAGGTGGTATTGTATATATGCAAAATAGTGCAGCCAAGAGCTTCGTCTAAGGTAGCTTATAAACCGTTGTTATTCATAAAATAAACAGTGTTGTTATATTACATGTTCATACAGCAATGTTTAGTAAATATATGATGCATAAAAGCCGACGAAATGTAAAATATACATAATCATAATAAATTTAGCATTTATGGTATTTATCGTTTTCATAAAAACACCTCTCCTTCAACCCCTCTCCCTCACCCTCCAAGAAGATGGTGTATTTTTGTCGGCCGATTATCTACGCTATGGGATATAGGCCCTATCGGGTGGGTTGCCCTCCGTAGGGGCCCTCCAAGAAGAAAAAAAAAAAAAAAAAAAAAGAGAGAAAGAGCAGTTGCATACAGGTATTGCATTTCTCCTAATTTTTTCTTTCTTTAATTTTGCGTTCAAATAGAGGCTCCTGTTATCTAGAATTGAAACAGTTGAATGGGAAACATTTTATGCTGTTTACACTTTACCTTGCTTTTAACATGCATTAATATTTTAGTCATATCTTACTAATTTTATGCAACTTTTTATAGCTTTTAAATGGCTGTTGGTATATTTGTGTGTGTGAGGGGAAGGGGGTTAAACCTGAAATCCCATCCCATATTTTTACATTTTATATAAGACACTGCCCCTATCCTCACCCCCGAGAATAATAGGGGCCGGCTCAGAGCCTTTTAAACATTTTTTGCGCGAAACATTCCCCCCCCCCCCTAAATTTCTCACCTTCTTAGTGCAAAATTTTAAAATTGAGTCGATGACTCTTCCTGACCTTCAACCTTTTGGGGAGCATTCATTAATTCAGTTCTAAAGGTTTAATTTCAATGGGATTTGGCTTATTCAACTTAGATAGCAATTCAGCAGATGACGTTCGGAAAGAGGATCTTCTGGGAACACGCTAGTCGCTGCGGAAATTAATAAGATCCCTGAATTTAGGTTCATTTAAAAGATTTTTAAAAGATAAAAAAAAATTCAAAATTCAATTTTGTTTAAAGTTATGAAAACGGGCCCCGCTCAACGCTGGGTGGGTCAGCTAGTCTATATTATAAAGCGCAAATGTGTCTGTACGTAAGTGGCAACAGCAGGCAATTAAATTTCGATTTTACTGCAATTTTTTTAACTTTTAAACACTGCATATTTTCAATTTTTATGCCGTTTAATGGGAGAAAAAAGTTACAGTAAACTCTGTCTAAGGCTGAATCCATAGGAATCGAGAAACTTTTCCGAAGCATAATGTCCGCATTTATGGAATACTTGCGATGACAAAAAGTATTAATAAAGAATACTGCCCAGTTAAACTGATGGCATTGAGCTCACAGGCTACAAATACTAATTGTACATTAAAGCCTTATATTTTCAAGGGTTAATTCCGTTAAAAAATTAAGAAAGGGAAACAGCTCTCTTCTTTCCTCTTTTTTTATACTTAATCATTGGACCTCCTATACTATCAAAGACATGCTTTATCATATAAAAAATCTATATCCAAAATTCAGAGCAAATTAGATAATTCTTAATAAAAACCCATTTAGCATTTATATAATTTAAAAGGAGTTATCCCCCTCTTTTATACTTAACCATTAAACTTCCAAAACTATTCAGAGATTTGAACGAAATCTGAAAATTCTGCTTGAAAAACCCATTTATATAAATTAAGGGGGGGGGCATTAGAACCCCTGTTCCCCCTATTTATACTTATACAATGAACACCTAATAACAGTCACCGAATCGCCTCATCAGAATGATCCTAATCTAAATTTTGAACGAAAACTTAATTCTGCATGAAAATCCCATTTATATCAACTAACGGGGGGGGGATTAGAACCCCTGTTCCCCCTATTTATACTTATTCAATGAACACCTAATAACAGTCACGGAATCGTCTCATCAGAATGATCCTAATCTAAATTTTGAACGAAAACTTAATTCTACATGAAAATCCCATTTATATCAACTAACGGGGGGGGGATTAGAGCCCCTGTTCCCCCTATTTATACTTATTCAATAAACACCTAATAACAGTCACGGAATCGCCTTATCAGAATGATCCTAATCTAAATTTTGAACGAAAACTTAATTCTGCATGAAAATCCCATTTATATCAACTAACGGGGGGGGATTAGAACCCCTGTTCCCCCTATTTATACTTATTCAATGAACACCTTATAACAGTCACGGAATCGTCTCATCAGAATGATCCTAATCTAAATTTTGAACGAAAACTTAATTCTGCATGAAAATCCCATTTATATCAACTAACGGGGGGGGGATTAGAACCCCTGTTCCCCCTATTTATACTTATTCAATGAACACCTAATAACAGTCACGGAATCGTCTCATCAGAATGATCCTAATCTAAATTTTGAACGAAAACTTAATTCTGCATGAAAATCCCATTTATATCAACTAACGGGGGGGGGGCATTAGAGCCCCTGTTCCCCCTATTTATACTTATTCAATGAACACCTAATAACAGTCACGGAATCGCCTTATCAGAATTATCCTAATCTAAATTTTAAACGAAAACTTAATTCTGCATGAAAATCCCATTTATATCAACTAACGGGGGGGGGGGGCATTAGAACCCCTGTTCCCCCTATTTATACTTATTCAATGAACACCTAATAACGGTCACGGAATCGCCTCATCAGAATGATCCTAATCTAAATTTTGAACGAAAACTTAATTCTGCATGAAAATCCCATTTCTATAAATTAAGGGGGGGGGGGCATTAGAACCCCTGTCCCCCTATTTATACTTATTCAATGAACACCTAATAACAGTCACGGAATCGCCTCATCAGAATGATCCTAATCTAAATTTTGAACGAAAACTTAATTCTGCATGAAAATCCCATTTATATCAACTAACGGGGGGCATGATCCCCCCGTTCCCCCTCTTATACATATCGAATGAACTCCAAAAACTAATCAGGGAAGCGCCTTGTCAGGATATACCTACATACAAAATTTCAAGTGGATCCGATATTTTTATCATGAGTTATCGCGTTACGCACATACGCACATACATACAGAACGGACGGGCACATAAGCTCTCAGGCTATGATAGCCTGTGAGCTAAAAACTACAAAAAAATTAATAACTCAAAAACAAATTAAGATACAGCTTTCGAACAAATTGCATTTAAAAGTAATTTTTTTTCCCTATACGACGGTGTAAAAATTGAAAATGTTCGATATTTTTAAGTTTACAAATTTGCTACAGAAAATTATAAAACTAAAATTTTATTTAAAATTTGTACGTGTTGCCATTTTCAGAAATACATGAAACAAAATTTTTCAACAAAATTTACAATTCAGATGTATGTAACATTTATTTTATTTAAAAATTTTATGCAATAAGTATCGGAGAAAATTTTGGAGAAAAATCGGTTTGCTGGTGGCGTTGTGATAACGAATTTTATACGATTTCCAGGACGTGGTGAGGAGACGATAGCAGTTGAAGAAAAAACATATTGAATCAGCTAATTGTTCTATTTTCGATTTAATTTTAATATTTGTAATAAGTCAAATATTTTCACGATTTTGGGCACATTAAAAACTGATTAGACTTCAATGTGACTTTTTTTTTCTTTCTCCCCCATTTGAAAAATTTGTTGAAAAAAAAAAAAAAACTTTATGTGTAGTATTGAAAAAAAGTATAAAACAGAAGAAAGTTCTGTCCGAGTTTCTTTAATCGACAATACGTGTGAATTAACCAGTACCCAAAAATGTATCAATAGGTGAGTTTTCTGTTGTGTATTATTAGTTTTAATTAGGGATGCACCGAATAGTGATTTTGACCGAATGCCGAAAATTCGGCGGATAGGTGAACCGAATACCGAATATTTTGATAGCCGAATAGTAATTGTTGGACCAAATATCGAATATTCGGTTTCAAGTACTTTTAATATTTCAAAGTTTAAAGGTATTAAAATGTTGCTTTTTAAAACAATTTTACATAATATTTAATAAAAGAAACTTACATTTTGATAAATAAGATCTTTTTATAAGAGTATTTAGTATTGAAAAAAATCTGCTTGAGTTATTTAAGAAGCACATTTATGAGACTTTTTTAATTAATAAAATTCTTAATTTCATGGTTTCTTCTATGAATTTAAACAAACATTTTAAAATCAAAGAGTCTCATAATTGTCCTTTTTAAATATCTCAAGGCAGATTTTTTTTTCCCAATATAAAGTACAAATACTTTTAACTTACTTCTGAATTAAGGAATGTTTAGCTCATAATTCTTTTGTTGTGAATGGTGACATTTTCCATCCTTCCCATCATATCATGTTTTACAAAAATCAAATCATGTGAGTTGAAAATGTAGTATCATATTTATTGTTAAAGCAACAAACGAAAACACAAATTTGACCTAGAGTGAGATGAAATACAATGTACTTATGACTCAATAAGTTGATTATGATTATGGTTTCATGAACAAAAATTGCATGCCTTGATGGCTGTTACTAGTCTCAAAAGTTTTTCTTTCTTGTTTAAGGATTTTTATTTGGGAAAAGCAAGAAATAGATTATTCATTAAACAAAATGTCGGAACTTGCATCTGCACATCATTTAGTCCTAAGCAGAATCCTCATAAATCACTATTTTAATCCTTCTTATGGTTAATTTTCTTAAGTTATACTTTACAAATAGCAAATAAATAATGTAAAAATATTCTATTTCATTCAAATATGATTTTCTTTCTAATTATTTTAAATATATTTATAAATTGACAGTTAAAAGTAGAAATTGTGATAAGTTTTTAAAAATGTGTTTTAAAAAGTTTTATCATAGATTCAGCTAAATATTTTGATATTCGGCCAAACCGAATATTCGGTAACATAGCCGAATACCGAATAGATACCGAATATTCGGTGTAACCCTAGTTTTAATAAAAATGTTTACTTTTATCGTTTGGAAATTATCAAAGATTTGAGACCATGGCCCCCCCCTAGGAAAATTATGTAGTTACGCCCGTGATAACAACACTTTACGGGTAATATGAACTAGATGGATGTAATGCTATAAGGAATATTAAAATTTCCGGAAAAACAAAGATTTACAAGAATAATCAAGATTATATCCGTGGCTTCCGGTAATAACCAGTTAAGGCACACTTCTGAAAAAAATTGAGATAATTAGAAAAAATGTAGTTTTAAAAGACTATTCTCATCAGCCATAGTACTGAAAAATGAAAATCGAATACTTCCCGTCAGAGGGCGACTATAAATTTTCATTTAAAACTTGAAAAAAAAAAAAAACAGTAATAATTGGGTAAGTGCATAAAGTAACGTTAATAACCAGATAAGATTTCTATTAATTTCTTTGAATCGTCGATAATTTTGCGGCTTCCGGTAATAACCAGGTAAGGCACATTTTTAATATTTTGAGTAATTAAAGTTTAAAGTTTTCAAAAATGTCTTTTTATCATTACTTTTACGAAACAAATTAGAACTTAATAATTTTCACTACATTCAAGTAAAATTAAATTTTAGTTTTATTTACATTTATTACAAATAATTGTAAAATGGTAATAACCAAATAAGATTTACATTTTTAATTGATTCTCAATTAATAAAAACCATTTTTACATAACTATTTCGGCGAAAAAAATGGTTCTTATATCCTAATTGAATGTAGTGAAAATTATTAAGTTCTAATCTATTTTATAAAAGCAATGATAAAGATACATTTTTGAAACCTTTAAACGTTAATTACTCAAAATATTAAAAATGTGCCTTACCTGATTATTACTGGAAGTCACAGATATAATATATAAAAAGGAGTACATCATCTAAAAATCATCAGATTTTTTGAAAAATTATTTAAAATTTTTATAAAAACCACAAATTTAGTTTGTTGTTGCTACACTGTTACAGTCCACGTGGGTACACATTAGTCACAGAAGACATTTTATCCACTCTTACTCTCCTTTACCATCATATGAATATTTTCTTTTGCTGCATCTTCCTCATTTGGTCTATAATCTGTTAAAAATTGCATCTCAAATGATACGTCGGATTGGAATGATTGTCCAACTTCACTAGACTTGAAACATATAGTCTAGCTGATATTGTTGGAGTGAAACAGTTCTCTAACACAATTAGTCTTTTTTCTTCGAAACACATAATAGTTTTATTGAGTCAAAGAAGGAAAATATTAATTATAATTAATAACCTTGATTAATCTTTTTTCATAATGTTGTTGTTCTCAAGCAAACAACCCTTATTCAGTACCATTTGAAATAATTAAATAATGTGCATGATCGTAATCCTGTCCCTAGCTAGATTAAAGGTCAATATCTTGACCTAGAAGACCGGTAATTAGTATAATTACCGCCACGGCGGGCGTTGTAATTGTTTAGAAGTTAATCCAGCCTATAGGACCCCTCTTACTTTTTTTTGTAGTTTAATTATTAAATTACCTAAAATAAATACAACTCATAATCCAGATGAAAACAGAAAAAAATTAAAATTAATTAAATTTATTTACAGATTACAAGAGCTGCTATTTATATTTCTGACCTTGGCAATAAGAACTGTTACTAGGCGACTGCTGACGATTTCAATTGAAAGTTTGATATTTTTAACCATAAATTCCTTCAGAACGATTTGCTATTTTGGCTTGATTTATGTTATTTACAGTAAACGAAAAATTCATCTTGTGCAAAAAATGGAATTGACTCGTAAACACTTACATGCGATTTTTTTTCATAAATTTCGACGTAGACTGTGAAACCAGGAGTGCTTCCATGAACTTAATTCTTTATACAGCAATAAAGTACTCTCTTACATCACTGTAAAAAACTGGTTTAACGATTTCAATCGTGGTCCATGTTCTTTCAAGGACGCATTCCGTGAAGGTCTATCAAAATCATCTATTGTGCCTGAAAATATCGATACTGTATCTGAAATGATTAAGCAAGATCATCATGTAATATACTGTGAAATTGGGGGATCTTTGGACATTAGTATGAGAGGAATCTATAAGATATTGCAGTATTGAGAACATTTGGCAATAAAAAATATTTATTCGTGTTCAATCCCGCAAAATCCGACAAAAACTTAGGAGAAAGCTAATATCGATTGGTACAAGGAAATGTTGAATAAATACATTCAAGGTTAATCAAAAGCTGTGTATAACATCTACACAGATGACCACTTGTGGATCTGTTCACATGAGCCTGAAACAAAACAGCATTCGACTGTATGTGTCTTCTAAGATCAGTTAAACCCAGCACAAGTTGTACCAGGAAGAAGCACATCGAAACAAATTGTTGCCTGTTTCTTCATCATTACTGGACACGAGCGACAGTGGCGTTAGAGTAATGCAAAACAGTCGATTCAGAATGGCAACCCACCATATATTTGCCAGAAGTCTTCGAATAAATTCGAAAAAAGCAAAAGAACATGTGAATATTTTTTTTATCATAGCGATGTGAGCGCTCACATATCGGCTCCAACAAAGCAATTTCTGAAAGGCAAAAACATTGAATTGATGAGTCATAGGCTATACAGCCCTGATTTGTCAATAATAAATTTTTTTTATTCTCCCACATCAAAAATAAATTATGTGGAGAATGATTTTCGACATTCGAAGAAATAGTTGATGCGTTCAAAACGCATGCTTGGAGTTACCTCCATAGGAATGGAAACAGTGGTTTCAATAATCGGTTCAAACGCATGCAAAAGTGTATAGATCTTCATGGAGATTACTTTGAAAAACAATAAATCCAATATCGATCATAAATATTTGTTTTTTCATTGCTAGGCCAGAAATATAAATAGCAACTCATAATTAATAGTAACATTATAATTAATTACTCCAACCTTTGAAGTATTAAGTCAGTTAGTTCTTAAATCATGCAGTTTTAACTCTCCCATCATTAACCACTGGGTACACATTCCCTACCAAATATATTATAAAGGAACAATAATATGATTGAAGTACCTGTTCTCTTGTACATCCGAGTAATCCAATTGATTATTCCATGATGAATTTTACACGTCTTGTCGGAGCATAAACTTTTTCAAAACTGACTTTTTTTTGTCAAAAAAGTCCCTCTGCAAAAAAGAGGAAAGAGACTGGGGCGAGGTCTTATAATTTCTTTTTTTGTGTATAAATATGTGTGATACATCGTTGGAAAGATAAAAATTTAAGATATTTAACTCTTTAACTGCCCCGGGCGTAAACATACATCTTCAGAGAATGCCTGCACATATTTCAGAAATAGGGAATTTTCATTACAGCAGGGCAATTTTCACCAACAGAGCCGTGTTTTGCATACATATAACATGTGCGTCTTCTTTACTGTTATTTTACTGTTATTCCAGAAAATTAATCTCCACCTTATTTATTTGTAGATTTATGTTATAAAATGAGACAGTGGGTATCGTACCAGATTACGTTGGCAGTTAAGGGAAAAATGTTAAAAAAGTTAAAATCGGTTTTCTGGCTTAATTTCGCTTATCTTATCCTCTTAATTTCTCTGTATTGCTAAAGGGTTCAATGTTAGTTTTAGATTTAAATCAAATTCAATGTTTATTCTATTCCTATATTTTCACAAACATTTAATTCCATTTATCAGAGAATTCTAATCGAAATTACATAGAAATAAGAGAAAAAAAACAACGCTATCAAAACTGTAATATCTGAGAACAAACATTTCGGAGCCGGCGAACTGTCAAATTAAGAAAAGGGAAGGGGATTGAACCCTTTTTTCATTTGAATAAGCTGCTATTTTGTTTTATTTTACGACGCACTATCGAGCTTTCGCGTACCAGTAAACAAAGCTTTACTTACCAGAATAGGTACGCTTTCCATAGTTTGAGAACCCCCGTTCTAGCATATATTTGGACGTAAAAGAAGATAATTATTAAGGTAAAATGATTTTTTGATTTGTAGTTTGGCAAATACTAAAATGTTAAATGCTAAGTGAACTTAGACTGAAAGTTCTCCCCCAATTAAGAAAGAATTTATACAATTTGAATTAGCATACTAATTCATAGGATTCTGTGCTTAAATGTCAGTTTACGTTGTTTTTTACCAGTTTCAATACTTTGACTACTTAGAAAAAACGTTCTTTAAATTTCTGAAACGCTATGTGCTTCAGATTTCTTTCTCCATTTCTGATACATGTAGGCTTCATATTCTATATCTTGCTTTAAAATTATATTACGCTTTAAAGAAAGTTAAAGAATTTGACACTTTTTAATTAATTCTATCTTAAGCATCTTAAATGTGTTTGATTTATATGAAAATAATTATGATTATATTATTGCTATATTATTATATTATTATATTATTACTATATTATTATGTGATTATAGCTTGGCAATTCAATAGAGTGTTTTTGAAACTTCTGTAATTTGACTTTAAATCTAATCTGAAGCCATAACGCTTTAAGTATCAGTGTCTATGTGGTTTTGGAGATTGTTTTCAGCTAACCGTTGTTTTCAAACTGAAATCTTTAAAATTTTTACTGTAAAAATCAATAAATTTAAAGGAATTTCTTTTTTTACTTGAAAATTGTTTTCAACAACAAACCTTATAAATATGTATTTTTATAAACTACAATTATCAGGGTTTTGTCATCGGAAAGTGATCTGATAAAACCAATTTCTAATAAATCTATGATAAATTCAAGTGATATCTATGTTGAATTATTTTATTTTGAATCCTGTTACTTGACTTATGTTGTTTACAAATTTATATTACCTATTGAATTTGCTGAACTTTTCATTCCCACTTGCAACACGATATCTCCGATCTTCCGAAAAATTGTCATTTACAGCTGAATGCATATTATAACTGTCACCAGAAAATTGGTTAGTTGAAGAGTTGAAGGTGAAAATGATATGTCGCCATGATCTTTACGGACACGCTGAACTAAGTTTTACGTTCCAGAAAAATTATCGTTTCAAATTTTGGGATCATAGTTATTTTTTTCTGTACTATTTACGTAGAACTGCGCAAGCTAAATCCAATTCCAATTTTCTCACATAACTGTAGATGTTCATGTATTTTTTTAAAAAAAATCTAAGTTTTGATTAACAAATTAATTCCTTATGGTATTTCCTTTTATCTTTCATGGTTAAGGGTTGTGCAAATATAATGTTATAATTTTAGGAGGGAGGGGGGTTGGCCCATGATATCGTAAGATATCGCTAGGGGGAGGGGGTTTGTCTTTGATATCAATATCATTTTTGATCCAATCAATTTTTTTTATTTGTAACATGGTATTTGGTTCAAAATAATATGTTACCTTTATATAGTCGGTTATGGATATTTATGAAAATAGAAAGAAGTTATTATTAAAATCACTAAATTGTTATAACTTATTTATTTCTAAAATATTTAAAATCTCGACATTTGATTTTATTGTTATTTTTCATATGTGCATGCATATAAAATCACCGTCAGCGAAACCATATGTGAAGTATTTTTAAAATGATGTTTACTAATAAATAAAAGAGAAAGATAAAGTTCACTTGCTTTGTTGATAAGAATTTCTATATACGCCCCACCCCTTCTCCATTCAGGGCAAATGCAACAAGACTTTATTACTATTGAAGAATGCATTATGTAAAAAAAAAAAAAAAAAAAAAAAAAAAAAAAAAAACTATAATAAAACATTTTTAAATAGAAACTATTTTTTGTAAAGCGATATTTTATTGACTTCTCTTAATTTAAATTAATAAAGTATGCGAAAAATAAATGTAATCAGTTTTGTATATCACTTCAAACAAAAGAAATAAATTCTACCCCCCCCCCTTACTTTGATAGCGATCTCATTACCGGGGGGGGGGGGGGCTAGACGGATGATAAAGTATGATATCGAAAAATGGAGAGAGGGGGGTCCAAAATTACCAAAAAGTTGATAACATTATATTTGCACAACCTCTTATACAGTTGAAAATTATTTTCTATAAATGCTCATATTTTTTCAAATACTCACTAATCTTATTTCTCCTTTATTTCAAGAAATTTTCTCCCGGCTTCGTGAAAGTTGTCTGAAATTGAGCATGTTATGAGTAAAAACCATATGCGAAAAAATATTAAAAATTTAAAAAGAAATATTCATTTAGTGTTGCTATTTGCACTTTTACATATAATGAGACAGGGGTGTACAACAAATGTGATAGCTCTTTCTAAATCAGAAGACAGAAACATAAAAACTTTTTTCAAAATTTTAAAATTTATGTGAAATAAACAACTTTTTAGTCACATTATGACAAGTAATCTTGATCTAGATAGTCATTAAAATAATTACAAATATTCACCTGTAGGTTGCATTAGACAAATAAAATTTAATCAGTATTATATTAGAGAACATGTCACATTGGTAACTTCCATATACAAAACTCAAGCATTTCACTTAAGCATTGGAAATGCTTTTTTAAATTTACAGCATCGTGACAAATCCAATTTATATGAATTTATATTAACATTCTGATGCTCTTTAACGATGGCAAGATTTGTGAACATGGAAATATGGAAACTGTGATCACCGATAGCAATATTCCATCTTATTTCCCGAAAAAAAAAAACAGTTTTTAAATGTTTGAGTCTGAATAAGAATGCTTGAAAATTTTAAGAATGCAGGAATATAGTAACTGCGACCAAAAATTTCGCATGTTCAAGCGAGGAAATTAAAGCATAACATTTATCGTAAATGCAACGCTTTAGAAAAGTTAAAGTCTTCATTAAAAATCTGCCATAAAAATCTTAGTTTAAAAATTTATTACATTTACATTATTAGTTATACATTTTTTATGATTTGAAGTTTTTACTTTTTTTTACGTATGTTATTTTAAGAATTTACTGAATACAAATAAATAGCAGCTCCAAAATAAAAATTTAATAATATTCTTGTATTTGGAAAAAAGTGGAGCATTCACATTCCGTGCAAAGATTCCTTTGGCTAAGGATGTTCCGAATCGTGATTTTGAATTGATACTGAATATTTGGCATACAGGGGTAGGCCGAATACCGAATATTCGGCCAGCCGATTAGTAAATGTTGTGACGAATATCAAATGTTCGGCTGGCCTAATTCTTTTCAACTTCAGAGTTTAAAAGTATAGGAAAATTAAATTTCAACACAATTTTACATACTATTTAACACAAATACTTTCATTCTGATAAATAAAATCTTTTTACATAGAAATTTAACACTTAAGACAATCTTATTTTGAGTTATTATTCAAAAATATAGTTTAAAATTTTTTAATTAATAAAATTTTTAATTTCACGGTATCTTTTATAAATTAAAACAAATGAATAAAATTTTCTTACATTCTAAAATAAATATCTTAAAACATTACAAGTAGATTGACGACACAGTATAGGCACTCTGATTTCACAATATAAGTGCTATCAGCGGAATTCTGAATGAAGGATATGAATGAAGGATGCTATTTTCTCGAAAGCATTCAGTTTATTTTGGATAATAGGATCATAAATAGTTGTTTTGTTTGAAGTCCAAAAAAGTACCTACTTTTAATTTGGTCTCGTTCATGGATGGAAATTTATGCATTTAAATACTTCATCCTGTTTATTCATATTTTTAAGAAATTGGTTAATAAATCTAAATTTTATGTGAAAGGGTAGTATATACATATCTTTGTCTTATACTCTTCTCTGTCTGGTGTGCAACAGTATTCATATCAGAAATTTTTTTTTCTTACTAGTGGCCATTTTTTCACTCTTCTATATCATTCATACCAGAATTTCTTGAAAACTTGTATTGCAGTTATAGGCCAGTCGAAATGTCAGAAAAATGGCCGATTGATGCAAAAATTCTGCTACATAAAAAACATAGAATCTTCTAGCAGAATATTTTATGTTTTTTAAGTGTTTATGAGGATGCTAGTAACAAGAATGATTTTCCAACAAAATATCTCGAGGCTAAACTTTGTGAAGCCAAAAAACCACGAAATATTTGGACTTTTTTCAGTATTTTGCCTGTAACTCAAAAATTATAAACTTTTTCTTTACCCTATTTATTTACTAAAAGAAAGAGCATTTAATTTTCTACAAATTTTGTAATAAAAATGTTTGTCTAAACCCGTTGCTATGCGCTCTATGGCTTTTTAAAAATGTCGTTTTTTAAAAAGCTTTACTGAAAGTGACCTATTTTTTGCCTCCCATCCCAAAATTTGCTTTCATCACTAAAAATAAAAATTAAACACCCCTATTGGTGGATGAGAAGTCAAAGTTTTAAGAAAGGCAGGCAGAAGAAGCACAAATTCTGAAAAACCTAGCAAGAAAAACAATTACGAAGGGAGGGAGGACCGGGGGTAAATGGAAGATTCGGCCACGTGACGTTCCTGATCCGCTTTCGTTCGCACAAGTGTTCTTTTTTAAAGACACCGTCTTCTAATATGTTGCTATTCAGTTTATTACGTGCCTTCTCGTGCAATAATGAAACACGAGTGAGCTCGACCCAAAATTGCATTTTGTTTGCCAAACGGCTTCGAATAGTGACACTCGCGTTGTGAGCCAGAAAGGATTTCCCAAGCTCTTTGAATATAGTGTTCAACTTCAAAATAATATTCATCAACTTTTTTTGAAAAGTAGCAAGAAAGTTAGAGCACTTGATGATTGCCGAAAAACATATACGAATGAGAGAGTGACAGCAGCACATGTTCGTCGGAGTGAAGATTCTATACAGACCAATTTGTCTCTTCGATGGAACACTTCTTTCAAGTTTCAAGATAATTGTTTCTTATAAGGACAAGGTAATTTTGATTACTTCAACAAAAAACAATAGAAAATCCCTATGAAAAAAGAAATTTGATTCACAAAGTAATGAAGTTAAAAGCGAAAATTACATTTTCGAAATCTACAGAAAAATATGGGGATGAAAGGTCCCGGAAAGTAATTAAACGTATTCAGCACGACCCTGACTTGGTAGCTGCCCATGCATGGTATCATAATTTTTGTCACGTAAAACTATATCAGTCTGTAACAGGTGGAGAGAAAAGTAACGTTCGCAACATACGTTCGAAAAGCCAATGATAGAAACAAGAGTCCCTTAATTTCATTGCTTAAAACAAAATTTCAAAATAACATAATTCAAGTTGACCAGGAAGAAGAAGAAGCTAATATCATGATAGTTACCTCAGCCATTTGAAGAGCCAAACCTTTTGAAAGCATCGTAATTGTCGGAGAAGACATTGACCTTCTCGTGATCATGAAAAACTTGGGCTGTCAGCACAAAAATCTATTTTTCCAAAAGCCAGGAAGAGATAACATCGAAACTAAGTTGTTTTCAACCATATCATACAAATGCGATTACAACAGTGTTCCTTTCACTCATGTAATCAGCGTAAACGATACTACCTCCGCTCTTTTTGGGCAAGGAAAATCAATGTTTTGGAACACTTAAAAAAAATATGATCAGCTTGCAGAAATAGCCTGTGTGTTCAGTAAACCAGATTCTACCTGTCAAGAATAATCAAGGCTGGAGAAAAGTTCATTATTGCAATATGCAGTAGACGTACAGATACCACACAGAAATTAAACGCCTTGAGGTTTTAGTTATTTCCTAAATCTGACACAAAAAGCAAAGTTCGTCTTGTAAGACTACTACCAACGCAAAAGGCTGCACAGCACTATTTTCTCTGATGTTATCATCAGATATAAGCATGGCTGGGAAACAACATCCCTCCTGAAGAATGAAGGTGAGTTCATAGATCGGACGGCGTCTTTCAGTCAGTTCAAATTTGCCAAAGCTCAGCACTCGAATCCTTGCTCCATGTTGTGCCACGTACCTGTAAAGAAGGGTGCAGGAAAGCATGTTCTTTTCAAAAATCAGGACTCAAATGCTCGGCAATTTATAAAAACTGTACCGAGGTCAACTGCAAAAATATTGACGACATTATTTATCCAGAAAAAGATGATGTAAAACTGTCACCGTAAACATTTTTAACTTACATTCTGTTAAATACCTAATATTAATGTTCTCCCACTTAAGCTCTATACACATAAAAAGTTACCATTGTAATTAATCATGATTACTATCATGCAAATACTATAATATATATAAGTTACATGAAAGAGGATAAAATAATGAGAAATGGTGTCAAATTTTCATTTTTGCGCATTTTTCACAAAGTTATTTACTAAAAACTGTAGCGATTTTATTAATGACTTTAGAGGAACAATTTTGAATGAAATTTGTTCAGAATTTAATGCTGTTTCTTTCTGTAATTGAGTATGGTACACAAAAATTTTATAGTTTTTGAGTTATAGTAAAAAAACGAAAAAAAAAGTCCGAACATTTTGTGGTTTTTTAGTACCACAAAATTTAGCCTCGAGATATTTTGTTGGAAAACCATTAATTCTTGTTACTAGCATCCCCATAAACAGTTTAAAAACATAAAATCTTCTAGCAGAATTTTTGCATCTATTTATGACAATTTGACTGGCCTATTAGCAATTACATAACGTTTAAGCCGGCAACTATGCTTTATTGGTGGTCGTCATAATCTACTTTTTCAATGCATTTTGATTGTTCAAATATATTTCTTTTATAGGACCTATGTATCCGCTTCCGTTTTGTAAACGGCGCCATTAGGGTGCGCAGGTGATTGTTTTTTGTTTTCTCTCTGTCTGTGTTACGTCAGAGTTTTGAGAGACACTGTTGGAGTAGAATGTGAAAACCGACAAATAAATTTATTAAGTTGAGAGAATGTGTTTTCTTGTGGTGTCAACTTCAACGCCTCATGAGCGATAGGTATTGAAAAATAGCCATTTTCATTCTGAGGTGAAACGGCTTTTAAACTAAACTTAGATGAATCGATAAACAATCTTGATTATTTTAGTTTGTATTACTCTTCCTTTAATCCTTGAAAATTATGCAATATACAAAGTCGCCTTTCATTGAGAAAACTTTAAATTGACCCTTGCATCTTTCTGTAAAATGATATTTTTGCCATTGTTTTTGCAGTAAATTCTATTGTTAAAGCGGAGAATGAAGCAGCTAACCCTTTACTTTGCGAAGATCCAAGACACAAACTAAGTCCTTTAACTTAGTTTGAAAAACAAGTGTGATATTGAACAACTGTTCAAAGAAAAATTCCCATCTTACTGCATACCTCCATTTGCATCTATCTGGTGAAGCTTCTTCTAATGTTGTTTCAAAGTCCTAAATATATTTATAAGGTGGTTCTGCACTGAAATAATGAGAAACAGGCCTTAACACTAACAATAAAATCGAATACACACACACATACACATATATATTTATTATGCATTTGAGAAGCCATCTATTTTTGTTTTACAAATTTAACAGTCATCCAAATGATTCTGAATTAGACGCTAGACTGTTGGAACAGTAAAGGCACATTGGTTTTTCAGTATTATTTGACCAACGACTAGGTGACCTTGAATATAAGTTGTAAAAGGTTTAGGCACATTTTATTTCGGTCATCTATCTTACAGCCAAAACGTGAACTTTTTTGTATAAGCTGTGACAATGACTTCCTTTTTCTCTTTAAATGTCACCTCACAGCAAAATTTGCGCCGTCTTCACAAAAACCTGACATTTTCAGTTATTGAAAGGAATACACAAACTAGTTTTAATTAATGCATTGATTTGACTGCGTACTAATTAAAGTTTTCTTAAACACAGCGTATTTTTCTCAACAAAGAGACACTGCGCAAATTCTGTTTATGGGTGGAATACAGAGGTTCATTTAAAAGTGTGAAAATGCAAATTCAAGTCATTGGAAGAGAGAGAAAAAAAACAGAAAAGGAAAGAAAACCTTTTTAGAAGAGGGGGTAAAAACAAAATGCAAATTTATATAAAAAAAAAAAATAAGTGGCGCTAATATTTTAGAAGGGAAATCTATTTTAAATTTAAAGACAACTCCTCCCCCACAACCAACAAAAACTGGTAGGTGATGAAAAAATTTCATGTCATATTTAAATGTGTAGTACCTTTAAATATGTCAGGAACAATAATTGTTTCTACAGGGAAGATTTTGCTGCCGACCAGTGATATTAATAATTTTCTATTGAATATTTTTGGTAATGAAATCTATATATTTAAAACGCTAAGCGTTTCCTTTAGACAGTCCGTGAGCAAAAACTACTGTATCAAATTACACCATTCTTTTTTTAAATGAAAGATATTTATCCACAGATTTGTTATCGTACATTCGTTTGATCAAGAATGTTATTAATTAGCTGTAATTATCAATTAAAAATTCATTTATGCGCATGCGTAATCTATAACTACTAATCTGTCCCTTGGAGCATCTCTCATGCTCCCACTCTACGCATGCGTATAAATGCTCGCTCAGTTGAATTATCATATGCGGTGTAAGCCGGTTGTGTTTTTATTCTTAACTACAAGTTTTTTTTTTTTTTTTTTTTTTTTACGTAGTTGATATTATTGAGTTTTTAAATCATTTTTGGAATAGAAAACTTTGTTGTACCGATAATAGGCAATGAAAATTGTGGGAGGTTTTTCGTTCAGTGCATAGCCGCTAACTTGGATTTTTTTTTTTTTTCCCGAAAAGGATTGTCGAAAACTAGGGGGTTTGAGAGGTGGCGCCATCTAGCGTTTTTATTGGAAAAAAGCGTATGCTTTTGTTGGTTTTTGACTTTGTTTTCTACCATAATATATGCGGGAGTCCTGACACTTATGAATAAAATTAGAAAAACGCCTTTGCACGTTTTTAATCTATTTTCCTCCAAAAGTTTCGAGACATAAACATACATTATGGGGAAAAAAAAAGTGCAAAATAAAAAACATACTGTTTTGCCAACAAAAATATATCGGACGAGAGGATTTAAACGTTCTTGCTGAAAAATAAAGAAAGGAAGGAAAGAAAGAAAGAAAAATTAATTTTGTATGGTCAGTAAAAACTTGATTTTTTCAGAAATAATTAAAAAAATATATATTTTCCCTAAACGACTTAGTTTAAAATTACATATATATTTTTTCTAAAATAGGAATAGTTTTCAGATGGGTGTCCTTCAAATTTACAAATTATTTTAAAGTTAGAAAAAATTAAGAAATATGTATTACCTAAAATTTAAAATTATGATAGTTATCAAACTATAATATAAAGGTAAGAAAGTATACATAAGTTTTAAAGTTTCGAGATTTGAGTTTAAAATATTAAAACTTTAAATATCCAGGGGTTAAGTAAGGAGAGAAAAAAATCATAGTAAAATTTAAAAAAATAATTCATAACCATCTGTTAAATAATATATTTTTTAAAGTATAATTTAAAATCTAAATTGAGATTTTGAATCGTTATTAAAGAACGGTATCTTTCGGGGGGAGGGGTCGTATTATTGCACTTAGTGATGCTTTTCTTATTACCTGGCGTTACTTTTCAAACTACATTTATACCTTCCAGATAATTTTTGCACAAAATGTGTCAGTTGGCTATAATTAAAAAATTATATCATTTATCTGCCGCAGAAAAAAAAAACAGTTTGTTGATTGGTCGAGAAGAGATGTGAAATTAGCTAACAGGTCACGTAGAAAAAAAAATCAAGAAATTGATTGGTTGTCTACAAGAAAAAAAAATAAACCCTGCAAAATTTTTTGATTGCCTACAAGAAAAAATATTATCAATATTAGTCTATCCATTTTGGGGAAACTACTTTATGTGCCTGATGGCCCTTACTGACCCTAAAGGTGTTAAACAATGAAGAAGCTTATTTAACCAACATTGTAGTAAATTTTTTCCGTCAAGTTTTGACGGGTTCCATCTAGTTACTTTTTGAAAACACAAAATCTTTCGGATTCCAAAATAAAAACTCGAACAACAGTACGTTCATGTCTTTGTCAAAATATGATCTTTTCGAAAATAAAAAATACGTATAAACATTGCGCATAAGTGACAAAATCATACATAAAAATGATGGAAGTTAAAACCAATTTACAAAAAGATTTTCTAGAAATTCGAAAAAAATGTTTAAAATTCGAATCATTTTTGTATTAATGTGGAACTGTGTAGACCTTGATGTGACCATCAAATATTTTGCTGAGGAAGGAACTTCACATGCAAAATTTCTATTTCCACATTTCAATTTCGAAAATATATCATTGTTGATTTTTTCTCTGGTCTCCAACTCCTAAATTTATTAAAAAATCACCGAAAAATAAATAAATAAAGTTATTAAAATATAAATTTAAAAAAAATAAATATTGCTCTTTGAGATGTCTGGACAGGTCTTTGTGTACTTTATGGTAAAATTCTAAATTTCGCGTCCAACGGCTGCAAATTAATTGAAAGCATAAAAGCGAAAACAAACAGATAAAGAGTTCTTTTTATTATACATATTAAAATTTTACGGATTGCATATAAATAACAATTTTGTATAGATATTATAACTTTATATAAATTACAGTTATACATAAACCTGGATTTAAAATTTAAATTCAACATAAAATTAAGCACGTCACAACTACGGCTGTTGTTTGCCACTTATACAATAGCAAGTATGCATCGATTTAGAGTTCTGTATTTATTAAGTAATAACACATTTTTATGAATTCATATATGCGTAAAAAAGCGATTCAAAGTAAAAACACCGAATCAAATATAATTCCGAAAATTCAAAATAAAATTCCGAATTAATTTTAGAATGATGCATATTTTAAATATTATGTTTCTAATTACCTTGGAATTATAACCATACACACTTCATTACGAATGAACTACCAAAGCATGAATAATTTTTTTCAATTTCCTTTTAAAATTGCACAAGACTTTTAAAACAAGTGTGTAATTACATAGTCGAGAGAGCATTTAAAATATGATATTTTTAGACTAACGTAACGCCACTGTGTTTACCTTTCATTTGTATTTAGTGTTCTCGCTGCACAACTAACGATAACGGCTATGCTTCACTAGAAAGAATATCTTCAAAGCGACATGTAAAGTAGTTTTCGAGGAAAGTGATATCTAAATGATAGCTATATTTATTAATTATGCTACAATAAAATTAGGATTTAGAATAACCTTTAAGAAAAGTGTTAGTCGTTTAGCTTAAGGACGAAACAAAGTAAGGCTATTTGAAGTGTGATTATGTAAAAATTAAAAATACTTCCCTGTTTTCCTTTTAATTTTAAAAATTCCAATGTGGCATTCAAAATCCTATGACTTTTATAGATTGATGAATGTCCATCTAAACAGCAGAAAATGCGTGTCAAGAAACGTACAGTAAGCGAATACGCCAAACATCAGCTATAAATTTAGCTCTAAATGATGAGTTTAAGCGCTTCCCGAATTTATCTGTATGTCATCCAGACAATGTATTTTTGCCAATCATGATTTGCCCGTACCATGTAAGGGCATCATATTCATATTCTAATTATGATTTATTATTCTCACCAGTAAGTTTTCTTTGTAAATTTTGCATTATTTAAACCGAGTATTTTTCTCATTCATTTAAGGCAAAAATTTTTGTTTTGAAAAACCGATGCTAAAAGATTAAAAATTTTGTAAAAAAAAAAAAAAAAAAAAAAAAAAAAAAATAGGCATTATTTTAAAGTTTTTTTTTTCTCCAAAAATATTGATCAGTTAAGTGGTTAAGAGATCAAGTTTACTTTCAACTAACAAAATACTTGAAAAAGTGACCTCTGTAAGAATTACAGTCACTTTATATCAGGCATGCAAGCGCTGCGCTACAAATGGCTGATATCTACAAATAAATTTTTATAGTATTCTTTACCTTATGTAATGACACAAACTGTGATATCTGATAAGGTGAAAAATACTTTTAAAATTTAGTGGTGAAAATTAGCCAATTCTGGGGCAGCTCTTGCTCCTATCTAACTGCCTTTTAATTATGAAGATTGACTATTAATTTAAGAAAGATTTTTTATGAATTAAAATTATTAAAAAAGTATACACATATATAGTATTAGGTAGCTTTCATTACAAAAAGTAAAAAGCTACCTATTGCAGCCGTCCGGAGGAAAGCACTTCCGGAAAATTTTGGTATATTTTCACCGATCATGACCCCCAGACCCCAAAACCACCCTCCGTTCAAATGTTGACATATATATATATATATATATATATATATAACCATATATATATATATATATATATCTGATTTTTGTCATGCGATAACTAACGTATTTATGAACCGATTTGAATGAAACTTGGTATGTACATAGTACATACAAATGTCTCGACCGAGTTCGTTGGCCAGCATCATCCGCCATTTTGTTTCAAAATGGCGGCCATTTTAAATTTCTTTAAAAATTTAAAATTTAAAATTAAATGCGAAAAAATTAAAATTTGAAAAATATTTTTCTTTTACGTGTTAGAACTTAAAACAACGATTCCAGAACACTTTTTATTTTGTCAATATCTTAAAAAATGATTGAGTTATAGCACTTTGAATTTTTCTTATGGCTGACATTTTGAAACGATCTGATTTTTGTCACGTAATAACACGCGTATTTATGAACCGATTTCAATGAAACTTGGTATGTACATAGTACATACAAATGTCTAGACCGAGTTCGTTGGCCAGCATCATCCGCCATTTTGTTTCAAAATGGTGACCATTTTAAATTTTTTAAAAAATTTAAAATTTAAAATTAAATGCGAAAAAATCAAAATTTGAAAAATATTTTTCTTTTACGTGTTAGAACTTAAAACAACGATTCCAGAACACTTTTTATTTTGTCTATATCTTACAAAATGGTTGAGTTATAGCACTTTGAATTTTTCTTATGGCTGACATTTTGAAACGATCTGATTTTGTCACATGATAACACGCGTAATTATGAACCGATTTCAATGAAACTTGGTATGTACATAGTACATACAAATGTGTCGACCAAGTTCGTTGGCCAGCATCATCCACCATTTTGGTTCAAAATGGTGGCCATTTTAAATTTTTTAAAAAATTTAAAATTTAAAATTAAATGCGAAAAAATTAAAAGTTGAAACATATTTTTCTTTTACGTGTTAAAACTTAAAACAACGATTCCAGAACACTTTTTATTTTGTCTATATCTTAAAAAATGAAACGGTCTGATCTGAACGATCCACAATGTTGCTTTCAAATGGCATACACTTTATGATATCGTGGAATCTGGTGACTCTCTAAATCGCTTAAAATAAAACCAGGTTGAATAAAAGATGGCTAAATTTCTAAAAATTCCTATTAATATTCAATCTTTACAAAAACTAGTATTCAATCTTATAAAATCACTAATTTTATAAGATTATTTCCACTAATTTGAGCTTAGTATTTTTGAACAATGTCACTTACCTTAAAATAAATAAATAAATACATAAGTATATGAAAGCTACCTCTTCCTCCCGGCATTGCCGGAAGGACTTTTTTTTACTTTCTTTTTAAAGATAATGCAAATTTTAAAAAGGGATAATTCTTGCATGCATTGAGCGCATGATTTTTCACATTCAAATGGCTAAACAAACCAAGATTATTTTTAATGAGTACTGATTTTTGATGATTTTTGTGAAAATATAGTCAACGATTTTCCAGAAATCGTGCGCATAATTACCAAAATCGTTGTTTTGAGAAAACTGACTTTAAAGATTAAATAATCCATGGATCATATATAAAACGCTCAAAGTGCTTTAGACATAAATTCTCTTCTAAAGCGAATTTTTCTGCGGGATTTCTTTTTAATTGTTCCTAAAGAGTCATATTTAATTATAAGCTATTAAAAAAATAATAAATTTTTGGATGTTTTAAAAGGTACCTGACCCCTTAATTTTTTTAAAGTTTCTTATAGATATAGAGGTTTATTTTGCCATAAAATATCACTTACACATTAAAATTGACTAGAATTTTAAAATTTTCGATAGCAACAATACAATTTATTACATACAGTGTAAAAAAAAAAAAGAAAATAGTTTCTTGATCTAGCAAGAAGATTTACTAATTTGTAATGTAACTTCTTACGAGCTACTGTTTTTTTGAAAAATGTTACTTTGTTTTCAGAAATCTGTAAAGTCAATATGCATCCGAAGTTTAAAGAAGCATTTCTGAAACAAAAGTATTATTTGCAGAAATTATTTTTTGAAAACCTCTCTTTGAAATTTTTACAATGAATTAATCAAGTTTCTTATCCAGTTATCAATGTGAAAGATTAGCTTCTTTTAATGCTATAAATTCTGAAGAAAAGATTTTCATAGTCAACTGATAAAAATGTAAATTAATAGTGTAAAATGCATATTATTATATTTTTGTTGAACATATAAATTCTATTGTGTAGATGAAAATATTTATTTTAGAATTTATAGCATCCAAATAACAGATATCGGTTTAAGAAAACAGATTAACACGCTGTGAAAACTACTTAGAAACTTTTCAGAAAGTTATAGGCAATAAAAGAATTTTTTTCATAAAGATTTCTTTAAATATTGAAAATATATAAAATAAAGTAACGGAATAAAAAGATAAAGTAACGGAAAATTTTTAGAAAGCTGAGGTCACTCAGAAAAAGTTATTATTTTTGCAAACCTTCTGGCTAAATATATATATATATATATATATACACTTTTATAAATATAACCAAGGTAATTCAGATATTCCCATACAATAAACCAATGAAGCCAGTATTTTTACAATCATCCTATTAAAATCATTTGAAGTTTGAATTGATTTAGAAGGCAGATTACCAAAATTATGAAAGGTAAATGGATAAATGGACAGAAGAAGGCTTTTTTATTAAACTACTCATCAGGGGTGCATGGTTCAGTAAAAAAACAAAAGCATCCAACCAGTTTCTGCTATAGGTCGTGCTAAAAGCTAAGAAATTCGACCCACAATGCATCCGACTGGTCGGACTTTATTTACTGTTACAATTTAGGAAAAAAGGAATTTATTGAGAAAAAAAGAAAAAAAAATTAAATAATAACAATAATAAAATATTTATTAATATATATATATATATATATATACTAAAATGTTTACCAAACCTATATTTAAAATGATCTATAATTCAAGTGAATTATTTCAGCTAAGAGCTAAGGCAGATTTAAATTACATGTGACTCAGTTACAAGTTAAAGGTTACAGTTATAACAAGTAATGTAGATGATAAAATTAATATTAAAACAATAATTATATGAAAAATTATTAGATCCTATATTATATTATAATACTCATTCTACAGTTAGAAAAAAATTGCTACTGTTAAAGGTATTACATTTTTGAACAATTATTAATATTACTGTATTAATTTTTTAACAAAAAAGTAAAATGTTACTTCTACTTCAAATGCACAAAAATATTTTAGTGCTTCCATCTATTAGGACATATTTACTATTTTTTATACTGATGGTGCTGCCATCTATTATGGAATAAGAGAAATATTTGAATAAAATAAAAATTATTTAAAAAGCAAAGAGTTTTCCAAGAATAATTTCTATTCCAATATTTTACAAATAATTCTTTGAAACAAATGCAATTGACAACCATATCTTATAGCAATATCTTGATCATTTTAAGTTGTGCATTTTAATTTTAGGTTGACATATATATTTTAATTCTATGTGTAAAGTTAAGTAAAATATTTATATATAATAATTAACCATTGCGTATTATCCAGCAACACCGCCCTCTTCCGTAATCTAACATCTTCCCACCCATCCATCCTATTATACATATTTTTTAATTTATTTTTACATTTTTTATTTTTTTGTATTATTTTTATTTTTTAATAATTTTTTTAAAACATTTTTTTTTACGCAGTGTGTTAAATACTTTTAAGATCATGTAATAACTAATTATATATTAAAGAATACAGGAGTTCTTAGGAGTAACATTATTTAGTGCTGCATAAATTAGCATTTTAATGTTTGCAATATTTGGTTGAGGAGAACATAAACAGTTGATTCTATATAGGGTAACATCCCCAGTAATTGGCAGGCGCCAGTGATTGGCACTCCTACAAAAATGTCCTAAAATAATATTTATATCCAGTCTTTTAAAAATGTAAGACCATATACGAGTTATATGCACATTTACTTTACAGATTATAACTTTGATTTATGCTACTAAATGACAATAGTGCCTAGGAAAGAGAAGCAATTATGGCTTGTATGAAATTAGCAATTTTTGTTGCAAATGTTTCTTCTTTAGTTTAAGTAAGGTACCCATTTCAATATATTATTATCTGATTTATAGTATATTTTAAATTTTAATTGACAACAGTTTTGTTTAGTTGAAAAGGGTTACTTTAATTGTGTAAAAGTCTAAGTGCCAATTACTGGGGATTACAGCATTTTTTTATAAATATATTTTTTATAATAATATTTTTGCAAATATTTTTGCTTTTAGTGGGCAAAATAGAAGCACAGATATGCACTCTTTGATTTAAAAATATTTGCAAGTAAATATTTTATTTCTTGGTAATGAAAATAGAAATAAGTTTAAAGACAAATCATTAATGTGGCAATTACTGGGGATGTTACCCTAAATGATTAATTATACAGTTAACATTTTTTAAACCAAATGCAAAGGATAACCATATCTTACAGCAGTTTCTTTGACATTTTTAAAATTATGCATTTTAAAATTAGGTGAACAAATATTTTTAATTCTATGAACAAAATTAAGTAATATACAGGGTGGTCATAAAAAAACTTTGCCGATATACGGAGCTCTAGCGGCCAGTCCGCTCAACCGATCGAAATGAAATTTCAGATATAGCTATTCAGAGGTATGAGCTCGAGATTCTGTGAACGAGAACAAAATGGCGCTCACGGTTACGGTTATAGTTACAGAAACTCGAAAATTTCCAATAGCAATACCCGTTTTTTTTCATCGCAAAATGCTCAGCGCATACGAAAACCCTAAAGAGCTTTGGAACCGTACGTGTGTCGCAAGAAACGAACATGTTATGCACGTACAAAAAACCGTTCTGAGAATGCTCCCCCCCCCTCCCATAGAAAAAACTCAACTGGGGCGCAAGGAGGAAATTTGCATATGACACAAAGTCAGTACACTAATCTCTGATTACAATACAGATCTGAAAAACTAAAACTTTTATTTTGATTACACATTTTCCACATGGGTGCCATCACGTGTAATTGCCTGTGATGGCACCCATGTGGAAAATGTGTAATCAAAATGAAAGTTTTAGTTTCTCCGATCTGCATTGTAATCAGAGATTAGTGTACTGACTCTGCATCATATGCAAATTTCCTCCTTGCGCCTCAATCGAGTTTTTTCTATGGGGGGAAGGATTCCCAGAACGGTTTTTTGTGCGTGCATAACATGTCCGTTTCTTGCGATACACGTACGGTTCCAATGCTCTTTAGGGTTTTCGCATGCGCTGAGCATTTTGCGATGAAAAAAAAATGGGTGTTGCTAGTGGAAATTTTCGAGTTTCTGTAACTATAACCGTAACCGTGAGCGCCATTTTGTTCTCGTTCACAGAATCTCGAGCTCATACCTCTGAATAGCTATATCTGAAATTTCATTTCGATCGGTTGAGCGGACTGGCCGCTAGAACTCCATATATCGGCAAAGTTTTTTTATGACCACCCTGTATTTATGTATACAGATTTTTGAAGGCAAGAATTGTAATGGGTAAAGAGGTTTACTTTGAATGGAAAATCATTATGTTTATCATAAATATCAAATAGAATTTTATTATCAGAAAGAGTAATATTAAGGTCGAGAAATTATTTTATTATTAAGCATATCAATATATATATATATATATATATATAAACTGATACATTAAATTCAAATCGCACACCATATATAATTAACTAAAAAATATATAAATTATAAAAATATTCTTAAAAGGAAAAACTCACGAACATCTATACCGCTAAACAAAATTGAAAAACCACTACGTGAACAATACCTAATCCAATACCTAATACCTATATATATATTACTGCGCGCACTGATTATCTTGGCTAATAAATTCTTGAATTTGGGAACCTTTCAGATAACGAAGTTATATTTTTTCGCTATATTTGTGACTTGGCTAACGGATACGGGTGCAATGGCTATTGAATGTTATATGGAATGAACACGCAACATAATACATCCATATGCATTGCGATAAAAAAGCATTTTGTCCTTGGTATATGTTCCACAATTTGAAAGATGTTTTGTTGCATTCTTTTTTCAGCCTGACTCTCAGGGAATACTGAAAAGATCATTGTGATATCCTTCATGTGTTTCAAGTAATTGCTTTAATAGGGAACAAAATGCCAAATTTAATGCTGTTCTGCCAAATGTTATTATCAGAATGTTGCAAGGTAAAAAAAAATGCCCTTTCTATTGTTTACGATGATAGAAATATTGCTGAAGAGCTTGTCATAAATACTACTTAAGCTAGTTTTCTTGGACAAATCATAACACTTAAGGTGAAAGAAAAACAGCTAGTTAAAGAACACGGTAATGATCTGCAATTGAAAACAGTAAAATAATAATAATAATAATAATATTAATAATAATAACAATAACAAGTTGGTAAAAATGAACTTGACATAAAAAGAGACAAGGAACGTCATCAGTATGAGAAGTGAGGTCTCAACACGAAGCAATGAACATCAACAGATAATATTAATGTAGTCAACAAAAGGTTTTTCTTCATAAAGAGTTCTTTAAATATTGAAAACAAGCTGGTGCCTGAAGGTAAAGTAACGGAAATTTTTAGAAATTGAAGGTCATTCAGAAATTATGTTTTCGTAAACCTTCTAGCTAATACTAACGATAAAATTTAGGTAGTAACTAATACTCACAATGCAGAGAATAAATGGCATAACTAAATTAAATTGAACACTGGTTGCTGTTTAACGGAAAAAAATTATATTGCAGATAATTATATGCAGGATTAACTATTTACATAATTCTACTACGTCTTTTACTCATTAAAAATCAAATTACAGACCTTTTTTTTACATCGCATCGTTCTTAGTCATAATCAAATCACCTTTTCGTATCATCTCTGCTTGAAAAAATGAATGCCAAGCTATATGCCACGATTATATTTATGCAGTGAATGTCCAGTGTTGCCTTTAATCTACGAGATACAGAAACAAGAGAATTTTCCACGTTTTATAGTCATAAGTCTGATAAGTCAGATGATCTCATGCAACCACTACAGGAAACCGTATCCATCTGAGCGTCGCGTCAGTAGGAGCTAATGGAGCACTTGAATATATAATTGCATTATATGTAAGAATTTTAGTCTTTAGATACAAATTAACACCTGAAAAAAGCTAAAATAAAAGAGTTTTCTCCCCTTGTTTAAAGAATAGAGTTTGAACAATATTAAAATCCTGAAAATATGAGAAGTTCAATCAATGTTTCTACTTCTCTACCAGCAATGTGGCATGTATTAGCTACTGAAGAAACGAACGTTTACCTGAATTAACTTTGGAAGTTTGAAAGGAAAAATGAAAAAAAATTGTGAAGGTTGTTGATATGATTACTATAGAAAGAAGGTGAATTAAACTAAGAAAAAATTGTCTTTTCCGAGATTTAAAATAGCAGTTGAGGAGAATCAGATCATTATGAAGACGAGATTGATTATAAAAAAGGGAAAGAAGGAAAAAAGACTAGGCAATTTTATGAATCTTTATAAATTTCATTGAAAGTCTTTCTTAAACTAGCTTTTGGCGTTTTATTTTGATACTGACGAAAACAAGAGAATTGATTTTCTGCCAAGAGACTGGCAATTAATAGATTTTCTCTGGATAATACAACTTTGGATATTACAATTTATATAATTACGATATTGATTAATCTGTGTTTGGTAGAAATTAATATTATGACACAAGTAATACAATTTGTTTCCTTCGATTTATTGGTATGTTATAGCATTATTTTCGATTGTAGTTCTACTCTTGAATTTCCCAGACGTTATACCATTGATCTTCTATTTCCAGATGAAGAACAATCAAAATAGAAATATAATTGAATTATTATAAACACAATCTACATTTATTGGCAAGCTTTAGAATTACTGAAGAAACACAAAATTGCTTAAATTGCACTGTCCTCCAAAAGTTTAGATATAACATATTTTTTCCGAAACTCACCATTAAATGAAGGCTGTAACAACAAAATACATTGTGTATATGAATGATAGTATCAAACTTATAGAAAAATTGCGCAAAAAAACTTTGGGCATCACATTAAAAAAAAAAAAATTGTCATTTATGTAGGAGTATGAGAAAATGTGGAAAAATCAAACTTTCATTGCTTTGTATGTCAGTTCTTCGACAATACAAATAGCGTTAAGCAATGTCTCGGGTAATTCATTTACCCGATTAATTAAGATGGTAGGAGTTTGAATGGATGTAAATGGAATTGTCATAAGCCGATGCTGCTAGATATCTAAATGTGTTACGCAGTATATTCCAATGACTATAGTATCAGTTTAAAATGGAAGCTTTCGTGTCCAAACTTACCTGTTTTATACCTACAATGACCTATGGAGACTCTTTTTAGCTCTTTAGGCCTGAATAAAGATTACTATTGCTGCGCCTCAGCTTGTTTCAGATCGTTTTATCAGTTCAAGGACAAAAATATTCGCTACTATGGTGTGAAGACACCTTCACAGTTCTGGTGTTCATGTAAGACGACCAGTTGTGTGGGTTCCACTGAATCGATGATAGAGAAGTGCCCGTTTAGAGAACACGTTTCCTGGACCAGACACCAATGGGCTTGCAAAGCGTTTACAGATTAGTCCAAGTTTATCTTAAAGGACTCTTTAGGACGTCTGGTAGTCTAGAGAAAACAATGCATTAGTTAAAAGAATATAAAATTTCTATAACGCACAGTGACAAAAAAAGGGGGGGGGGAGATAAAACGCAGGAAATATGTCTTAGTGGTCACGGGTACCTACACATGTTTTATATGGATGAATTCAGTCTGGTTTGAGATACCAGAAAGAAGTGATTGATCAATATCTTGCCCATATACTACTCTTATTATTTATTAAGGATATATTTACAAAAGGATTTAATTCTAGCGAGTGATAATGCGAGATCTCACCAAATTTTGCTTGTTGAGAATTACCTGGAAAGTCATGGTTTGGAGCGAATGGAATTATTAGCTCCATAAACTTATTTTGATGTACTATATACATATTTTATAGAAGGCGAAAGATGTTCAGAAACTGAGCAAATGTTACATTCCTTCATACATAAAATTAAAATTAAACATTATGATGAAGAAGTAGGTCTTTTCTCCTTATGTTACTAAATTATAATACACCTTTTTATTTATGATCATCTGTATTAACGTCGTGACAGCACCGATGAAACCGTGGTAACCGATAAATGCTCCATTAAAGACTGTATGGTAACCGAACTACAAAAAATTGTCGTTGTTCATGACAATATTCCGTAATTTTTCAAATGAAAATCAAATTTTGAATTGCTTAAAAGGGCCAAATGCCAACTTAGTGAAAAAGATTCCATGCCGGGAATCGAACCCGGGACATCAGTCTAGCGCCCTGACGTTCTACCGACTAAACCACATGGAACGACACCCTGCAAGGAACTTATCGCTATTACATGTTGGCAAGGCTACAAACGCAGCACAAGATGGAATACAATCCGAGAGCCACCGATCTGGGGCAATCACGAAACTCAAATTTCGAGTTTCGCGAGTTTCGTGATTGCCCCAGATCGGTGGCTCGCGGATTGTATTCAATCTTGTGCTGCGTTTGTAGCCTTACCAACATGTAATAGCGTTAAGTTCCCTGCTGGGTGTCGTTCCATGTGGTTTAGTCGGTAGAACGTCAGTGCGCTATACTAATGGCACGGGTTCGATTCCCGGCATGGAATTCTTTTCACTAAGTTGGCATTTGCTCCTTTTAAGCAATTCACAGTTTGATTTTCATTTGAAATGTTATATTCAAGGCGAATTTTCTCTCTGGAAAAATTTCCACGCATTAATATTCCGTAATTTAGTAATTAAAAAAAAAATAGAAATTGCCATTTTTTAAAAACTCACAGCGGGGTTTGCGCTTGTATCCTGAAGGGGACAGAGTTTCCTAGTAATTCTATAATTTTAACTTTTATTATTTTACCATAAATTTTTTGTTAAAAAAAAACAGCGTTTTAGTTGCATTTTGCAATTGTTAACAGTTTTGAACAACATAAAAAGTTACGAGTTTAATCGAAGTCTAAGTTTCTCGAAGTCTAAGCAATGTTTGTAATGATCGCAACATACTAGGATAACATATATAAAAAAAATAATACAGGTGTTCATAAATGAAAGGGTGTATTATAATTTAGTAACATAAGGAGAAGAAATCTACTTGTTCATCATTTCGTTTAAATCTTCCTTTTATGTTTGAAGGAATGCAACATTCGCTCAGTTTCTGAACATCTTTTGTCTTCTATAGGATATGCATATAGTATATCAAAATAAGTTCAGAATAGAATTAAAATTAAATAGCGATAAGAAAAAAAAGTTATGTATAATAAAATAAATATAAATATATATTAAAATAAAATAAAAAATATATAAAATAGTCCTTCTGGCAGAGCCGGGAGGAAGAGGTAGCTTTCATATACTTATATGTTTGTTTATTTATTTTAAAGTAAGTTATATTATTCAAAAATACAAAGCTCAAATTAGTGGAACCTGATTATGAGCTTGGTAGAAATCTTAATTCAGGTGCACATGCACACTCATATTGAAATCGATTAATATATACGAGGGCTGTCGCGGGCAAATTGATTTTTTTTTTTTTAAATGTCACCCACGTTAGAAATTCAAACTGCTCAAGCATTTTTTAAATTAAAAACAAAGCAAAAAATACTCCTGAATTCATTATTAAGATAAATACTTAAAAAAAAACATTTTTTCAATTTCTAATTTTTTGTTTGTACATCATTATACATTTAAAAGATTTTTGACAAACTTGAATGGCTTCCATTTTGAAACAAGAGGACGGAAGAAGTTGGACAGTGAACGTGGTCAAGGCATTGCTATGTACTATGCGCACACGGAGTTATATCCAAATCAGTTTATAAATACGCGTGTTATCACGTGACGAAAATCAGATCATTTCAAGATATGAGCAACACTAGAAATTAAAAATGCGATAACTCATCCATTTTTTAAGATACAGACGAAACAAAAAATGCTCTGGAATCTTTGTATCAAGTTCAAATGCATAAAAAAAATCTTTTTCAATTTCTCACTTTCTTGTACCTAATTTTAAATTTTAAAATTTATAAATTTTTTTTAAATGGCCGCCATTTTGAAATAAGATGGCGGATGGAGCTGAGTTTCGAACTCGATTCAGGCCTCAGTATATACTATGTACACACCAAGTTACATCCAAATCGATTTATAAATACGCGTGTTATCACGTGACAAAAATCAGATTGTTTCAAGATGTCAGCCATAAGAAAAATTCAAAGTGCTATAACTCAGTTATTCTTTAAGATATAGACAAAATAAAAAGTGTTCTGGAATCGTTGTTTTAAGTTCTAACACGCAAAAGAAAAACATTTTTCAACTTTTAATTTTTTCAGATTTAATTTTAAATTTTAAATTTTTTAAAAAATTTAAAATGGCCGCCATTTTGAAACAAAATGGCGGATGATGCTGGGCAACGAACTCGGTCGAGACATTTGTATGTACTATGTACATACCAAGTTTCATTCAAATCGGTTCATAAATACGCGTGTTATGACGTGACAAAAATCAGATCGTTTCAAAATGTCGCCATAAGAAAAATTCAAAGTGCTATAATTCAATCATTTTTTAAGATATAGACAAAATAAAAAGTGTTCTGGAATTGTTGTTTTAAATTCTAACACGTAAAAGAAAAAATTTCAACTTTTAATTTTTTCGCATTGAATTTTAAATTTTAAATTTTTTAAAAATTTAAAATGGCCGCCATTTTGAAACAAAATGTCGGATGATCCAACGAATTCGGTCGAGACATTTGTATGTACTATGTACGTACCAAGTTTCATTCAAATCGGTTCATAAATACATTAGTTATCGCATGACCAAAATCAGATATATATACAGGGTGATTCATAAAAGATGGGCAGAACTTTAAGGGGTTATAGTACACTTAAAGACAAATAATATTAAATAGGAGACTAAGGGTCCCAGACGTATTCCCAAGGAGATAGGGGGCATTAAAGTTTAGGGTCCGAAATTTCAAATGATTATAAAAAATGGAAAAATTGGTCGATTCGTTTGCGGTTTTTGCAAAAAAATTTTTTTATGCCAGTATTTTCTTGAAATAAAATTTTAAAGTTCAATTTCAAAAAATGCCGATAGGGGGCGCTTTAGACTTTGGAGTAACAAACAACTATTTTTTAACGTTATTTTTTGTATTTCTTTAAATGATTTCGAAAGCTTAGACTTAAACATAAATTTTGATCTAAAAATCTGAGTCCTAACGAGTAGTTAAGTAGCGTAAACTGAAATTTGAAATTTGAAACCCTTCTCCCCCCAGAACAAAAATCAGTTATTCCCGATCTTTGTGCCGTAGATTAGGCTCTAACTACTGCCGCGTTTTGCTAAAATTATTCTTTATGTCAGTATTTTCTTGAAAATAAATTTTAAAGAAAAGTTTCAAAAAATTCCGATAGAGGGCGCTTTAGACTTTGGAGTAACGAACAACTATTTTATACCGTTATTTTTTGTGTCTCATTAAATGCTTTCTAAAGCTTAGACTTAAACTTAAATTTTCAGCTCAAAATCTGAATCGCTGAGCGTGGTTCAGTAGCGAGGGGAGGGGGTTCAAATTTCAACTTCTGAACATAGTTCAGTTTGCACTACTTAACCATGCCCAACGATTCTGTGCTGTGATACGAGGCAAAAATACAACTTTCGTCAAGGACTGCATAGTCGGAATTCACTCATAAAGGCACTGGCACAGTTGGAAACTTTGCTCATGCAAACGTTAAAGCTCCATTCCTGACGCTAGTCACCGGGTGAAGAAGGAGACAGAAAGTATGCAAATGTCAAATGGGGAAGAAGAAGAACACGTATGCAAAATTTCGACACGATTCAGGCATAAAAAAGACTGAACGGTGAGTCAAGTGTAAGTCGCTGTAGTAATGAATCGGAAGATGGTGCCCTTCACGAATAAGGAAAAGGTTGAGATGCATTTAATTTACGGAGCGGCAGATGGAAATGGTGCAGAGGCACAACGAATGTACGGAGAGCGATTTCCCAATAGGCGGTTGCCTAACCGCAAAACTTTCGAGCGCTTGCACAGACAGTTGTGTGAGACGGGATCATTTCTCGCTTCCCGGTCGAATGCAGGTCGTGCAAAAAAGGACGAATCAGTAGTTGTTGCAGAAGCCATTCTGGACGTAGTAGCGGCGCAGCCAAGTACAAGTACACGAACAGTGGCTAGGCAGGTGGATACCTCACAGTCCATGACTTGGAGGATACTGAAGGATGAACATTTGCTCACGTTTCATGTGCAACGAGTCCAGAAACTGTCTCCAGGGGATTATCCAAATCGTATTGAATTTGCCCGCTGGTTTCTGCAGCAGAACGCGCTAAATCCACATTTTGGACGAACTGTGCTTTTCACCGATGAATGTACCTTCACACGTGAAGGTACATTTAACACACACAATGCACATGTATGGGCGAATGTCAATCCACATGCTACGTATCCACATGCTCATCAGAGACGCTTTTCCATCAATGTTTGGGCAGGAATCCTCGGAGACCACCTAATCGGGCCGTACCTTCTTCCTGAACGCGTCAACGGTAAAACATACCTCACATTTCTGCAACATGTGCTGCCAGACCTGTTAAACGTTGTTCCTCCACGCATCCGGCGGGTCATGTGGTTCCAGCACGATGGAGCGCCAGCCCATTACGTACGAGACGTCCGCAACTATTTGGACATCACATTTCCGAACAGATGGATTGGTCGAGGTGGTCCTGTTGCTTGGCCTGCTCGCTCGCCAGATCTTTCACCCCTCGATTTCTTTTTTTGGGGACAATTGAAGGCTCTTATGTATGAGACACCCATTGAATCCCCCGAGGAACTGGTCGCCAGACTTTCCGCCGCTGTAGGGGAAGTGCTCGAAAAGCCTGATGTTTTCGCGAATGTTCGCCGTTCCATTGTTCGCCGTTGTTCTGCGTGCATAACCTCTGGTGGTCACAATTTTGAACATTTATTGTAATTACATGTTAATAAATATGCTTTGGTAACATAATCCTAATTTGTGTCTTTTTACCTCGTATCACAGCACACAATGTGTGGACATGGTAAACTGAACTGTGCTCAGGAGTAGAAATTTCAAACCCCTCTCCCCAGAAACTTAACCACGTCTAACGATTCAGATTTTGGGCTGAAAATTTAAGTCTAAGCTTTAGAAAGCATTTAATGAGACACAAAAAATAACGGCATAAAATAGTTGTTCGTTACTCCAAAGTCTAAAGCGCCCTCTATCGGAATTTTTTGAAACTTTTCGTTAAAATTTATTTTCAAGAAAATACTGACATAAAGAATAATTTTAGCAAAACGCGGCAGTAGTTAGAGCCTAATCTACGACACAAAGATCGTAGAAACTGATTTTTGTTCTGGGGGGAGAAGGGTTTCAAATTTCAGTTTACGCTACTTAACTACTCGTTAGGACTCAGATTTTTAGATCAAAATTTAAGTTTAAGTCTAAGCTTTCGAAATCATTTAAAGAAATACAAAAAATAACGTTAAAAAATAGTTGTTTGTTACTCCAAAGTCTAAAGCGCCCCCTATCGGCATTTTTTGAAATTGAACTTTAAAATTTTATTTCAAGAAAATACTGGCATAAAGAAAAATTTTTGCAAAAACCGCAAACGAATCGACCAATTTTTCCATTTTTTATAATCATTTGAAATTTCGGACCCTAAACTTTAATGCCCCCTATCTCCTTGGAAATACGTATGGGACCCTTAGTCTCCTATTTAATATTATTTGTCTTTAAGTGTACTATAACCCCTTAAAGTTCTGCCCATCTTTTATGAATCTCCCTGTGTATATATATGGTTAGATATACACTGGTGTCCAAAAGTTAAGCATAATTGGTAATTAAATAATTACTTTTAAGTAATGAAAGAAACATAAATCGAAATGTGGTGAAACTCCAGGTGTGTAAACAAAATAGAACGCGTCATATATTTTCACGAAGAGTTTTCCCCGAAATCAAACAGGAGACCGTCAACAAATTGAAAAAGAACGAAGATCTTTTGGATAACCCTGTCAAAACTAATATAGCAAAAGTGTTCAAACTGCACATTATGATTAATTTGCTTATTGTAATGTACTGTGTTTATTTTTATAAGGATAGCATGTACACTCGTAGAGAAATTAAGGTTTTTTATAAAAACAGTCCTAAATTTTTCCAAGTTTTTTTGCTTATAATTTATAGAGTTCTTATTATAAAATAATGTTCTTTTCTGAAAATATGACAAACATCATTGTACACAATACCCTGTCATCAGAATTTAAAAATAATAAAAATTGTATGAAAAATGAGTATGTTTAGTAAATAATTTTTCATTGCGCATGCGTCAACGATATCAAAATGTCATTTGCATATTGTGTTAGCTAAATGTATAGAGCAACTTCTGTAAAAGTTTCAAAAACATAGCTTGAAAATACCTGAAAATGGTCGCCTATAGAATCAACTCAAAATCCGTTATTCCTAAAGGAAGCAAAAAAATCAGGGGTTTTACCTAAATATAGTTGTACGTGCAATATTGTGTAGGCACTAAACAATGGAATATGGATACAGCCCCTCATCTTTTTGCTTCATTTAGGGAATAAAGGATTTTGATCTCATTCTATCAACGATAATTTTCAGAATTTTTAAGCTATGTTTTTGAGACTTTCACAAAAGTTGCTCTATACATTTAACTAACATAATATGCAAATGAAATTTTAATAGCGTTCACGCATGCGCAGTAAAAAATTATTTAGTAAACCTGCTCATTTGTCATACAATTTTTATTATTTTTTAATTCTGATGACAGGGTATTGTGTACAATGATGTTTGTCATTTTTTCAAAAAAGAACATTATTTTATATTAAGAACTCTGCAAATTATAAGCAAAACACTTAGGACTGTTTTTATAAAAACCTTAATTTCTCTACGAGTATACATGCTATCCTTGTAAAAATTAACACAGTACATTACAATAAGCCAATTAATCATAATGTGCAGTTTGAACGCTTTTGCTACATTAGTTTTGACAGGGTTATCCAAAAGATCTTCGTTCTTTTTCAATTTGTTGACAGTCCCGTTCGATTTCGGGGAAAACTCTTCGCGAAAACATGTGACGCGTGCTATTTTGTTTACACACCTGGAGTTTCAGCACATTCCGATTCATATTTCTTTCATTACTTAAAAATAATTACTTAATTACCAATTATGCTTAACTTTTGGACACCAGTGTATATATATATTATACATTATATGTAATAGAATACTACAATTTAACATCAAAATATAGAATAACGAAATGATCCAACAAAATTTTGCAACAATATTATACATTTAATTTAAAATCATTCCGCTTGGTAGTTTTTGCGCTATTGTATGCGGACTGACGGACAAACGGATGGACTAAACGACGATTATAGGTGCTGAATAGTATAATTATGAAATTTTCCTATGAACCATAATGAAATAAAGTTCTTTTGAGTGTCTCTGTAAATAAACTATAAGCTTTGCACAATTTATTTTCAGTACCGAACATGTCATATTAAATCTCAAAAACATATATCAATTCCAGGCCAATCCAAGAATAATAAAGCAAGTTCGAGTTCGGAAAGACAAACAGATCAGATGGACAGATAAACATAATTCACAAACGCTTTTTTAACTACCTTGCAAGTTTTAAAAACGCATAACAGATTTAAATTTCACTTTCAGCAAATTATGCCAATAAGTGGAATGATATTTGAGTACTTTTATACAATCTCTTATTTTACCTACCCTTTTTATTTACACTCTACTAATTAGCTGTTATTTAATTATTCGCTGTAATTCAATTAAGACTTACACACGCTTAAATCTACTAAGATAAATCTTCCAGAGGTTGTGATTCATAGAAGGCCTTGAATCAATTTCAATGCGTCGCCATGTATATTGTTTTATTTTATCTACATTATACAAAGATATCTTAGTGTACTAAATTTAGTTCAGCATAAAAATACATAATAATAATAATAATAATAATAAAATCCTTTTAAGCTATTTCCGTAAACACTTCCGTAAATGTATTAATTACAATTTCTTTTGTGTAACCCTATATATGAATTATAACATTCAAACCTGTAACGTTACATGCAAAAGTTTAGTTAAAAGCTCATATCAAAACTAAAAATGAATCACCAGATATCATCACTTATATACACTACTTCGGATGCAGTATTGCATCTGAAATCTTTTGTATGTCCTTGTAAATATTAAGTGTTTTATACAGGAAGTAACATGTAGCCCTCACCAACGTATATCAATTTAATAAAATTTTAAATAATTCAATACTAGCTGCACCCGTCGAAACTCGACGGAAAAGACAAAAGAATAAATATTAGGTATGATATATATCAATCTTGTATAGACAATAAAATACTGAGCGAAATAAACAATTGCCACCTCTTAAAATAGGGATAACATAGCTTTTCATGATGAAGATGCACAAACTTCATAAAATAACAAAAAATAAGGAAAACAACTCTTTAATTTATTTATTGGTTTGTATCCTCCATGAACTTGTAAAAATTAATTTTATTGTTATGGCAACGAAAAAAAACGATATCTCTGTTATTAAATATAATTATATTAATAAAATATTATTAAATATGCCTCAAATAATGTTTTCCCGTATACCATTATGTAATGGAATACTTTTGTGTGACTCTGTAAATTAAGCACAAATATTATTTGCACCGCATAATGTACAGAATATATGTTCTAATGTACTTCATAGATGCATATCAATTTCAATATATATGAAAAGAGTTAAATCATTAAAATGCTCTTGAAGGTATTTTTCCCGTTGGCGTAATGTAACGGAATACTTTTGACTCTCATTGTAATTAAACTATACAGGGTGTCCCAAAAGGTCGTTTACAAACTTAACATGCTGGTCTGTCATATTATGATGAACAATATTAAATAGGAAACTAAGGGTCCCAAACGTCTTCCAAAGGAGATATGCGCCATTAAAGTTTAGGGTCCAAAAATTCAAATGATTATAAAAAAACAGAAAAATTGGTCGATTCATTTGCGGTTTTCACTAAAACTATTCTTTATGTCAGTATTTTCTTGAAAATAATTTATAAAGATAAATTTCAAAAAATGTCGATAGAGGGCGTTTTAGACTTTGGAGTAACGATAAACTAGTTTTTACCATTATTTTTTGCATCGCATTAAATTTTTTTAGAAGCTTAGACATAAACTTAAATTTTGAGCTCAAAATTTAAATCGTTGGAAGTGGTTATATAGCGCAAACTGAATTGTGGGGGTAGGTTCAAACTTCAAATGATTATAAAAAACGGAAAAATTGGTCATTTGATTTGCGATTTTCACTAAAATTATTCTTTATGTCAGTATTATCTTGAAAATAATTTAAAAAGATAAAATTCAAAAAATGCCGATAGAGGGCGCTTTAGACTTTGGAGTAACGTACAACTATTTTTTTCCGTTATTTCTTGCATCTCATAAAAATTTTTTAGAAGCTTAGACATAAACTTAAATTTTGAGATACAAATGTGAATCGTTGGGAGTGATTAGGTAGCGCAAACTGAACTGTGTTCAATGAGGGTGGGGAGGTTCAAATTTCAAATGATTATAAAAAACGGAAAATTGGTCGGTTTTCGCTAAAACTATTCTTTATATCAATATTTTCTTGAAAATAAATTTTACAGATATCTTTCAAAAAATTCCGTCAGAGGGCGCCTTAAACTTTATAGTAACCAACAACTATTTTTAACCGTTATTTTTTGTATCTAATAAAATGCTTGTAAAAGTTCAAATTTAAATTTTGTGCTCAAAATCTGCATCGTTGTGAGTAATTAAGCGGCCAAAAATTCAGTTGCGTTCGAGGGATGAGGAAGGTAACATTTCAACTCCTGAACACAGTTCAGTTTGCGCTTCTTAACCCCTCCTATCGATTTAGATTTTGAGCACAAAATTTAAGTCTAAACTTTTGCAAGCATTTCATTAAATTAAAAAAAAAAAAAAAAAAAAAAAAAAGTTAAAAATAATTGTTGGTTATTCTAAAGTTTAAGGCGCCCTCTAACGGATTTTTAAAAATTTATCTTTAAAACATATTTTCAAGGAAATATTGACATAAAGAATAATTTTAGCGAAAACCGACCGATTTTTCCTTTTTTTTTTATAATCATTTGAAATTTGAACCTCCCCACCCCCATTGAACACAGTTCAGTTTGCGCTACTTTACCACTCCCAACAATTCAGATTTTCATTTCAAAATTTAAGTTTATGTCTAAACTTCTAAAAAAATTTAATCAGATGCAAAAAATAATGTTAAAAACTAGTTTATCGTTACTCCAAAATCTAAAGCGCCCTCTATCGACATTTATCGAAATTTATCTGTATAATTTATCAGTACAAAAAACCCTGAACGGGTTAAAAGCTTGTGACGCAGCACTTTATCTTATATCTCTAAGAATTTTAAATTTGGGACTTAAAATTAATGATATCAAAATTTATGTGACGCTATGCTATTAATTAATATACATATTAAAATTTATTCATTAAGGTTTTATCAATTACATCTTTCATAAATTCAAAATATGAATCTTAAAAGATATGATATCAAAATTTAAGTGACGCCTTGACGAGGCTTTAAACGATGTTTTAAAATTCCATTTATTTATTTATTGTCCAAATACATTTTCATATCTAAACAATACTTTTTATTTTCCAATACACTGTTAAATACATCACTTTCACTGAATATATATAATGCACTGAAATGTATTTATTTGAATAAATAGATTTATCTTTTGGGCTACGCTGTCCAAAATCAAAAATAACATTTAAATAAATAGTTTTTGCATCATTGTATCTATTTGCATCTATTTAACTTACTTTGGATACAATGACGCAAAAACTATTCATTTAAATGTTATTTTTGATTTTGGACAGCGTAGCCCAAAAGATAAATCTATTTATTCAAATAAATACATTTCAGTGCATTATATATATTCAGTGAAAGTGATGTATTTAACAGTGTATTGGAAAATAAAAAGTATTGTTTAGATATGAAAATGTATTTGGACAATAAATAAATAAATGGAATTTTAAAACATCGTTTAAAGCCTCGTCAAGGCGTCACTTAAATTTTGATATCATATCTTTTAAGATTCATATTTTGAATTTATGAAAGATGTAATTGATAAAACCTTAATGAATAAATTTTAATATGTATATTAATTAATAGCATAGCGTCACATAAATTTTGATATCATTAATTTTAAGTCCCAAATTTAAAATTCTTAGAGATATAAGATAAAGTGCTGCGTCACAAGCTTTTAACCCGTTCAGGGTTTTTTGTACTGATATCATTGCTTTTTTTAGGTTAATGATAAAAACAAAAAATTAAAGACTAATGCAAAAAATTCATATTCATGATTCATTCACCTTTAATTACCCTTCCCCCATCCGCTTAAAAAAAAGATATTTCATATTTTATTAATGTGTGCTGTACTACTTGATTTTGTTAAAAACAACTCTGTAGTAAAATACGTTAGTAAAAGATAAGAAGGTAATGTACATTCAGCACCATACATCTCAGAAAGGGTTTTATAATCTATGCTGTATGTAATGTATCATTTCTCATTCTTGTTAACTATGTTTTTTCTTTACACATGTTGATACATATACTGCAGATGGATTAAAATGATCAGGGATACAATATTCAGAATGTGCTGGAAAGTATTTCATAATCTATGCTGCATGCATGATTCTTGTTAATTATGTTTCAACCTATGTATAAGTTGATAATATTGCAGATTGATTAAGACTATACGCGTTGCAATATTCAGAATATGCTGGAAATGTTTCATAATCTATGTTGCACACATGTTTTTCTTTCTTGTTAGTTATGATTTGTTCTTTATATAGATTGGTAAAATTACTGCAAATAGATTAAAATGATAGGTTTACAATATTGAACATGTATTGGAAAGTGTTTCATAATCTATACTAATTTTTCATTCTTCTTAGTTTATTTATGTTTTGCTGTTTGCATAGGGTGGGAAGATTGCTGTTCAAAGATGAAATTTATAGGTTTAAAGTATTCAGAATGAATTGGAAAGTATCTAAACTTGCTGTATGCAAAAATTTTTATTGTCGTTAATTATGCTTTGTTTTTTGCACAGAATGGTAAAATTCTTGTACATGAATGACAATAAGTTTACAGTATTCAGAATGAGTAGGAAAATGCATCATAATCGATGCAGTATGCATGATTCTTTGTTCTTGTTAGGGAAAAATTACTGTATATGGATGAAAATAGTATTCAGAATATGTTGGAAGTTGCATCATATTCTATGTTGCACACATAACTTTTCGTTCTTGTTTTTTCTTTCTTTTTTTTTTCTTTACACATTGATAAAATTATTGCAGATGGATGAAGGCATTTAATTAAATCAGGCTTATATTAAAATTGACAATATATATTCTAAATTAATGTACCTGTCATTTGTACAAAAGAATGTCCTGATTGGTAATTGCCCCGGTGTAATTGATAATTACAATGTTCCCAGGGTAGTTACCGAGAATCAAAAATTTTTAATTAAGCAAACTTTAAATAATATTTTAATCAAAGCCTATATTTTATTGAATAGAAACATGGTGAATCATTAACCATGCTAAATTTGGTCACATCTATTGTAAACATTAAAAAGATATTTAGATGTTAGTGTTTTTTGATCAGGAATTACCCCGGTCCACCCTATAAGTTTCATACTTCAATTAGGAAAATGTTTAACTGACAAAGAAAGAAAATCAGGACTCTGTTATTTATTAAATATTTTCATTTCATATGAAACTTTCCATTCTTGGACGACTTAACTTACAAAATAAAACTAATATATTTTTATTGAATATTTCAGTCACTAAGCATAAAACATGCAAAGTAGATAAATTTAAACATTTCATGTTTTTGGATTTTTTTTTTTTTTTTTTTTAACATAATTTTGTGAAAAAAGCAGACAGCTATTAAAAAATATTCCGTATTTACTTAGGGTTTCTTGCAGTGCAATACATCAAAAGTCTTTTCTAGATTTTCAACATTGTATGTAATATTTTGACGACTTGAAAATTTTTTATTTTTTTCTCATAAATCATGTAAAATAACATTTATCCATTAAGAACCACATTTGATTTACTAAACAGCTATAAATACAAATTCCAATTGAAATCTACCCTAAACCCGAAAAATTTAAACCAGATTCAATTGGAATTTTCAGGTGGCATTTCAAAATATATTATTTTGTTACAGGTAAAAGGGTTCTAATTAGGTTTTTTTTTTCTTGTGGTTTTTTCAATTGGGTTAAGGATAGATTTCAATAGGAATTTTCAGGTTCTGGGTAGTGCATGTTGACAGAAATTAATTCGTCTTTCTTAAACAGATTAATGTTTACACTGATTTTTATTTCAGTTCAAATTGGGTTCTTGTCAATGTGTATCAGCAGAAATTATTTTTCCTTCTTCGGATCAAGTTAAGATTCCATAGAATTTTTTTTTTTTTTTTTTTTTTTTGGGGGAGGGGGTTGTTGGAGTGAGTTTAATTCAAATATAATTTTCAAGTTCTGGTCAGATTGCATTTCCGCAGAAAATATTTTGTTCTGTGCAGGGATTGGATTTAAAATAGACTTCAATTGAAATTTACAGCTTCTAGTCTGTCCGTATCAATGAAAATTACATTTTCTTTCTTGTTTCAGGATATGATTGGATAGATTTTTTTTAAGGTTCAAATCTGGTAATGGGTCAACTTGAAATGAAATTTTTAAGTTCTTGTTGAGTTACATTTCAATCTATAATATTTTGTCGCAAATAGATTGACTACTGAAGGGATTTTTTTTTTTTTTTTTTTTTTTTTTTTTTTTTTTTTTTTTTTTTAGTGTTTGGATTGTGTTTAGGATAGACTTCAATTGGAAATTTCCGGTTCTGGTCAATGTATGTCAAAGGAAATTATTTTGTCTTTCTTGGACAAATTTATGTTTCCATTAATTTTTTTTTTGGTTTAGATTGAGTTTCAGGTAAACTTATAGGTTTTTGTCGGTGCTTATTGACAGAAATTATTTTTTCAATTTCGGATCAGGTTACAGTGTGATGGGATTTTTTTTTTTGTTTGTTTCGATTTGGGTTCAATTCAAATAGAATTTTTAGGTTCTGGCCAGGTTGCGTTTACATGAAAAAAATATTCTGTCATGTACAGATACTGGATTACAATTCTGGCAATGTTTGAAGAAATTGTGAATGAACAAAAAGATTGTGGCACTAGTACTAGTTTAAAATCACTGCATGAAGAATTGGTACAAAAAGATATACAGGCTTTCTTAACAGAAGACATGTAAAACTGACACTCCATTTGCATGGTGAGGGGGGAAAAAACTTTTCTGTTTATGTGCAACTTTGCAAAAAACTCTTACATGCACCTTCAACAACTGTTTATTCTGAACGTAATAGAGGTCGGCCAAATTTATAGTAGTAAAAGAAATGCCCTGTCTACTAATAACATAGAACGTTTGGTGTTTTTGCACCATAATTTGAAATATATTAAATTTAATTATTAATTTTTTATTGCATTTATCGTATTTTCAGTTTTTTTTATCCAAAATAAGTCTTTCCTGTTTCCCTATATATAAAAAAGTATTTTTATTTGTATAAATGTGAAATTTCTTTAGGGATTTTGTTCTTAACTTTTTTTATATTTTGCAGACATATTGTTAAATACAGAGTAAATAGTTTTATGAATTACTACATATATTATACATTGATATTCAAATAACTTTTTTCAGATCAGTTATAAATTCATATGCTTAAAAAATGAAATTCTTACAACTACTCGGTATTGGCCGAGTACTCGGCCAAAATTTGGCCGAATACAGAGTACTCGGCAAATTGGCCGAGTAGGCCGAATACCGAGTATTTACCGAGTACTCGGTACGGCTCTAATTTCAAGTATATTATTTTGTCGCAGATAGATTGGGTTACAATTGAAAGTTTTTTTTTTTTTGGTGGGGGGGGGGGGGGTAGTGTTTGAAATGGATTTAGGATAGATTTCAATTGAAATTCTTGTCAGTGTATGTGGACAGAAATTATTTGGTCTTTCTTGGACAGACTTGTGTTTCCATTGTTTTTTCCTTTTCGGGTTTGGATTAGAAGATTTCATGTTAACTTTCAGACTCTTGTCAGTGAGTATCGGCAGAAATAATTTTCTCTTTTTCGGATTAGGTTAAGGTTCGATAGAAATTTTTTTCAGGTTTCAATCAGGTTCAATTCAAATGGAATTTTCAAGTTGCGGTCAGGTTGTGCTTTAATGGAAAATATTTTGTACTGTATAGATACTGGGTTCCGGTTATATGGAATTTCCTTTTTCAGATTCAGATTAGGTTTAAGATAGACTAATTGGAATTTCCAGATTTCTGATCCCGCGTATCTCTGGAAATTAATTTTTCTTTCCCGAATCGAGATATGGTTGGATAATTTTTTTTTTTTTTTTTGGGGGGGGGGGGAGTTGAATATGGTTTCGGTTTGACTTCAAATGTAATTTTCAGGTTCTTGTTCAGTTGCATTTCAATGTATTTTATTTTGCAGCAGATAGATTGAGTTACTCTTGGAGGGATTTTTTTCTTTCTGGTTTTGGATTGTATAGAATAGATTTCAATAGGAATTTTTCGATTCTGGTCAGTGTATTTCAATGGAAATTATTTTGTCTTTCTTGGACAAATTTATCTTTCCATTAAATTTTTGTTGGTTTAGAATGGGTTTCAGGATAACTTGTAGGTTCTTGTTGGCAAACTTGTATAAAACCAAAAACTTTCTGCAAATTAATTTAATGTTGGGTGTAATTCGCATTTTTTGTGCAATTCATGGTCATCATTCGTGTTTTTTTATGCGATTTATGAATGTAATTTGCATTTTTTGAGCAATTTATGGACATAATTTGCAATTTTTATGCGATTAATGAATGTAATTTACATTTTACATGATTTATGGACGTAATTTGCTATTTTTATGCAATTCATAGACATAATTTGTGTTTTTTCAGCTTTCTGTCGACAAAATTTGTGTCTTTTGATCGATTTATTGACGTTATTTGTGTTTTTATAGGATTTATGAATGTAATTCGCTTTCTTTACACAACTCTTGGACGTAATTCGCATTTTTTGCAATTTATGAATGTTATTCGTGTTTTTTTGCACGATTCATGGAAGTGATTCGCATTTTTTGAGTGATTTATGAACATAATTCACATTTTTATGCAATTCATGGATGTAATTTGCATTTTTTGAGCGATTCATGAATGTAATTCGCGTTTTTTATGCAAATTATGGATGCAAAACGCTATTCCCTATTTTTATGTGATTTATAGACGTAATTTGCATTTTAGCTTTCTGCTGCCAAAATTCGTATTTTTTGAGTGATTTATGAACATAATTCCCATTTTCCTACACAATTCATAGAAGTAATTTGCATTTTTCATACAATTTATGAACGTAATTCTCACTTTTTTACACAATTCATGGACGTAATTCACGTTTTGAGCGATTTGTGGACCCAATTCGCATTTTTTATGCGATTCATGGACATAATTTGCGATTTTTATGCGATTAATGAATGTAATTTACATTTTACATGATTTATGGATATAATTTGCTATATTTATGTGATTTGTAGACATAATTCGCATTTTTTGAGCTTTCTGTCGACGAAATTTGTGTTTTTTGATCGATTTATTGACGTTATTTGTGTTTTTATAGGATTTATGAATGTAATTTGCTTTTTTAACCAATTCTTCTACGTTTTTTTGCACGATTCATGGAAGTGATTCGCATGTTTTGAGTGATTTATGAACGTAATTTGCGTTTCAGCTTTCTGCTGCCAAAATTCGTGTTTTTTGAGCGATTTATGAACATAATTCCCGTTTTACTACAGGATTCATAGACATAATTTGTGTTTTTCATACAATTTCTGAACGTAATTCTCACTTTTTTAAACAATTCATGGACGTAATTCACGTTTTGAGCGATTTGTGGACCCAACTCACGTTTTTTATGTAATTCGCTTTTTTGAGCAATTCATGGACATAATTCGCGATTTTTATGCCATTAATGAATGTAATTTACATTTTACATGATTTATGGACGTAATTTGCTATATTTATGAGATTCATAGATATAATTTGCATTTTTTGAGCTTTCTATTGACGAAATTTGCGTTTTTTGATCGGTTTATTGACGTTACTTGTGTTTTTATAGGATTTATGAATGTAATTCGCTTTTTTTTACCAATTCTTGGACGTAATTTGCATTTTTTGCAATTTATGAACGTTATTCGTGTTATTTTGCACAATTCATGGAAGTGATTCACATTTTTTGAGTGATTCATGAACGTAATTAAAATTTTTTATGTAATTCATGAATGCAAAACACTATTCGCTATTTTTATGCGATTTATAGACGTAATTTGCGTTACAGCTTTCTGCTGCCAAAATTCGTGTTTTTTGAGCGATTTAGAACATAATTCTCGTTTTACTACATGATTCATAGACATAATTTGTGTTTTTCATACAATTTCTGAACGTAATTCTCACTTTTTTAAACAATTCATGGACGTAATTCACGTTTTGAGCGATTTGTGGACCCAACTCACGTTTTTTATATAATTCGCTTTTTTGAGCAATTCATGGACATAATTCGCGATTTTTATGCCATTAATGAATGTAATTTACATTTTACATGATTTATGGACGTAATTTGCTATATTTATGAGATTCATAGATATAATTTGCATTTTTTGAGCTTTCTATTGACGAAATTTGCGTTTTTTGATCGGTTTATTGACGTTACTTGTGTTTTTATAGGATTTATGAATGTAATTCGCTTTTTTTACCAATTCTTGGACGTAATTTGCATTTTTTGCAATTTATGAACGTTATTCGTGTTATTTTGCACAATTCATGGAAGTGATTCGCATTTTTTGAATAATTATGAACGTAATTCACATTTTTTATGTAATTCATGAATGCAAAACACTATTCGCTATTTTTATGCGATTTATAGACGTAATTTGCGTTTCAGCTTTCTGCTGCCAAAATTCGTGTTTTTTGAGCGATTTAGAACATAATTCTCGTTTTACTACACGATTCATAGACATAATTTGTGTTTTTCATACAATTTCTGAACGTAATTCTCACTTTTTTAAACAATTCATGGACGTAATTCACGTTTTGAGCGATTTGTGGACCCAATTCGCATTTTTCATGCGATTCATGGACATAATTCGCAATTTTTATGCGATTAATGAATGTAATTTACATTTTACATGATTTATGGACGTAATTTGCTATATTTATGCAATTTGTAGACATAATTCGCATTTTTTTAGCTTTCTGTCAACAAAATTTGCGTTTTTTGATCGATTTATTGATGCTATTTGTGTTTTTATAGGAGTTATGAATGTAATTCGCTTTTTTTACCAATTGTTCGATGTAATTTGCATTTTTTGTAATTTATGAATGTTATTAGTGTTATTTTGCACGATTCATGGAAGTGATTCGCATTTTTTGAGTAATTTATGAACGTAATTTGCATTTCAGCTTTCTGCTGCCAAAATTTGAGTTTTTTGAGCGATTTATGAACATAATTCTCGTTTTACTACACGATTCATAGACATAATTTGCATTTTTCATACAATTTATGAACGTAATTCTCACTTTTTTACACAATTCATGGACGTAATTCACATTTTGAGCGATTTGTGGACGTAATTCGCATTTTTTATGCAATTCGCTTTTTTTGAGCGATACATGGACATAATTCGCGATTTTTATGCGATTAATGAATGTAATTTACATTTTACATGATTTATGGATATAATTTGCTATATTTATGCGATTCGTAGACATATTTTGCATTTTTTGAGCTTTTTGTCGAAGACGAATTGACGAAACTGGCGGGCCACAGGTTGTGCATCCCTATTTTAGAAGTTTTTTAAATTTTCAAATTTGAGAGCTTTTTAATGTGATAGTTATATTCTTAATTCATTCAATAGATAATGATGTTATATGCAAGCAAAAAAAAAAAAAAAAAAATTAAGCCATTCCATCAAACAGTTTTTTTTTTAAATCTTGGTGTTAGTCGTCAAAAATAAAGTTTTGAGAAAACGCGACTTAAAGTTGAAATTATATGGGTGCGACTATGAATGTGTTAATACATAAAAGCTTATAACTCCGTTAAAAATGCAAATATTTTTATGCGGTTTTTTGCATTGAGTTAAGAATTAATTGAATAATCAAACTAGATCATAAAAAAATAGATTTTTTGAAAAGTTTTCAACCCCTGAGCCACCTTAAACTCAAAAAGCATCGGTGTGACAAGAAATTATCATTTTTTTAGCATAATGCGTCTCAGAAAAGTGATTTATTTCAAATAACGAATTTTTACTTAACTAATCCATGTAATATGCACTTTCACAATTTTAAGTAGAATTTTCGCCAGATAATTGAATTGCTTTATTAAATGAAATCTGATTAAAAAAAAGCGGCGGATTCTAAAATGTGCCAAAACATTTAAATATTAAGTTTGGTTTTGATTCATATAAGTGACAATTATAGTGATCTTTCTTAGCTCTGGGAGGGGTTTTAACCCCAAAACCACCCCCTTGGCTGCACCACTGACAACAAAATTTTATGTTGGTGCAAGGAGTAATTTTATAAATTATAGTAACATTGTATGATATATCTTGAAATTGACGATACGAAATTTTTTTTTTTGACATAAATCATGTAAAATAATATTCATCAATCAAGATCCACCTCTGACTTATTAATCACTTATAAATAAAATTAACAACTCACAAAGCGTCACAAAAATTTATGAAATTAAGTAGTGTGACATTATTCAAATTTACTTAATTAAGAGGAAACAAGTTAATGAAATGTTGTATAAATATTAATTGAAAACTCTATAGATTACTAGGTACTATTAGGTTATTCCATCGATCAAAAAATTATCGCCTAACAATAAGATTAAATTCCAATTATGGATGATCTTGAGTGTCACATTCAATGACATTAAATACGATTTGTGTATTTAAAATGTCATTAAGTGATTTTTATTTCGACTTTTTATTAATATTTTACTAATTATTTGTTTTTTCGTTATTTGAAATAAAAAATATGTCATGTATAATTTGGCTATTAGTTTGGTGATTGTATAATTTGGCGAAATTGGTCGACGGGATAACAGAGTAGTACCGATTACTAAAATATTTCATAATAGAAATAATTTATGTAACTGAAAATGTTTTATCCAACATTTCACTTAAGTTTAAAACAAGCAATATATAGAAATTGTAAATTCCCTCCCTCAAGTGTGTGTAACTTGGGACCAGACATTGTTCAAAATATAATGCGCTCATCTTTTGTTTACATTTTTAAAAAGAGTAATTTGATTGTAATAATGGAGAAGAAATCATAATGAATGCTTATAATAGAGTATAATACAGTCAACTCTGTGAAATCCACAAAATGCATTATCTGCAAAATATGCTAAAATGTAAACATTGAAAAGTGTTTTAACATTTAAACTCAAAGATAAAGATATGCAATACTTTTTATTTTCATGAAATGACAAATTTTTTAATGAAATAAACTGGGGATTTAAGAAAATTCATGTATTTTGCACCCTGTATTTTTTTAATAACATTACTTTAAGCAAGTCAGTATGTTTCAGTTGATTGGGTATGATTAATGCACACCTATTCTTTGCTCAAGCAGCAAAAAAATTTTAAAAATAAATAATTTTATCTCTTTTTTTTTTTAATCAAACAAAACTGATACATATCTCCTTCAGTAAATATTCTTGAACAAGACAATTTTATGTTGGTGCAAGGAGTAATGAGAAAAAAAAATATTGAAAACAAACCAAAAAAAGTACAGTACAGGATTTTTACCTGGCATTCTCGTAAAATTTTGAATATACCCTATCTCCCCTCTTTTAGCATTTTTCATTCAGGTAGAATTTATTTATTTAGAATAGAATTGATAAAGAAAATGCAAAAAGTGAAAAACATTGAACAGACATGATAGAATCATTAAGTAATTTTCATGGTTTTAATAATCCACATGGCCGTTTCTTGTTATGCGAATTCAGTGTTTCAATGTCTTAATATACAATGAATAAAGTCTGCAATAAGGTTAAATGGAGAATCTTGCAATGGATTTTTGCCGCCGTTTTTTCAAATTTACTTAATTAAGAGGAATCGAGTTAATGAAATGTTGTATAAATTTTACTTGTTAACTCTATAGGTTACTAGGTACTACTAGGTTATCCCATCGACCAAAAAATTATCGCCAAACTATAAGATTAAATGCCAATAATGGATGATCGTGAATGTCACATTCAATGCCATTAAATACGATTTGTGTGTTTAAAATGTCATTAAGTGATTTTTATTTCGACTTTTTATTAATATTTTACTAATTATTTATTTTTTCGTTATTTGAAATAAAAAATATGTCATGTATAATTTGGCTATTAGTTTGGTGATTGTATAATTTGGCGAAATTGGTCGACAGGATAACAGAGCAGTACCGATTACTAAAATATTTCATAATAGAAATAATTTATGTAACTGAAAATGTTTTATCCAACATTTCACTTAAGTTTAAAACAAGCAATATATAGAAATTGTAAATTCCCTCAAGTGTGTGTAACTTGGGACCAGACATTGTTCAAAATATAATGTGCTCATCTTTTGTTTACATTTTTAAAAAGAGTAATTTGATTGTAATAATGGAGAAGAAATCATAATGAATGCTTATAATAGAGTATAATACAGTCAACTCTGTGAAATCCACAAAATGCATTATCTGCAAAATATGCTAAAATATGAACATTGAAAAGTGTTTTAACATTTAAACTCAAAGATAAAGATATGAAATACATTTTCATGAAATGATAAATTTTTTAATGAAATAAACTGGGGATTTAAGAAAATTCACGTATTTTGCACCCTGTATTTAAAAACAATACTTTAAGCAAATCAGTAAGTTTCAGTTGATTGGGTGCAAACCTATTCTTTGCTCAAGTAGCAAAAAAATTTTAAAAATAAATAATCTAAATATTTTTTTGCAGGATTTTTACCTGGCATTCTCGTAAAATTTTAAATATACCCTGCCTCCTCAGTCTAATCCATAAGTTTTAATACATTCTATATTAAAAATCCATTGCAAGATTCTCCGGTTAACTTTATTCATTGTATATTAAGACATTGCAAGATTGAATTGGCATAACAAGAAACAGCCATGTGGATTATTAAAACCATGAAAATTACTTAATGATTCTATCATGTCTGTTCGATGTTTTTCAATTTGTACATTTTCTTTATCAAATTCAATTGTACATAAATAAATCCTACCTGAATTGCTAACACCAATATCCAGCCGCCGCCGCGTTCTGATTCAAAACAAAACTAGACAAGTGGCGCCCCTAGGCGTATGAATACATGACTTTCCAACAACAAATAATTTAAAATAATTTTTGTTTGAAAACTTAAAAAAAAAATCATAAGTCGAAAGTATATTGAATATGTATAATTAAAAAATATTTTCCTATTTTAAAAAAGGATTCAAAATATTTTTTCCGCAAAATGCAAAAATATCCAATGTAAGAAACGTAATATTTTCTTCTTACGAAAAATAAAGGCAATATAAATAGAAATTTGATTTAGTATATATTTATTGAATGTTTTAAAGCACATGATAAGATGTTTTTGTAGTTTAAAAAACATTTATTGCTTCGATTTGGGTGTTTTAACTGTGACCATAAGTCCATAACGTTTTTCACTCCCTCTTCGTCTGCTAACCCATAGAATAACATGTAATCCGCGAGCTAATATAGTCCAATTTTCCAAGACCAATATATAACAAACAAGAGTTTTCCTAGAAACAAGGCAAGTCTTATTACCTCTATCTTAAAGAGATTCATATTATATATAAGTTTTAATAAAATCTCCCAGCCGGTTTTCTAGATCTCATTATCAGGAACAAACACCATCGTTTTCAGTTTAAAAATGGTTATCGAGATCTAAAAATATACGGCACGTAGAAATGTAAAAATTATAGGATAGGATTAGACTGGGAATATAAGACTATATTAAAAAAATTGGACCATTCTGACCAATATTTGCTGAGTTATTAGAAGGCGGCTTTTCCGATTTCCTTTGAAGTTGAGTTAGCTGTATATATGAAGTTCCGCATCTTATGACGATGGTAGGTTTTGACGATGGTAGGTTTAAAGCTGCGTCACTTGAAGGCTGCCGCCTTCTATGATTTTCAAGAAAATACTGATATAAAGAATAGTTTTAGTGAAAACCGCAAATGAATCGAGCAATTTTTCTGATTTTTATAATCATTTGAATTTTTGGACTCTAAACTTTAATGGCGCATATCTCCTTTGGAAGACGTTTGTGACCCTTAGTTTCCTATTTAATATTGTTCATCATGATATGACAGACCAGCATGTTAAGTTTGTAAACGACCTTTTGGGACACCCTGTATATGACGACCTCAGAAGCCAAGGGGTACAAGTGACAAAATTTCGATTTGGAGTAAACTGAGTTTAAAGATAACTGATGTTAAATTGGAACATGAATAACAATTGACTAAATAGAAATAGGAAACTTCTGCTTGTTGAATTCTGGCCTTTGAATTTTTATCTCAATAACTTTTTAAAAAATAGAGTCCAATTTTCTTTAAATGTATAATTAATCAATATTTGTTTTTCGTAAAAAGTGGTTTATCTCTATAACTCAGCAAATAATAAGAAAATCACCTATATTTCTTTACCTGAAATGAAAACAGCATATTTTTAGGTCGTCTGTGTACTTAGTTTATTTTTTTCAGTTTTGTCACTTATACCCCTTGGCTTCTGGGGTCCTCATATCTGATGTTCATAAAATTTGAAATGACACGATAAAATTATGCAACAACTAATATATTTTAAATTTCAAACCATTTGGTTGGGTACATTTTGCATATTTATGTACGGACAGACAGACAAACGATCAGACCAGACGACGACTATAAATGCTACGTAATATAATTATGAACGCACCTAAAAATACATGCAAGGTTTCAGGAATTTGATGCGTTAAATTAATTCCATTTTTATGCAACGATGTTCTAAAATTTTTATGAACTGCATATTATGGTAATTTTTTAGATTATAAAGTACGGCTCTTCACGGGGGCAGAGCCTACCTGAATCCCCCGGAGACTCATTAAATTTGCATTCCTAATTTTCCGTTGATTGTGGGAATGGTTGGAAAACATCTTAGATTTCATTTTACACTGAGAATTTTAATGATAAGCAACAGTTTGGTCAAGCCTTTTATATTATTCTAATACAGTAGACTCCCTCAAATCCGCACAGCTTGGGACCAGAGGTTTTGCGGATTTTAGAATTTTGCGGATTTCTGGTCATTGCTTTGCTTAAATTTTTTTAAAAGTAATTTGAATGTAATTAATAATGAAATCAAAAGTATAATGAATGCTGATAATATACTAAAATAAGTCATCAATTTAAAATAATAAAAATTTAGATGATTTTTAAATTGATTAAAATACTAAATGCAAAGGTCAAGTTAATAATCAATAATGTACAATTAAATATTCATTATAAAGATGAAATGTGTTTTTCCTAAATTATTCAATGAAACTTGCCTTATAAAGGTACATTACTAATTCACTTCAGGATAATAAAATTATGAAGCTTTATTTCAGGTTTAGACAGACTTAATAACTAAGAAAGCTTGATTAATACATAAATATATTTGGTAAGATTGTGATTACCAATGATATCAGCAATATCTTTATTTTTTCTGAAATAAATTATTCTTTCTTTATGAAAAAACATGAATTCAATAACCTTAACAAAAATTACAAATTAAAAAATGTATGGAATTGATATAAAGCTAAAAAAGTCGAATTTTGCACCTACATCTGAACTGAATGTTTCATTGTTTACATCCGTAAAATATGTGCGGATTTTAGGAGTGCGGATTTAAGGGAGTCTACTGTATACAAATAGCAATGTTAACCCTTTTTGAGTCCGAATGTTTTTCCATTTTGAAAACAAAATTATTATTTCTTTAATAATGTTAATCATAGCTATCGAAATAGACTTACTGATGTTTAAAGATTATCCCATTGTCTGAAATGTAACGAATGTACTTATTTTGTGTATTATTCAATCTATAGATTGAATGATGATTGATATGATACTATGCCAAAGAAGAGTTTTCTGAGATGTTTGAAAAATATCGTATTACAACAAGGTTTAACAGATATTATAACTTTCTAATGTTTTTTGCGATTTATCATACATGATTCGTTCAGAAAAATAACCTATATTTTAAATTTAAAGAGTGAAATATATGTATAAAATAAAGGAATCGAAAACCGTGCAAAGGAAATTGAGTAAATTTTAATTATTGTCGATAATTGTTATTACTAAATGTCAAAACATAAATGAAATCCTAAGAAGAAAGGCGTATCCATATACAGGGTGATCCAAAAGTCTGGACGAACTTTAAAAATGAATATTTCGAAAACGAATCAAGATACAAAGATACGGTTTGCATCAAACGGATGTAAAAAAAAAAAAAAACGGGTTTTATGTAGCAACGAAAAAAAAAAAAAAAACAGTTCTGTTGGCGACCAACAGATGGCGCTATAGTGAATTATTGCACAAAAAAATGATTTACAAATGAAAAAAAATGTTGACAGCTTACAAATCAGTTTAATTACAGTTAATTAATACTACACTAAATGTTCAATGTACTGTCCATCATTCAGAAGTACAGCCGTAAGACGAGGCACTTCACCGTTCACAGCATAGAATAGCATTTCTTGCGTTATGGCAGACATATTTTGGCGGATGGCATCTTTCAGTGCTGCGATGCCGGTTGATCGCGGTACACTTTTGACTTCAATAATTCCCACAGCCAAAAGTCCCAGGGTGTCAGATCGGCAGATCTTGAAGGCCACGCTTGATTAAAGTAACGATTTTCCCCGAAATATGTAGCGTAGCAGGCGTTATACAGGCAGAGCAATATGAGGTGGTGCTCTATCTTGCATAAAGGCGACTGTTTGGAGTGCCTGTCATGCTTGCAATTCAGAATTCCCGCAGCGCCATCTGCTGGTCGCCTATAGAACTATTTTTTTCCTAGCCACACAAAACCCGGTTTCTTTTCCAGCCGTTTGATGCAAACCGTATCTTTGTATCTCGATTCGTTTTCGAATTGTTCGTTTTTCAAGTTCGTCCTGACGTTTGGATCACCCAATACTACCATTAGTGTGGTGCAAAATTAAATATCTTGTGTTTTCCGAACAAAGGAATTAAATTTAACAAAAAACTATACAGCTGAATCCGGGCACCTCATGAACACGCATATTTAATTTCAAACAAATCGGACGTATTTGTGGCAGTTATCGCCGAACAGACCGACAGATAGACGGAAACCATATACGGCAATTAATACGTCTGTGGGGTATTTGTTTTCTGCTTATCGCTGTCCAATTGTTAAAGAGCTAAGAAACTTACAATCATTCTTCCAACAAAATAGGCAAAATTGAAGCAACATATGAACTTCGCTCATTTTCATTTCACGAATTTCAACTTACAAACAGACATTTCATTGATTAAAAGTGCGCAGTATTTTTTGCCGAGGAGGTATGTTATAGGAAGTATAATAACAACAGAAAAATACGCCGGAATATTTCTTTTATAAGGAAATAGTGCAAAAAATATTCGTTCTTACACACACATTCACAGAAGTTTTTTCTTTTCGTCTTTATTATAACATAAGAAATGCCCTCTCATGAGATCATAAGTGGAAAAATTCTCTCAAAATTGAAAATTAATGAATAAAAAAACAGAAATAAATCTTAAAAAGAAAAGAAGTTTTTTCTCGCAACATATTGCCTGTGGTGAAAGAGAACTCATTTCATTGTCGCGCGCAAGGGACCGGAACTAAATACTAAATTTCTACGGAATTCACAGTGAGAAGGGGAGGAGACAGATTAGCGTTGAGTAGAGCAATAAACAGCTTTAAGATCGGTGAGAACTCTCAACTTCTTATCAAACTTTATTGATCCGTCCAAGTGAAAGGACCAACTTTGCCACTTCTCTCATTTAATAGAAAGTTTCACAATCAACAGAAACTGACCATCACTGACTATGCCTGGATCAATAGAAGTGGTCAATACAATCCAAAATGAACATGTTCCAGAAATTGTAAAAGGTAAGGTGTATCTAACTGGACTTCGTTATTTTAAAAAGATTTTTTGTTTTATGCAACTTTTTTTGTTCTTCAGCCCATTACCACATCTTCTTGTTTCCTCTTTTGCCCCATGCATTGATGAAAACTATTATAAAAATGTGTTTCAAATTCCCATTGAAAGAGACTTATTTTTGAAGAGTTTTGTTTTTATTTAAATTCTTATACATGTTTTCTTATTTGTCTTAATTATCTAAACCTTTTAAGCATTTCCAAAGAAATAATCTTACTTTGCTTTTCTTAAAACGTTAATTGTGAATCTGTTAAAGAAACCTCCAAAACATTAAATGCCTATGTTTTAAAATACTATCTGAGATTTTCTTTATGGATTATAATAGATTCAAATTAAAGAATTTAAAATTTAGAATTTATTTTTAAGTAATTGAAGACAAGCTGAAAGATTTCACATTTTCTGGAAGACTATAATGCATGGGACAAATGTACCAGTTCCTTTGCTTATGAACAATTAACCATTTTTTGAAATTATAAATAAGTTCATGGAAAAACTTTTAACAATTCATAAAAAATAATAAATTAAAAAAGCTTCAATTTACAGTCAGAAATAAGGCAAATTTAAGGCAACATAGTACGTAAAATATTTAATAAGGAAACTAGTTTAAACAATGTGAAGTTGTTAATTGATAAATTGGATTAAAGTTATTTTGAAACTATCTGTATCGAAACGATTCATAAGATTAAGGTAAATTTATATCTTTTAGTTTTTTGAATAAACGATTATTTATATCGTTCATATAAATATGATTAAGTGTTAAATTAATTTCATGTAATAGATTTATAGTCCAGAATTCCTTCTAAGAATATAGATTTGTTATAATTTTAAAACTCATTCTAATTCTATAATGTCTTTGGCAGTTTTTTTACGGATGGGAATAAAACAAGAGCTGTGGTTATGTTTATCGAAATTCGAATTAATTTGTTTTAATTTTAACATATGCATAATTATACATTGATTCTAGTTGTTCTTCATTAGTTAATGAGAATAAAAATAATCAATTTTCCATCTGAATTCCTAAACAGGACAGTTTTGAACTTTTATTTGTTTAAAATTTGCAAGTATATTTTATTTATTTATTTATTTAATTTGAATTTATTCAATAAGCGTTTAATTATCAAGATGTTAACCTAACAAATATTACAAGAATTCGAATCTTCGAATTAAAGGTTATTTACAATTCTTGAATTCAGTGTGCTATTACAGAAATCTTTTTTCCAATACAAAATGATCAGCCTAAAAATATGTACACCATTTTAATTTTATATATCATTGAATTTTTTTAAATGTTAAGCTACAAATTTATGTTTTATTTGTAATCTTACGATATCCGAATACTACAGTCAGCATAAATAAATATTTAATGTTAAAAACAACTTCTTTCTTCACACGTGTCTGCCTAATGATTTTTTTTTTTAAACATACCTGATGCTTAAAAAAGAAAAAAATATATTATGCTTTTATCTCTGCTCAGGATATTTGCGATACACAGACTTGTTCTGCACCACTGGAGAAAGATAGGAAAGTTATCAAGAGTAGAATTGTAAAAAAACTAAAATAAATGGGTAATTTTTAATGTATTCTTATCATAAATACAAGATTTACTAAGTATCAAAGGCAACTAACGCTATACGCTGTTGCAAATTTGGAAAAATAATGCTTCGTCGAATACAGCTATTCATTCATTGTATAAAGCATAATTTGATTAAATGTAAAATTATCTATGCTTTTATCATTTCCATCTTTTCAATTTTCATTTTGTTTTTGTTTATCCTTTCATGAAAATTTATGATTGTTTATGTAAAACAATCATAAATTTCCTGATTAATAATCCTGATATAATATACCTTTTTCTCTTACATTAAGATGAAATTCTATGTTTTTATCGTAATTCTTCGAATTTAATCATTCAGTATAGCTTTTGCAATTGAATGAAAATCTTTTTAAAAATTTACTGAGAAATAAGTAAATAAAAGCACTAATATTTTAACTGTTCCTGTCTCTATTTACCATAAATCGAAAATAAATATTTGATAAAGAAAAAAAAAAAAAAAGTTTTTTCTACTGTTTTGGTTTATATGACAAATTTTTAGTATAAATGTGACCACATGCTTGATATGATGAGCATAACCAAAAAGCCCAGCCTTTTCATTTAGCACTCTGCCTTGTTCTATCGTGCACTGAAGAAGAATCTGGCTTGTAGTTTCGAAACAACAGTTTGTGTGTTATTTGTGCATTTTTAAACATTGGTTTTCTGCCTTTTAATATTCTTGCACAAAGAATTCATCTGCTATCTTTATAATAAAACATGCAGCCCACGTCTTCATTCTTAAGGGCTTTACATTTTTATGCTCTTTTTTACTCTTGGATGAAGAGTTAAGGGTGTATTTCGACTCAAACTGCTTATTTTCCGATTTATTTTTACATTTATTTTTGCTCTCATATGCATCATACTGACACATTGTCTTATTTCGAAAGTACACAAGGTGCCTTGATTGCTGATTCTTTGATAAATTCAGAAAATATTGCAAAAAAAAGCAATCAAAAATGGCATTTTGAACTGATTTTCCCCAAGCGGGAGATCTGTGAACGAGAAAAAGGGTCATACTGAGAAGATAATTGTTTATAAATCAAATCCTAATGATTTGAGCGTAAAATGACATCACACGGCACCTTGTAAGTCCCTTCAAAAATCCCCCTAGCAAGTTTCATGTTTCTACTTTTAAAAATGTGCCTGAAATTGTATCGGAAAATTTCGAGCTGTTGAAGGTGGAAAAGCGTTTTTTCGAATACACCCTTAAAAGGTGTAATTTCATACCACAGAAAAATCACGCAATTTTTCTTTTGCTTCTGCAAAATTTACTTTTGTCGAGATGCGTCACTTTTCTTGTTGGTGACTGATATCATTTACGTAAAGTAAAAAATGAAAAATAACAGTGCTTATACAATACATCATTTCTACTTACGCTAAAAAAATAACAATATCGAGTTATTGGTTAATAGGTCACTTTTATTATCATTCTTGGAACATGATTATTCAGTTTAATGTGTTTTGATAAAATTTCCGATACATTTTATAATTTAAGTAAAGCTTTTTTTCTAAATTTACTTCGAAATAACTAAATAAGAACAATAACATATTAATTATTCTGACCTCTTTTTACTATAAATTAAATATAAATATTTGATAGTTAAATTTTAAGTAAGAACTACTTCTCAATTGTTCTGGTCTCATATGACCTGTTTCACATCAAAATATTGATAACAAACTTGACTTGATGATTAATAAGAGTTCTATAACATTGTAATAAATTATGTAATATAATAACGGAAATTGTGTTATGAAAATAAATTAAAGAAATAATCAAGAGTAAAAATAATAGAATATTGTATAATCATTAAATGTTATCGATATCTATGTAATAGATTTTTTTTTCCAGTTGTTCCTATATACGGCTGTTAAAAATACTAATTCTGTACACCATTTTATTGACTATATGATAACCATAACCGCGCAGCTATCTATTTATAGATCACCTACAACCGAAAAAATCTTTTAAATTTCAATACCAGATTTAAGTACAGGCAATTTCTCACTATCTAATCTCAAATTTTGAGCAATTAAATAACTCGAAATTACTACATGAAAATAAATTAAAATAAAATAAAACTATTGGCGATGAAATAAAAAAGTGTACAAAAGTTGTGCGTACAATTTAATTTTAGCTATATTTTTATTATCATCATACATTATTACACATATAACATGTGTACATTATTTTATGACTTGTACACATTACTTTTCACACTTGTTTGTGGTTAAAACTTTTTATTTGTTTAAGTGGTCACTGTACATTGAAATTAGTCAAAATATCGATTTTCTTTATTTTATGTTAACTTAAAGCTTCTTTAATTGTGAATATTTTGGCACCTTATTTTTACTCATACACAATTATATCGCGAGACATCGTAAATTTTGTTAATAGATCCAGTGCAATACGAATACAAATGAAAGCTTTAAACTGATTTTTCACCGTGTTAATATTTTTATAACTTGCTTGTTCGATAAATCGGCTTTTTTTTTTTTCTAATTTAGATAAAGGTTTGAAATTTTCTTTACTTGTTCTCCATGGGGTATTTAATACTTTTAATATGGGTTTAATATTAAAATTTATAGTTATATTTTTAAAGAACACTTAAATTGAGAGTTTGTTGAATTTTCTTCATTTTTTTATTTACACGAGAGAAAATAATTCTTATTAAATGTATAATTCCATAAATCTAAAAATTCATACACAGTTTTATGTAATATGTTCTAATAAATGAGAGTAAAAATCGAAGCCAAAATATTCATAGTTATAAAATTAGTAAAGATTTCTAAAAAGTTAATTAAAAAATTGAGTAAAAAGCCTGTTTTACAAAAAAAAAAAAAAAAAAAAAAAAAAAAAAAAAAAAAAATGCATAAATGTTTTTTAATTTTTAATATTAAGTATTGTGCCTCAATATAGAATAGAATATTATTCAAAATTCAAGATATGGCTTCATACATATTGTAATCCCATAATGAGTATGTAAAAGCTACATTTTACACATATCATTGTGATACAGCTGTGAATCACGTGTTTGAACTGCGTTGGTAAGCAAAGTAGAACTTAGTTGTAAGTTATTATTTATTAAAGTAATTTTTTTAAATTTTCTGTAGAAAATAACAATACAAACTGCTTATCTCAGACTTCTATATTTATACGTATTATCATCACAAAGTACTCACGAAAGACTCATATGCTGAAAAGAAAAGAAAAAAAAAAAAGTTACGCATTTTCGTAATCATCGCAATCTAATCTCAATGTCATGGACCTGTAGTTACAAGGGGGAAATGTATTTGCTTTTGTTTGGGAGGGAACAAAAATTAAATGCCGAAGAAAATTCGAAATGTCGCAAGATGTATCTTGATAATATGAAGCAGATGGTTTTGAAATGATTTAGGGCAACCTTCAAAATAGGATTTAAAATACGGCAGGAACAATGAAAATGTCACATGTGTACGTTAAAACGAAATATTGACAGGCAGAATATTAGTTTGACGGTAAAAGAATTGTCAGGTGAAATATGCCAACAACTATTCATATTACAGCAAATGTTGAAAATTGGAATAATGAGGAGATTACTGGTAAGCATTGTTCTGTCCCCTTTTTTGTTTCCATTTTTATTTCTATGATTGAGAAAAAAAGTGAATGTATATATATCTATATCTATGTATTATATAACAATCAATTATTATAAAACGCACGCAGGTATACAGGATGACACAAATAAAAGACTATAACTTTTAACTTAAAAAACAAAATAATCTATTTTATTCAACATTTGAAATAGAAAAAAATTCTGTTCAATAAACAAATAAGTTCATTCACAATGGATTCCTCTGTCGACGATGCAGGCGTTCAATGGCGCCAACTTTTGAAAAATATCGGGCGGGCTTAAATATTTAGGTAAAATTGTACGATCAGTTTGTTCTTCTTTAAAGGGTGGGTAAGATGAGAATTTTAAGTCAAGCTATCATATTTAAATAAACCTGCAATTTTATCAAATTATATCCTCATTCCTTTTTCATTATAAAGATACTAATATTTATTGTAATATCATCATGTCATGTCGTGAACATGACTACAAATTGAAATAGCAGAAAGTTAAACATGAACATTTCAGTCCTTTGGGATTTATGGAAGTCAGTTTGAGATTTAAAACACATAGTCATTGACAGATAAATTTTGTTTTACGGAGAAAAAAAATAATAATGAAATAACTAACTAAATAGAACAATGAAAATTGAGCACGCTATTCAAAATTATTAGGTGAGTTCAGGCCCCATGGACCCATATATGTTGGCGCCACTGCAGGCGTCTAGAAGCTTTCGAAAAGTCTTCAAGATGGCTGCGACAGATTATATCCAGTGTGATTTCCGCCTAGGTTTTTTCTAGAGCACTTTTTACGGAATCCAGGTACTTCCGCTTGATTTCTCAGGATTTTTGCTCCCGGATCCTATAAACGGCGAAGTTTGTTTAGGGAGGGATTGTTGGAGGAATGTAGGATTAATCTTTAAACACCATGTTTTCCTGCAAAACAGTGAATTAATATAAGCCAAAATAGCAATTAAACATAAAAAAAGCACGAGGAACATGGGTAAAATAATAGTTTAGTTCAAGAACGCGAAAGAAACATAAATTGACATTTTTACCACGTCACAGAGTTTATGTGTCATCCTGTATATATAAATACCTGCGTATTTTTTCTAACATAATATTTAGAGGAGCTCTCAATTTTTTTCTCAAGGCAATATCATTTTAATTGAGCTTTATAGGTTTATATCAAGCTCACCAGAGGAGTGCAACCTTCATTATAATTCGAGATAAAAATAGTTAACAAATCACATAGTTATTTAAAAAATTTTTTAAACTAGTTTAGTAAGAATTTGAAAAAATAAAATTCTATCTGTATATTTTTGTTAAAACCATAAAATATTTAGCACGTATGCACTTGCGTACGAGAATAAAGGCAAAAGAGTATTTTTTAATCAAGTTTTTCATAAATAAAAAAACTGGTAAAAGTGTTCAATATAAATATATATCTTTTTAAGATATAAAAACAGTGAAAACAAAAGACGATAAGGCAAGATTTTAGATACGGTTCGTTGGCAGCCTGAAGAAGTATTTTTTATTCTTTTAAAAACCATAGTTTTTTTCCACTGTATGAATTTAAAATCATATATAAATTTTGATTTCTCCAACAATTTTTCTAACACATTAATATTTTAAAATCAAGACCCTATTTAGATTTCCCTTCAGGGATAAAACATTTCGGAATTTATATTTAAATTTGAGATGTTAAATTTTCAATAAAAAAAGAATATTATTATTTAATTGAATAATTCTCTTCAGCGTTTTCTGTACAATCTGTGGCTAAAAGAATATATGTTATTAATTTACTGGACTACACAAATGTATTTATTCCATTACATAATGGCATAGGATGAAGCATTGTTTGGGGCGCCTTTTAATAATATTGAACTATTTCACTGTTTATGAAATTGATATACGTTGCTGAGGTTTACTACAAGTTACTTCATGTATAATAGACAGCAGATAGTATTTACAGGGATACACTACAGATTTCGGACATTTTACTGCATTCGAAGTTTTATATACAATTGCACGAAGATCTTAATATTTTTAAAATTTCCTTAGAGTACGAATGCACCTCATTTGCTATGATTGAATTGCAATTTACAACTTGTTAAAATCTGAGATAAGGCAAGTTTTGAAACTCAAGTCATACAATCATTCGGGCATTAAGAATGACAGAAAAATGAATTTCAGGTCGCATTCTTATTGGCGATTTTTGTAAGTGTTTTAATTTCTTTTATGCCACAATATTCGACAAACTGAATTTTTTTAAAAAAGCGTGTTGCTATAAAACTGGGATCATTGATACCGAAGATAACTCTAAATAAATATATAGTATTTCCCGCTACATAGATCTGCTTCTACGTTTTTAAAAACAAATTGGAAACTGCATGTCAAGCATTGCAAATGAGGTGCTTTCGTACTATGCAAAGTTAGCACATTCGCTGCCGATCACGCACCAGCGCATGATATGGCGCCAATGTTAGGGGGCCACTCACGCGCCAGCACGTAATGTCCAATAGCCAGTCACGCGCTGGCGCCTGAAAACCTTTCACCGATTCTATGTTATAAAAAGTAAATCGGCTTCTGGGAAAAACCCACTTCTAGAGTGCGGCATTAACCATCATCACATGTTCACGTAAGAAGTAGCGAACGTGTTAAGTAAAATATTCAGATTTTGGTGTAATAGTATGCAGTATAGAGGCAGAAATCTTTTGTCTGTCACTATAAATACTGTCTACTTTCTATTATACAGGAAGTAACTTGTAGTAAACCTCAGCAACATACATCAATTTTGTAAAATGTGAAATAGTTTAATAGTATTTAAATGTGCCCTAAACAATGTTTCGTCCTATGTCATTATGAAATGAAATACTTTTGTGTGGTCCTATAAATTAAGAATAAATATCCTTTGTGCTACAGATTGTGCAGAATGCATATTTTAGTATATATTTCACAGATGCATATCATTTCTATTATTTTCGAACAGTATAACATCATTAAAATGCACTAGAAACTATTTTTCCCATTAACCGTAATGTAATGAAATGCTTTTGATTGTTCCTATAATTAAACTATGCACCCAATTTTCATAACATTTGAAATAAAAATGACCCATCAAAATTATGCAATAATTATATATTTTAAATTTCAGACGCTTCGATGGGGTAGTTTTTGCTTTGTTATATTCGGACAGACGGACGAACAAATAGACGGGATGACTGAACGACGACTATAGGGGCTAACGTATTTATATAATTACGAACGCACCTAAAAAGATTAATGAAAACTTCTTCAAAAGCAGTTTTTTTAGCATTATATGCACGGTAATTTTCTATTATTAAGAAAATTGTAACGCTCATATAAACTAACATTATGGAAACAACTTTCAAATTATTATATATTTTTTAATGACCTCTATTATATCATGCTTTATGCTTGATATGATGTATGATTGTATAAATGTTTTCAAAAGACTTAATAGCATACTTTAGAATAATGGAACATGACTTCATTATGCCATTTTTTATGTCAGAAAGTGAAGTACATATTTTTTTCCCGTGTCTATTAGAGTTCAAGGTGTATACCATACACTAGAAATTCAATAATAAACTTCCCTTATTCGGTCAAGGCATTCGGTCAAGGATGCATTTGTTTACGAAAATGTCCATTCATCTCTGTATGCGTTATTTACGAAAATGTTCTTTTCCGTAATCAGATGTTTCTGTCTGCTGCAAACAATCCCCTTCTCAACTTCTCTCAATTTGTGTTCACGCAGCATAACAGAGTGAAAATTTCAAAACAGTCAATTTACACCCGTACAAGTGTTTGAGGGGAAAATTAACGTTTTGGGCAATATTTATTTAGCAGAAATATCGCAAAGCCGTATCTATGTTTGTGGTAATAGTAATATGCAATTCCGTATCCTAAAGTTGATCATTTTTAGAATGATAAACTGTTTAGACGCTTTTATTTAACCATTTCTTGTCCAATTTTTTTTTTCCATTTTGAGAACAAGATTACTTTTATTTTACTAACATTAATCGTAGCTATCCAAATATACTTATTGAAGTTTAAAAATTATCTCATTATCTGAAATCTAACGAATGCATTTAATTTGTGTACTATTAAATTCATATCGATATGATAATAGGTTGAAGAATTTTTGAAGACGTTTGGGAAGTAACGTACTACAACTAGATTTAAGAGAGTGTTACAAATTTCTAATCTATTTGACTTTTATCACTCATCATTTGTTCAGAAAAATAACCTATATTTTAACATATATATAAAATAAAGGAATTGCCAATGGTGCAAAGAGAATTAAGTAAGCTATTATTATCGTTATTATTATAAAAAGCCAAAATATAAATGAAGTCACAATAAAAAAAGGCATAGCCGTATACTATGATTTCTATATGTAGAAAGTAACTAAGTAATTCTTAAAACAAAATAATACTCGATGAAAAGACATGTACTATTTATTAATAGTGCGCAGATCCGAAAGAGTTAAGACTTAATTTATGAGATTAAATGTGTCTTAGAAATTAATTAAAATTTTGCTCAATTGAGAAATTGCAAAAGTTACATGCTAAAGTTACATTTGTATATCAGATATTTATTGTGTTTAGAATTATAAATTGGATAGACGGTACTGGTTGATTTTAATACCTGTGATTACATATATTTTCAGATTAAATTAAAATTTTGGGCAGCATTTAACCAGCAAAAATATTTCAAATCATATCTATGCCTTTATTGGCAGTAATATATAATTCTATATTCAGAAAATTCGTGCAGCTCGTGGTGATTAGATGTTTTTAGAGTATAAATTAAAATTGTTAAAAATAATTTTTAAACGTATTATTGGATACTATTTAATTGCTAAGAAATTACAGAGTGGCATCTAAGTCGAAGTGATATGTTACAATCAGTTTCATATTCATTTTTTAAATAATTTCTAGAATTGTAAATTCTATGACTCAATCCAATTCTAGAATTGTAAATGCAAAGAAAAAAAAAAAAGGCAAACGTTTTATAGTCTCGTAAAATATATTATAACCATGATCTAAACTATACAATACTCTCGACCGAGTTATTAACAATTCCAAAAAAAAACTTTATCTTTAAAAACCTAGTAACCAATGTATTTCCGAGATTTTAAAACATATTTTTAAAAAACAAAGTACTTTTTCTGCCACTGATTTTTGAAAACGCTTAAGAGTAGTTTCCATAGTATATTAAAGCGTTTTTTCAACCTAGAATATAAGTTTTTCAAATGCTAGAACTCCCCAAATAAATATTTTCATATTCAACAAAAATGATAAGTGAACATCATTAACTTTGAAATTAATCAGAGTTGGGCTTGTAATTGCAATTATCTGAAATTTAATTATAATTTAATTGTATGAAATTACTTGCTTTCACATTATATGGCCAAAGATGACCGGCTACTTACGATTTTAGAGATTTTGTTAATATCTAAAAAAAATAAATGAGGAATTATCCTGAAACTTTAATTATGTAAACATAATAGTATAGATCACATATATTACAGTGAAGATTTTTTCCCGAAATCAAATAAGGGACTGTCAACAAACAGAAAAAGAGCAAATATTTTTTGGATGAATTCTGTCGAAAGTAATGTAGGAAAAGCACTCAAACTGTAGATTATGATTAAGTAGCTTATTGTAATAAACTATGTTCATTTATATGCAGATAGCACCTACACTCGTAGATAAATTAAGGTGTTTATAAAATCAGTCCCAAATTTTGTCAAGTTTTTTGCTTATAATTTCCAGAGTTCTTAATATAAAAAAAAAATGTTCTTTTAGAAAATATTACAAACAACATTATACATAATATCATGCAATCAAAATTAAAAAATAATAAAAATTGTATGAAAAATGAGCAGGTTTCTTAAGTAATTTTTCACTACGCATGTGTATCAAAATTACATTTGCAGATTGTGTAAGATCAACGTATAGAGCAACGTTTGTGAAAGTCTCGAAAACATAACTCGAAAATTCTGAAAATTATCGTCGATAGAATAAACTCAAAATCCGTTGTTCCTAAAATGAAACAAAAAATGAAGGGCTGTACCCAAATATACGTGCAATATTGTGTATTCTATATTGAAACTAATCAGTGGATATATAGATACAACCCTCATCTTTTTGCTTCATTTTGGAAACAACGGATTTTGAGCTTATTATATCGACGATAATTTTCAAAATTTTCAAGCTGTGTTTTTGAGACTTTCACAAAAGTTGCTCTATACATTTAGCAAACATAATAAGCAAATGAAATTTTGACAGCATTTACGCATGCCTAGTGAAAAATTATTTAGTAAGCTTGCTCATTTTTCATACAATTTTTATTATTTTTTTATTCCAATTACACTCTATTATGTATAATGTAGTTTGTCGTATTTTCTAAAAAGAACATTTTTTTTACATTAAGAATTCTGAAAACTATAAGCAAAAAAAAAAAAAAATCTTGGAAAAATCTGATAATTTTTTTTTTAAGAACCATTACTTCTCCATGCGTTTAGATGCCATCTACATAAAAATTAACAGAGTTTATTACAATAAACCACTTAATCATAATCTACAGTTTGTATGCTTTTGCTACATTAGGTTTGACAAAGTTATCGAAAAGTAATTCGTTTTTTTTTTTTTTTTTTTTTTTAATTTGTTGACGGATTCCTACGGGTTTCAGGGAAAAAAATCTTTGCGGAAATGTATGACATGTACTATTTGGTTTACTGGCGTTTCAAGATAATTCGTCATGTATATATTTAAATATTTAGCAAAACGTCTAAAATCGCATGTGATCGGTCACCTTTGGCCATATAGTGTATAATTACATGCCATAAAAATTCTTGCATTACAGAAGACTTAAATACATTCCATCATAATATTTAACGAAATCTCTGTGTTACTATAATTAGTTACATGAAATTAAATTATAATTATATTTTACATAATTGCAATTACAAATTTGTCCAAATCTGAAATTGTATTATTTTGTTACTCTTGCATGTATAAATTCAATTACGCAGTTGAAAATGTTTACTTAATATTCAATAGCATTTTAAATCGATAATTAAAATTTAGAAAAGCATTTAATATACTTTAAAAACTACTTGTAAATATTCCCAAACACCAGTGGCAGCAAAACAAACTTTGTTTTTTATAATCATTCTTTAAATATAAAAAAATATAATATTAAGGTCTGGGTCTGAATCAAAACTTTAAGCACAAGCAAAAATCCCGATTTTCAAAGAATTATAAAAAGTTAGAATGAGTAATATATTTTTATTTGCAGATTTCACAACATTATTTAAATAAATGTTATCAAAGGTAGAAAAAAAATTTCATAATTATAAAAAATATAATTAAAAAACTGTTAAAAAACAGTCTCAAATGTTTATGCACCATGTCAAAAACAACCAGATTTATAATTTTTACAGAACTTTTACTTACAATTTTTTCCGTGATTTCGCATTAATTCAAGTAAACGTGCGTTTATCGAAATTCTTAGTTATTGTAGGGTTTCTAGGTGCAAAAAAAGTACCATGCTTTCTCAATGGCCTCTTGGTTTTCTTCAATAGAGTCATACTGCTTTCCATTGCCATAAACCTGGCGGGTTAAAATCCCCCTGACACTCTCAATCGGGTTTAAGTCTGGACTTAAATCTGGCCAGTCAAGATCTTTAGCATTTTTTCTGAGAAAACCAAAGTTTTGTAGAATGGATAGAGACATTGTCTTATTGAAAATACCATCCAGGACTCTCCAAAATTTCACCGAATAGAAGCAAATGTTGGCCTAGCATTTCTTGATATTTTTTTTAATCTTGTCTTCCTTTTAGAAAAGCCAAAGAGGTCTGGTCATTGAATCCAAATGCCCCCCCCCCTTTTCAAACCCTAACAGATTTACCGCCTTGCTACCTGCTGAAAAATTCCCTTGGTTCCTTTCGTAAATCATGACAATACGCGTTCCAACCGTCAGAGCCGTCTAAAATTCCCTTTTTCTCATCGCTGAATAAAACAGTAAGCCATTTGTACTCGTAGGACATGTGTTTTTTCAGCTCAGTTCATTCTTGCCTCTTTCTGAAGTAAATTGAGAGACGGTTTGCGAGCCATTTTCGTTAGTATGATGTAATCACACTCTTTAGTACGTCTATGTACAGTGTCTTTGGACACATGTACTTTGAGATTATTTTTAATTTACTGTGTAGACGTATTTTGTCTAGATACCAATCTCCGTATTCTCCAATTAGTCTGAAGAGATGCATTAAGTGCTTAAACTTTTGAAACAGCGTTTCTTCCAGGTAAAATAAATAAATAAGTGGAAAAAAAATATATTTTTTTATTTTAACCATCCAAAATGGCTTATTTTTTATTTTGATTAAATACACAGTATTTATTGTAAATTAGCATAAAATATTTTCTTCTTCAATTACTTTAAACCAGATTAACAGTATGCTTAAACTTTTGAGACAGATTACAATATCTGTGGTTTCTAAAAATAAAGAACGTTTTCGGAGTCATAAGCAACCCAGGAGAGATTATTGTATCATTTCGTTCGTGTTTATATCTTTGTTTATTACAAAACGTTTGCAATTTTTTACAGCATAGAATTACATAACAAATACATTTTATTTTACAACTCGAAATCATGTACTTGAACCTCTAATGTAATAGTTAATTTTCGTTTGCTATAACATGTATTTCTTATGTTTAGTTATCAAATTAATTGCTATTTTATTCATTACCATGGAGTGAAACTCCGAAAGGATATGGCTGAATGCTCTGCTGCATAAACTAATACAAGCGTTCTCACTTTTCATCAGGCAGTCTTGATGGAATAAGATAACAGAATTACATCGTTTAAGTTCAGTTGCGCATTGTGTAGGTCTTCAAGCAAAGCGGATTTCTACAATTTTCTAGTTATATAAATAGTTTATAATTGCTTTCTCTCTAAAAAACGAAAGAAATATCATGCGTCAAACGTAGATTATGAAACACTTTCCAACACTTTTAATATAGTGTTGAAAAGTCCATTCTACACCTATATTTTAGAATTTTCAGAAATATTAGTGAAATTTTAGATATCATTTTCTGAATAATTTCATGAATTATGAATATATTCTGAAATTCAGAATATTTTAACAATAATTTTCCGTGTAATAAAATAAATAAGACTCTTAACAAACAGCTTTATAAAATGAATAATATAACTGAAGCACAAGATTCGACAATTACCATCCACAGCCGAACAAGTACTTCAATTCTTTTCTGCAGGCCTGTATTTGATTTACATTATCATATATTCTATATAATCCGTTAAAACTTATTTTAGTAACAAAACATATAATATTGTGAAAAAACGCTGTCAACAATGTTTACCAATACACGTAAAAATAATTGATTTCTTTGTATAGTTCTGTTCTTAGCTAAAGGTTTTTATAAACACGCTGAATATAAATCTGAAATTTAATTCAAGCAAAATAAAGACTTAAAATTACTTAAATCACACTTTTATAAATTATAATGTATAAACGGTTATTTATATAATTTTTGTGAAGCACTGTATATGATTTTATTTACACTCAGGAGTCATAACATACTGACTGCTTACTTAATAACGTGTTGTCCCACCTTTGATCCGCAAAAAACTGAAAACTGCCTTGTCATGGATACCACAATTTCTTGGTAGATGACAGGAGAGAAATTGTATTAATTGTTTAAGCAGCGGTCATGCATATCCATGATATTCTATATAGTTTTGGAGACTGCCATTGAATAACACCTGAAATACGCTCTTTCGGATTGAGGTCTGTCAAGTTAAGATGTTAATTAAAATTCAGTATTATGTTCTTGGAATCATTCGAGTACAATTCGAGTCATGTGACATAGAGCGTTGTATTGAAAAAAAATACCCCATTTACATTTCGGAAGACAGATACTGTGTAATAGTGAAAATGACCCCCAGTGATGTTCATAGTCCAAGAGCCGAGCGCACAAAACCCTAATTCATCGAGCACAAGCAAAAATCCTTTATTTTATGGAAGAGTAGTAATAGGGGAATCTAATGATCCATGTCCGCCGGGAGCGAATTGGTGCATAAGCCAAAAATTGATACCACTAGTGGTTGACTCGTAGGTCTATCATTGTGTTATTATTGTGTTGTCATATAATCAAAAGTATGAAAACATGGAAAACTGGGTGCAGGAAAACACAATGCTAATCCTAGGAGTGAACCACTAGTGGTATTAATTTTTGGCTTATGCCCCACTTCGTTTCCGGCAGACATGGATCATTAGATTCCTCTATTATTACTCTTCCATAAAATAAAGGATTTTTTCTTGTGTTTGATAACTTAGGGTTTTGTGCGGTCGGTTCTTGGACTATCAGGTAGTCCGTTGCAATCATGGTCTGTTCTACAACAAACGCAGGTCCCAAGGGTGCCTATGAGAACGTTCCTCAAAGCTTTATACCGCAACAACTGGTCTGTATATGACATGTTGCATAAGGAGGAGTAATAATTTGCTTAGAAGACGGCGTACCCAAACACGGTCATTGAAGTATTGAAAGACAAATCGTGTTTCATTCGACGAGGCAACTCTCTCTCTATGTTCCATAGCCCAGTAATGATGTTCCCGTGCCTAGTGTAAGAATATTTGGCGATGATATTTGGTCAACAAGAGTACATGAATGTAATCTTTAAACCTTCAAAGTCGATTTTAGCGATTGGCTCGTAGGTTTATAATTGTGTTTTCCCGCACCCAAAGGTTTAAAAATATGCAGGACAAGGAACAGCAAAATGCAATGTTAAACATATGAGTAAACCATTTAAATCGAGTTTTCAGACGTTTTCCACCAAGATATGAATTAAAGACCAGTTACATTTTAATATGAAAATCGAGTTCTGTCTAATCCTGGAATTTCAGCATTTTCATTCAATGAGGTGATTGTCTGTGCAGCTTGTTGTTAAATGTATATATTATATATTATATTTCAAATACTGGAGCGGAGGATCCTCTATTTAATTTATTTAGTCAAAACAGCGTGAACAAATAAAGAGATAAGGAAATTGTTCACTTACCTCATTTATGGTCATCCCAGATCCCAGTAAACACGACCCACGAAATATCCGTTTCAGCCACAGCGTTGGGCTTGCAGCTGTAAGAAACTTAATTATAGCATTATTAACTGTGTTTTTGTAACTTTAGTGCACACATCAAAGACGGATGTCATTGCTTTAAATTTTATATTTAATGTAATAAAACCATATAATAATTTTTGGATTAAATAATTAAAGGGTAACAATTTTAAGGGAGAGAGTAAAAGGAACGTCTCTCCGACTGCATATTTCACAATAGAAGACTGAGAGAAAAGTGCGTAATACAAAAATATGATGAGTCTAAGTGTTTCAAAGTTCAATAATCAGTTCTCTTACTGTTCGGAAAAGGGTAGATGGAAGTAAATCGCAAAGTGGAGAATTTGAGGCTTGGCTAATTGAAAGAAATAAAGTATTAAAACAAAATCTTGAATAATGTTCTCAGTTCTAGTTTTCTTCGATTCTAATACACAATACAGCTGCCTCCTGGTCTATAAGAGACGCTCAAGGCCTTTTGAAAGAAATTCATTTTTCTTTTGCAATCGCAAAGATGTAGGATTTCTGTATCCGGCGAAGGCAGACAAATCTCTTTCAGAAGTCCTTGCCCTTTTTTTAATTTGTGTTATTTAGATTTATTTTGGATTTATTTAATTACTTAGTAACCCGAACATAGCATCTACTGTAAGACTTCTGCTTTTCAAATCGTTTCAACAAAACTTCATAGAAATTCTGGAATATCTTATCATTTGAGAAAAAACTTTTAGATTAGTATTAATGTCTTTATAATTTTTTTATGAGCAATGGTCGCTTATTTTTCTGGAAAATTTTTTAAAGGGGATCAATAATATAATTCCTTTTGTTTCTTGTCGTAACATATTTTTTTTTGTAAAAAATATCATTAAAAATTGAAATACATTATCTTATATTTTTATTATAACCATTCATATGTACACTGTAAAAAAAAAAAAAATTCAAGAGGTTACTAAAAATTTTTTAGTAAATTTGTATTCCACAGAATTTTTTAGTAACCATTACAAACTTTTTTTTGCAAGTGAAACAAGCATTTCTTTTGTAAACTGAACAAAAGAATATTTTGTATAACTAACTTAAAACTTTTTAGTATGAGCCACCAAGCAAATTTTAGTAATAGCTCCAAAATTATTTTTAATAACAATTACGTGCGTCCGAAGGGCAGGAGCTTCCTTCGAGCTGCATCCAGACTTCTGAAGCGATAGATTTTCGGCAAAAACGCAATAGATGGCAGCACCAAACATTGCGACCAGCTCCAACAGGAAATTCATAACCCCTTTATTATAGAGTACTTACACTACATACATTCGGGGCGTACTTGGCGCTGTCCAGTATTGTTCCCAGGACCTTTTAGCCTGGAATCCGTTACTATAACCACTATGCTATCGAGGCCACGCCAAGTGAGTTTTAGTAATAGCTATTAAAAATATAAAACTATTAACTCTATTCGTTGCTAACTTTTTTCTAGTAATTCTTACAGATTTTCTAGTAACCGACTAAGATTACTAAACACTTTTTAGTAATTACAAGGATTACTAAAGTTTTTTTAGTACATCGACCTTTTTTTTTTACAGTGTACTTTTTAAATTTATTTAAAGAAATTACAAGTACAACTGTAAAATTTATTGTAACCGAAATAAAATATACTATGATTTTCAAATAGATTCTTCTAAATTTATGTTTTCAAGAAAATCACTTTAATTTTTTAAATATGAGATGAGTCTATTCTGTGAGCCTCAACATTTTCAATGCATAAGTTTCTGATATGAGATTGTATTTAAGAACAACTCATAGTTAACTGTCCAAGTTTTATTTTATTTTGTACAAAACATATAATTTCTAAATAAAGTTCAATAATACTTGTGAAATACAATAATAGATAGCAGAGACATTTAATCTTCAAAAATTCAAATACACAGTCTGGCTTTGATTTTTTCCCTCCTGTTTTGCACAAGAGAAGAATTTTTCAAACAATTCTTCGTTTTAGATCTAAACAAAAACATGAGCAGAAACGTCTCCCCACCCGCTTTTTATGTCATACTCTTACAATGGGTCCAAATATTTATTTATCATAATAATTATATGATACTTGTACTAATAATTTTTTAGTGCTTTAAAGAATTCAGGTTCATTTTGTAATAAATGTAGGGCTTAGTAAAAAAAGATTTTTTAAAATTTATTTAATCCATAATTTTCGTCAGTTAAAAATAATTTATGCATAAGATGATTAATATAAATGCATCCTTTTTAGTGTAAGTATATACTTATCACTTTAACAGCTGTATATGTATCTTTTAGTAGAATGTTATGTCGGAAAATATTGCAAAAACACAAAAAAGTATTTTTGTTACTTACATAATTAAAAAAAAAGAACCTAAATAACGATGTAAAATTATTCTGAAGTTTTTGAAGTCATTTCCATGTAATTAAAAATCATGAAATAGATCACATTTGTTGAATTTTGAATTGCAATGTTTTTGGTTTGTATACTAACTTTTTTCCATTAAAAAATATTTTTAGGTAAAAGCAATAAAAAGGGATTGCCAGAGGCTAATAGTAATCCAGTTGTTATCTGGAATCAGAAAGTGCCAAATACAGAACTTGATCGGTTTCAGAAACACATAGAAAACAAGTACAACAAACATTTTGGTAAGTAAATATCGCTGTGCCTTTTAAACAAATTATTGATTTTATTCAAACGTATATACTATTGGTTATTCATATAACTTACTGAAAAAACAGAATTAAAAAAAAAAAATTAAATACCAAATGTATGCTGTACCCCGAATACTTGGTTATTTATTTTTTTACCATTATGTGAAAGCGATCATAAAATATCATGTTGTTTTTGAGAAACTACTTAATACATCTAGAAAATTATTTATTACCGCTTATATTAAAAAACATAATATATTTGCTTATTTAAAAAACATCCTACCTTTGGCCGAAAAAAAAAATTAATAATAATTTGTTAGACGGAATTCGAACCATAATCTGATTCAAAGTAGGCCCATTGAGTTTCCACCATAAACTTCTCATATAACTGGAATCAGAAATAGCAACCTTTTCTCGAAGAATTGACCCACCTCCCCACAATCACGTGATGGTGGGGAGAATGCGCTCCAAACTGGTTTCCACCACCGCCGATCCCACTAAGGCTCCTACAATACGGGCTGAATCACGCCTCCATTAAGTTTCCAAAATGGTTGCATGATTCGGCGCCTTAGCGGGTAGATGGCGAGGCGACTAAATTTAGTGACTCAATCTCTTTCACGGGAAAATATAAGAATAGACCGTTCGAAGAACCGGTTTGTTGTATGCAAGTGATTAGGTTGGCGCGATATTTGGCGAAGTTCTCCAATGCAGATTTATTCTTTTAAGTTTTTATAGGCAAATTATTCCACTTTTCTTCATTTATATGGAATTTAAATACTCCAAACCCATCCCTGAACAGGTCAGAATAATTTTCTGCTCAACAAACATCCATTTTTAATGATTTTGTAGCTTTAAAATCATTCAAACGATTCTCGCCTCATAGGAATCAATGGGAAACAAACGGTAGCTGGGAAACAAGATGTTTGATGATTCAGCCTGAGTTAAAGGAGCCCTAATCCCACCAGCCACCAAGACCTATTTCAACTGCGTTACGTTTCTTTTATTATGAGAATGAAAGCAAGAAATTGCCAAGACGGGATCACCGTAAAAAAAAGACACCCTTTTGGCGATGAAATCTCGGAGGTGAATGCAAGAATCAGCGAAGAAAACAAAGGGATCCGTTATCTAGTCCATTTCTCATCCAAGGCTTCCACACACTTAGGCCACAGCTCCTTTCGGTGTCGAAAACGCTTTTGGAAGGTTTCTTTTTCAACGGTGTTCAATTCTGCCGTCGCATACCACATTTCTACTCTCAAAACAGGAGCCTTTTAAGAGAATCAGCTGGGTGGGACGCCTACTAATGACTTAAACACTCACAAGCCCCACCCAGCGGAATATATCTAAAGGACCCGTAAGGAAAGCCGATTGAGAATGTAAAGATTAAATGCAATAGCAATACAATACATTCAATATGAGAAACCCAATTTCTTAGGCAGTACATATAATAAAATTGGAACGATACAGAAAAGATTAGCATGGCCCCTGTCTAAGGATGATAGAATTCTTTCAATGAAATCGTGAATTTCAGAAACAACCAGCTGTCGCAAGAAGTCAAGGGGGTAGTTCGTTGGCGAATGATTGAAATTCTATGTCTAAATCATGCGCGATCAATGAGCTGACGAATTGGTTAGTTTTACGACACCTGATGAATCTCACGAATTTTTTCTCTTTGAGAATCACCAATATTTGTCACAATTTGTTAGAGTGGTAGAGATTACTCAACTCGTTCAGTCATCTTGAAAGAAATCAAAATTCGACGAACATCTATGACAGCACATCACTCGGCGCCTAACAGGCAATCACTGGCTCACGGAAACGCGGAGAAAATATTCAAGCATGCGTATTGTTGTCTCCTACCAATGTGCATAGTGAGTGGCACAGTCTTTTAATTACTACTGCGCGTATGTAAAAAAAGGTGGGATAGTTTTCAGTTTTATTTTAAATAACTAATGTCACTGTAAACTTCAATAGCACATATGAGTTTCATGGCAAAAGGATTATATTTACGCGAGTTAGAGTACGAACAGATAAACAGAATTCATAAACGCATTTCGATTATGATGAAAATTGTGTCTGAATTCAGTTTGTTCACTGTAATAATACAGACTAAATGACATAGCGCACGAATGACTAAACATGAGTCAGAAAAGTGGAATTATAGTATAGTTACATTAAATAATTATTTTATCAACATTATTCGACTCGAAATTTATGAAGAATGTACATTTTTATTCGATTAAAGATATTTTATTAAATCTCATAAAAATGTAGAGTTTTTTTGAAAAAAAAAATGTTTATAAGAAAAAAAAATCCCTTAAAAATAAATCTGGCATTGATATTTAATCAAAGTATTTATGTGTATTTAACTTTTTGAACAATAAACAAATAAACATAATATTTAAAAAAATTGGCATCATTATAATCATATGTTATAGATAAACAATCTCTTCAGAATTAGAGAGTTTGCATTGTTTGAAACATTCCTTTTCGTACACTTTTTTATGCATTGTAAAAAAATACCTCTAAAATGATTAAAAAAAAAAAAACTGCCAATTCTAGCACTGGTGCAAAAGCGTTTAATTTAGAGAAAATATTATATATTTTCATTAAAACAGTTTTATAATGTAAAAAATACACAGGGTAGGTCAAAAGGTCATGTCCAAACGGCACGTGTGAGTCTGCCAGGTTATGAGGAGCAAGAAATGCACAAAAACTGGCGGCTGGAAACGCGATCGTGACGGTGCAATTCATCGTGATCCATAAAATGACAACAAACGGTATAAAGTACGTTTATTTTACAAAAAAACTTAATCTCAGTGCAAAATAGAAAAATGTTACAACTCATAGTAAGCGCTCAAAATATGCCCCATTACTCCTGATGCATGCTTCACATTGGCGCCGTATAGTAACACGAAGACATAACAATTAGCCCTGTACCTTAGTCACTGCGATCTCTAGACCTAACCTCCTTGGATTACTACCTCTGTCCAGGCCCTTATTACCGCATGGGCAAATCGGGACTTTGCCCATGGGCCTCAGACCTTAAGAGAAATTCCCAAACATATACATTAAATTATAAAATATTTACTTTCTTTTTCCAATTCCGACTCTTCCATATGTTGAAGTTATTTAATTCACCTTAAAGTAATGTGACAAATTGCTAAAGTTACATAAAAGAGTTTTGTTCTACACTAAAGGGAAAAAAAGTGTACTTTTATTGATTAAAGTATTTGATTTAGAATTGATGAAGCTAAGAATTTTCTGCTATTTATATCTAAGGTACGAAAATATGTTTATGTTTTACACATACACATATGAATGATCATCAGTTCTATTTGAATAACGTTGCATTCGAAAGGGGCCCCCTAATTAGCCTTTGCCCAGGGCCCCACAATTAGTCGTAATCGGACCCTGCCTCTAACGATACCTTAATTTAAAGCAGCAGACGCACGCGTACTTTTTCTCTGTGAACTAAATTCTTGGAAAAAGTGTGGTATGCCTTTTGTTTAGGGCCCTTTTGCTGTTTCTTCATAATGGAACGATGGGGAATGAACAAAGAATCAGGAGGTAAGCAGATCAACCCTATTTGACGGAAAGATTCCTGTCCTACACTTGGATTGACGTTGAACTGGAAAAGTCATTAACATACAACGCGCTGCCTGCGAACAGAAAACACGCCGACTTCTAACCGCAAAATGTATTTGTATGCGCTCGCAGCCGTATGGTGTGTAAGACACCCGTTCCATTGGCTATGGACCTCATGGTACGGATTACTGAATGGCACGTGTCCGGGGGACTCCTGGTCAATTGGAACTTGTTCACAATTGCATGCAAATCATGGCTAATAAGACACATTTTGAGCACTTCTTATGAGTAGTAATATTTTTCATTTGTATTTTGTTCTTGAGAGCTTTATATTCTACTGTTTTTAAAAGAAATTCTCTGTCACACTTCTCCTCGAATAAAAGCAACTTAAAATCATTAATTATGATCAATTGGAGGTATTTTTTAGACATATTATACCACACATAGATAAGAAGAAGGAAAGTTTACAAACAAATACGCCTAACAATGAATGAATCTTTTTTTTTTCGACTACTATCCTACTAGCATATTTTCTTAAAACTCTGACCATTTTTTATGACATCTTGTTTACAGATGTGAACAACAAGTGGTACGAAATTTATACATACATACAATGGGTATGAAGTTTAGTACTACGCACGTTTGTATCATTGGCGAATAATTTCTATGAAAAGATAGAAACGGATCCTTTAGAAATATATTTTCCACAGGGCCATACATGGCCCAATAATCCAAGAGCCGACAGCACAAAACCCTATGTTATCGAGCACAAGAAAAAAAAATTATTTTATGGAAGAGTAGTAATAGAGAAATCTAATATCCGTGTCTTCCGGAAGTGGTGAACAAGCCAAAAATGAATACCACTAGGGGTTGACTCGTAGGTTTAGCATTGTGTTTTCCTGCATCTAGTCCTCCATGTTTTCATACTTTTGATTGTAGGACAAACACAATGTTAAACCTATGAATCAACAACTAGTGGTATTCATTTTTGGCTTATGCACCACTTTACTAATGGTAGACATGGATCATCAGATTCCCCTTTTACTGTTCTTCAATAAAATAAACGATTTTTTCTTGTGCTCGATAACATAGGTTTTTGTGCTGTCGGCTCTTGGACTATAAGTCGGTGCTTGGATACACGAGAGTGCCATTTTTAAGACTAAATTTTTGAATGGCGTTTATCTTTCTCACCCAAGAGTGATTGAAAATAAATTTATTAGCCCAAAACCTTCCCTTTTTTGCTTCGTGAATACGATTTTAAGAGTTAAGCACATTATTTTATTTATGCCTAATATGTACTTTTCCTTTGTTTCGAACTTATTTTTAAAAAATTTTTAGTGATGAAATATGTAAATTTAATGACGACAATTGTTAATTCATAGTTACTCAAAATTAGAAAGTATTTGCAAGAATTATAAGATTTCAGGGTTCGTACCCATCAAGGAAATCGGGAGATGTTAGCTGTTTTATCACCAGAAATTCGGTACAGTATTGTTCGATGTATCCGAAGGTAGATTTTCATTTTTTAAAAAATAAGGCAAATGTTACGTTGCGAAAATACTGGTAAAAGGTCCTTGAAAATGCCTGAGGCCTCAGAACCATGGATTTATTAGGAATTAGTTAAAAGAATTATTATAATAAGTTGCTCAAACTAAATTAATGAAAACTATTGCATTATTTCAGGATTTGCTATTTTTATAATTAATTAAAAGCAAACTACCCCATAATCGACAATCTTTCGCAATAGTTATAAATAATTATTAGAAAACTACCTTCACATGTGTTAATCTTATTATTTTGAGATGACTTTCCTTATCGACATGTAATATTTCAGATTATTAAGCATTATCATAATCTGTTGAAAAGTAATTCAAGCGATAAATAAAACCGCGAAACCGTAAAGAATAGTGTTATTTACCTCCTATTTTTTTAAGCTTTTCATTACAATGGCTCATTGACATTGCCTTTTAGCTAGTTCATTGGTCAAGGATTTAATTTTCTTCAGATTTTGCATCATCGATTTAAATATGACTGACTTTATCATCCAGTGACCCGTTTGAAATTAACTATACCCTGAATGAGTATGGCTAACCTATTTACAACTCTAACCGACATAGCAATATTAATTATTACGCCTATAGAAGCTCATTTTTAAGCAATTAAATCATTGAACTTCACCTGACCAGTAGGAAAAGTCTAATTTTTTTTAATTGAACCAATTTCTTCTGTATGATTTCATCTATACCTGTAATCTTTTTATTTCGTAAGGTGTCATTTTCTGATAGTCATATTATAATGCTCTAAATTTTCTAAATAAATAAAATAAAATGCATTACAAAGTAACTAATTTCTTTCGTGTAACCTAGTAAAAGAACTATAAACATTACACAGGATATTTTCAAAGGAGAATATGTTTTGACACGCTTCTATAACAAGAATCAATCTCATAGTCACCCCCTGTAGACAGTAATGTAATCTAATTATGATGTTTGACTCTGTAAAGTTTCTGTATATACATGCAATCTAATAACAAAATCCTACTGTAAGTGACATCCTGAAATTTCGTTAGCGTATGTGTTCTACAAAATCCACATTTGAAGCGTTACACGCAAAAAAATTTGCAAATAGTTACATTAACACTTAAAATAGTACATAATGAAACCTATATTAAATGAGATTTTTTTGTAATTATATGGGCTATGATAATAACTTTTAGCCTACAGATTTAATTACCATTTCTTTTCTTTTCTTCTAGTTTCCTATTGGGACTTCCATAAATGGAGTACAGAAAATTACACAAAGTTCTGGGAAGAAATATGGCATTATTTTGGAGTTATCTGTTCAAAGCCATATGATAAAGTATGAAAAAGTTATTTAGTAGTTTTAAAATGTTAAATTTTAAATATATTCAATTTAACTATGAACATATGTATCTAATTGCAGTTACTTTTTTTTTATGTAGCATTGATAAAAAAATAGGTGTGCTATGTACTATTACATTAATAACTTTTTGATGAATTGATTTACAGTGTATATTTTTAAAACGATATCATAATTCACTTAAACAGCTTTATAATTATGCAAATTATACAACTTTTCAGCCCAAAAAAAAAAAAAAAAAAAAAAAAAAAAAAAAAACTGCATAAGATTTATTGACTGTTTCATATAGTTTTTAACTCTTTGAAACTGGAGAAACATTTAAAAGAATTTTATCACGTCAGGTTTCCTTGCGAAGCTTATGTTTTAAGTTTAATTAAACGGAAATTTTCTCTTTTTATCCTGTAGTCTGGTATTCTCGAGTAAAAAACCTATCAATATAACCCGGAAGGCGGAAGTGCGGACAATTACCTCATAGAGTTCAAGGCTGAAATTGTAGAATTAGCTCAAATTCGATTAGCATATTTCAACGCAATCGGTTTGCTAAGTCATATCGTGGGGGGAAAAAAACTGAAAATTCTATTTTAGCGGTTGACTCGTAGGTTTCTTATGGTGTTTTTTTGCACCCAAAAATATGTAAATTTGGAAGACTGGGAGCAGAAAAACACAATGGTAATCATACGAGCACAATGCTAACATCAGATTTTTAGGTGCTTTCCAACAAGATATGATTTGGAGAACCGATTGTGTTTTAATGTGCAAATCGAGTTTTAACTAATCTTAGAATTTCATTCATGAACTCAATAAAGCTACTGTCTGTGCTACCGTCTCCTGGTCTAATAATCATTCCATATATTAATTTCATGAGTTCTGAGAGTATTTCTTTCTAAGAGTGACACTCTCAAGAGAAATACAAATATAAAATGAGAAGAAATTTGATGAAAGAAATTAAAACAGTAAGATTCTACCATGATTCCCACAATATCTACTGAAGCGCAAAGTGTAAGCATGGAGGAAAATATAATTTGTATCTTGTAGCATAATCTTTAATGCAACTATTTATAATATTTTTTTAATCATAGTTGGGTTTTCCTAATGTAAACTTCCCATGTTTTACTCCATGTTGGCAGCTCTTAAAATATTTCCTCGATTTAAAAACTGTCTGTTGTCACCCTGTTTGTAAAACATTTCTCTACAATGTTAGCAATTTTTATATTTTTGTATGCAATAGTTTTCTTAATATTTACGAAGAAAGATTTTCGCTTAGAAAATTATTTGCGGCAGTTACAGCATTACTTAACTTTTTAAAGAACAGACAAAAAATAGAATTGTGATTAATAGTATGCAACCAAGCACTAATTGTATCTTCTACTAAAATGACGGTAATGATCTTTTTTTAAGTGGAACCTAATTTTCGATTGTAACTTTCAGAATATTGTGCATTGTAAGGATCAATATCACAAAAAGTTGGAAAAAAAAGAAAAAAAAAACGGAACAATGGTTTCTTTTGGGACATAAAAATACAATGAACCTTGGATGTTTTATTATTCATCTTAGACTTTTTCATACCGATACTTATAAAAATGTTGCCTTTTTTTAAATTAAAGGAATAAACATTATACTAAAGAATTTTTATCGCAAAAAAAATACTAAACTAAATTTTTAAATTAAATTAAAAAGAAATATTTTACGTATTTTGATACACAAATATTTTTTTTCAACTTCTTTTTGGAATATTTTGAACGTTTTCATATCGTTACATATGAAAAGCGTCTTTCGAATATCAAAATTTTGATTTTAAAATATAGAAAGTTTATTCAGAAAATGGCTGATATATTTATGTACTTTTTCTACTTATTAGTAATTTTATGTATTGTTCGTGTTTCTAGGTTCTTGTGAAGACTGGACCAGGTTTTCTTGATAATGATTGGTTTAGCGGAGCGCGATTCAACTTTGCTGAAAATGTTCTTAGGCACAGAGACAACAGAGAAGCTTTAGTATATCTTGGTAAATCATGCATATGTTATTTCTTTAAATTTTAATATCGTACTTATAGATTACTGATCAATTAAGAATCTTAATTTTTCACTGCACAGATTACATATTGAAATCCGAAATAAAAATTTTACAATCTGAATCTAAGGCAAAAGTTCCTAAGAAGTCTAAATTTAGATTTTTTGAAAATATACAGAAAAGAATAAAAGAATAATAGTAATAATAAACTTTATTATTTTTTAAAAGAACGATGCAATTATTTTATTTTTTAACCAGATTTTTATTTTTTTATTTATATATTTACCAGTTAGTATTTTTTTATTTACCAGTTTTTTATTTTTTTATTTATTTATTTACCAGTTATTATTTTTTATTTGATTATTTATGTATATTTATCTGTTTTTCTTTTTTTAGCACTTTCCAACGAAGTTGAAAAGTGTTTACGCATTCGGTTTATTTGTCCACGCTCTAACTCCCGTAAACATATTAGATTCGCATGCAATTGATTGTAAATAATTATACAAAAAATGTAACCAGTAACTGTTTTCCTTCTTTTATTAGCTGCAGTTACGAAAATTTCTGAATTAAGTTTTATGCATGATACTGTGATAAGAAAAAGAAGAATAAAAAAGCACAGCAAATATAAATAATTATAGAGAAAAAAAAAAGTAACTGGTGAAGTAGTTCTTTTTTTATTAGTTGCATTTATGAAAATAGCTAAATTAAGTTTTAAGCATGTTGCCGTGATAAAAAAAAGAAGAATAAAAAGTCCTTCCGGCAATGCCGGGAGGATGAGGTAGCTTTCATTTACTTATTTATTAATTTTAAATTAAGTTATATTATTCAAATATACGAAGCTCAAATTAGAGGAACCTGAATATATAAGATTTAATTCTAGTTTTTGTCAATACTGAATACTAATAGGAGTTTTTAGTCTTATTTTATTCATCCCGGTTTTATTTTAAGCGATTTATAGGATCGCAGTGTAAATTTCTATTTTTTTGTTTGTATATCATTATACATTTAAAAGATTTTTGACAAACTTAAATGGCCGCCATTTTGAAACAAGATGGCTGATGAAGTTGGCCCGTGAACTCGGTCAAGACATTGGTATGTACTATGTACACACGGAGTTATATCCAAATCAGTTTATAAATATGCGTATTATCGGGTGACAAATTTCAGACCGTTTCAAAATGTAAATCCCACTGGAAATTGAAAGTGCTAAAACTCAGCCATTTTTCAAGATATAGATGAAATAAAAAATGCTTTGGAATCTTTGTATCAAGGTCAAACACACAAATGAAAAATCTTTTTCAATTTCTTACTTTTTTGCACCTAATTTAAAAATTTAAATAAAAAATAATAATATTCCGCCATTTTGAAACAAGATGGCGGTTTGAACTGGACAAAGAACTCGGTCCAGTCATCGGTATGTATTATCTACGCACCAAGTTTAATCCATATCGGTTTAAAAATACGCGCGTTATCACGTGACGAAACCCAGATCATTTCAAAATGTGAGCAACGCTAGAAATTAAAAGTGCTATAACTCAGCCATTTTTTAAGATACAGACGAAAAAAATGCTTTGGAATATTCGTATCAAGGTCAAATGCATAAAAGAAAAATCTTTTTCAATTTCTCACTTTTTTGTACCTATTTTTAAATTTAAAAAATAAAAAAAAATTTTAAATGTAAATCCCACTGGAAATTGAAAGTGCTAAAACTCAGCCATTTTTCAAGATATATATAAAAATTAAAAATGCTTTGGAATCTTTGTATCAAGGTCAAACACACAAAAGAAAAATCTTTTTCAATTTCTTACTTTTTTGCACCTAATTTAAAAATTTAAATAAAAAATAATAATATTCCGCCATTTTGAAACAAGATGGCGGTTTGAACTGGACAAAGAACTCGGTCCAGTCATCGGTATGTATTATCTACGCACCAAGTTTCATCCATATCGGTTTAAAAATACGCGCGTTATCACGTGACGAAACCCAGATCATTTCAAAATGTGAGCAACGCTAGAAATTAAAAGTGCTATAACTCAGCCATTTTTTAAGATACAGACGAAAAAAATGCTTTGGAATATTCGTATCAAGGTCAAATGCATAAAAGAAAAATCTTTTTCAATTTCTCACTTTTTTGTACCTATTTTTAAATTTAAAAAATAAAAAAAAATTTAAAATGTAAATCCCACTGGAAATTGAAAGTGCTAAAACTCAGCCATTTTTCAAGATATAGATAAAATTAAAAATGCTTTGGAATCTTTGTATCAAGGTCAAACACACAAAAGAAAAATCTTTTTCAATTTCTTACTTTTTTGCACCTAATTTAAAAATTTAAATAAAAAATAATAATATTCCGCCATTTTGAAACAAGATGGCGGTTTGAACTGGACAAAGAACTCGGTCCAGTCATCGGTATGTATTATCTACGCACCAAGTTTCATCCATATCGGTTTAAAAATACGCGCGTTATCACGTGACGAAACCCAGATCATTTCAAAATGTGAGCAACGCTAGAAATTAAAAGTGCTATAACTCAGCCATTTTTTAAGATACAGACGAAAAAAATGCTTTGGAATATTCGTATCAAGGTCAAATGCATAAAAGAAAAATCTTTTTCAATTTCTTACCTTTTTTGTACCCATTTTTAAATTTAAAAAATAAGAAAAAATTTAAATGTCCACCATTTTGAAACAAGATGGTGGATGGAACTGGTTAACGAACTTGGTCTCGGCTTTATTATGTACTATGTACACACCAAGTTACATCCAAATAGATTTATAAATACATGTGTTATCACGTGACAAAAATCAGATCGTTTCAAAATGTCAGCCATAAAAAAAATTCAAAGTGCTATAACTCAATCATTTTTTAAGATATAGACAAAATAAAAAATGTTCTGGAATCGTTGTTTTAAGATCTAACACATAAAATAAAAACATTTTTCAACTTTAAAATTTTCGCATTTAATTTTAAATTTAAAATTTGTTTAAAAATGTAAATGGTCGCCATTTTGAAACAAGAAGGCAGATGATGCTGGCCAACGAACTCGGTCGAGATATTTGTATGTACCATGTACATACCAAGCTTCATCCAAATCGGCTCATAAATACGTTAGTTACAGCATGACAAAAATCATATATATATATGTCAACATTTGAACGGAGGGTGGTTTTGGGGTCTGGGAGTTATCATCGGTGAAAATATACCAAAATTTATTTTTGACATCATAATTTGGATGTCTTGGTAAACTTACATTAGAATATCAAACGAAAAGACATTTGATAAAATAGCTCAGATATTATATAGATTCCAAGTTCGAATTTCTTCAAAATCATTTTTAATCTTTGCAAAACAATTTGAATTTTTTATAGCATAAAACAAAACTACTCTGTAGCTGAGCTGTAACTTTGTACTCTAATCTCATAGAACTAAATTCATATTAAAAAAAACATAGGTTAAAATTCATGCACTTTTCAAAAATTATTATAAAAATATATATGAAATTAATTTTCGGAAAAAAGCAAAAAATAAATTAGTAATAAACATAATTTTGCGAAAAATATAGCTACACTTGTAAATCGTTTTACGGTTTCTGCTGTTTTAAAAGTTGACAATGACCTTTAATCTTAATTAAAATATTTATATGTTGAATTTTTTTCAGATGAACAGGGAAATGAAGAATCTGTTACTTTTGCTGAAATGTTTGAAGAAGTAAAACTCTATGCTGCAGCCTTCAGAAAAAACGGATTGAAAAAAGGAGACACTGTAGCCTGTAAGCTTTTTGCTATATCTACTGTTTCTATTTCTTTTTACTTTTTAAAATACATTATTCATATTACATTTTTATCATGTTGCATTATCTTTATTATCTTTTTCTTTATTGATTAATTAATCCATCCGATAAATAAAGTTCGATAAATCTTGTAGTATATACAATGTCTATAAATTTATTCAGAGTTTGAATTTTAAAATAAATATACACTCTGAAGTCAATTTTTTTAATGTGCGCTGTATAGTCAGTAAACAATCTTTTTTCCTAATTGAATAATTATAAAAAAGTCCTGGTATACCATTATTTTAGATTTTCGCATATTTATTTTAACGTAATCGAACTTTTATCAATGGTAACAATATATAATGTTTTATGTCTCACGCTCTTTACTATCTGGGCCCATATATGTGAAACTCTAATCACTTTCTTATTCAAAATAAACTGTTGATTTTTTTTTTTTTGGTTTCACTTTATAACCGTTGAATTTTTTATGCTTTAAAAACAAACCAATACATGACAACATATATGATTTCCTGTTAAAAATGTTATTTTCACCTGAATCTGCAAAATGTCAAGCGAGAATTTTCAAATTTAATGTAAATCCTTTACAATAAAAATAAATAAATAAATAAGCATTTGTATATTATATATTTACTTTTTTAAAGACCTTAACTTTGTGTGAATTCAGATTAGTGATGAGTAAATTGATATTTTAAGAGGAGTTGCAATTTTACATCCGTATATGTGAACCTAAATTACTAGTTCACTAAAGGGTCAGTTTCAGAAATTTTCTCTTTTCTGTTATCTACGATGTCATTTAATTGGAGAAAAACGAATGAATAACTATTTTGCAATTTTAACACAATCAAACTGATTGGTAAAGTTATCGTACGAATTAAATATTTCCAACTGACGAATGTTAGGTTAGACCAATAAGGTTATCTAAGCGAAAAATGCTCACCGGTTGTCGTTCCCAGTTAGCTTAAACGGTAAAGCATTGGTCTTGTAAGCCCAGTATCTGAGTTCGATTCCCCGCCTGGGCAATTTTTCGTTCAGTTGGAAATATTTAATTCGTAGAATAACTATTTGTAGCATTATTTTAGCTTTGGCAGAAAAGAGTTTATACTTGAGCAACTGCTAATTTGACAATTAGGTTTATGGATAATTACAAATGAAAAGGTTTCAAATTCTCTACTGCATTAAATGAAAATCCATTTCAGTAAAAATAGTTATTTTTTTAAAGTTACGAGATTAAAATTTTTATGCGATCCCTGGATTCTGTAAATTGTATTTAGAAAATTTACGCAATGCTTTTACAAGTTAAACATTCATTTTTTATGTGATATTCTATTTCATTCCATTCTTATGTAGTCTGAAAACTTACAGACTTATGATATCAACTTATTTAAATTTTAAGTGTTTTCTAGCAATAAAGACGGGTTTTGCCATTTTCTCAAAGGGAATTAGAAACAAAAATAATCACATTAACCGTTAATTTAACTCAGCGGTTCCCAAACTTTTTGGCTCGCGGAGCCCTTTTTGGGAAGAATTTCTAAGGCGGAGCCCCTGAACCAAACAATACTCTATGGTTTATAAATAAATTTTTTATGCCTATGGACCAAAGAAAAATCTGGTGGATAAAAATCCAAGCCAGAAGTGATTCTCAGTTTGGCCCTTTCCTGATACAGAAATTCTAAATTCATACTAGAAATTTTAAAAATCTTAAATATTAAAACAAAATCTTTTTACCAGAGTGGTGTTCAAGCAATACTATTGACACGTTGACTGCCAAGCGAAAACTGTTAATTTTCACCAGGGTGCCAGTTGTGTGTGTGTGTGTAATTTGAATATTTGGAACATAAAATCAATATTTTTTAATCTGACTCATTTTGCAACACACAGACATGAAAGAGTTTCATAAAGGAGGAATTCCACCTTTTTAAAAGCAAGTTTGGACATTCTCTGAATTAATGCAAAAATGCAAAGAAAATTTTAGAAGGCTATTAGGGGGTGGGGGCTGAAAAATTGCCTGACATTTTGTCGATTCAAACCCTTCAAATTCTTGAATTGTTGTGAAAAAGACATAAAATGAAAAATTAGCTTATATAAGCATCTGAAAGTCATTCATATAAATGAAGATGTTCAAAATGTCTTAAGAATGATTTTTTTTTGCTTTAAAAATTCAAAGTGAAAGGAAGTGTTTTTCGAATAGAATAATTTGTACTATTTATACAACACTTTTGGGTAATTTCTGTGATAACTTTTTCGAGATGTATGTCTGAAGCAAACGATATTGTTAATAATTTCTAAATTATCAAAAAAAAAAAAACATTAATGTGTGCAGTTGCATTTACTTTGATTGTATATGTAGCTATTAAAATGACGCTTAAATTATACGAGTTTGGTGCCACTAATAGATGAAGAAATTTGTCCACATTTTTTTTTCATTTCCCACTTTTATGCCTGAACACATAAGGAAATTCTCATCCTTGCTATAAAAAATGATAGCCAAAGCACCCCACAAAAGTTAGTGTAAATTCTTCCATGAGTGGTCAAGGCTTATTTGATAGCCAACTAAATTTGTCAATTATCATTAAAATCATTTATTAAGATTTATGTTTCTACCGTATAATCTCTTAAATTGGAAAATTTTTAAATACATGTAAGGATGAGCTTGTGAGATTATTGGTTTAGATTTTCTGTCTATTATTTTTTCTATTATTTTATTTTCTATATTTTTATTTATTTTCTATTATATTAGGTTAGAATTTTTTTAATTTTAATTTCAATAAGAAAGAGAAAAATGTGGAAAGTATTTCATTTTCTACAACACTTAGCTCATACAATCGACACATATATCAATTTGCACAAACCACGTATGTCTGACGCATCATATATAAGGAGTCCAATAATCAAACTCCAAATTAAATGGTTTTGGAGTTTGATTATCGGACTATCATATCTGATATATATTGACTATCATATCTGATAGCCAATGGCCCAATGGAAACATCACTGGCTTTCACAAATGACAGCCATGACAGTCCAAGTGTTAGGGGGTTCATGACATCCATTTTTAAAATATAAAATATTCTTTTGGGATTTCCAATATGAATTCTGAATTAAAGATGAAAATGGTAACCATGTCTGGATTATGTATTGCATGGGGGCTTACGTAAAACGATTATTTATGGCGAAAACTACACAGACACAGAAAGAAAGATAAGTTATACAGTTGTTGCACTGTGATACTTCTGTATAATTATAATAGGGTACTTCCTAAAAAAAGGAAATGGGTAGTTCCAATCATCCATGAGAAAATATGTAACACGTTTTCGCTAGTACCACTTAACCCGTATTAGAATTTTGCGATTATGGAATATTTTTTCGTGCTTCTTTTAATTTCTATTACTACATCTAGACATGCAACGAAAATGAATCCCCTCTCAGCTTCTTTTTTTTAATCATTTTTAAAAAATACATTTAGAAACAAGTCATCGTTTTAACATTTAAGTGGGCGGGAAAAATCTATAAGCTGATTTGTTAGTAAAAAAAATGTTCACTTTTATGGGTAATTTATATAAAGTATTTGGCTATTAATTATAGTTTTGAAAGAAACTTTTTTTGTCATTGTTTTCGCCTCAAAACAGATAAGCAGGTAAAAACTACACATGATAAACGAACTGCAACTAGTAGAAAAACTTTACTAACAAAATAGAATGTATGGGTAGGATTAATTTTTTATCAGGTCAGGCACTCATTAACCAAGCGTCTAAGCAAGCGGTGGAGCTGAGCAAAATTTCAAATTCTTAGTGTGATAACAAATGTAAAGAACCAATATATATCCTTTATATTGATATTGCTTATTTCTGATTGGAAAATCTGGCAGAGACCAATTAAAAGAAAATTTTGCAGGTGTTGTAATGCTGAAAAAATGCGTTTTCAGCAATATACATTGTTTCTGAAATTAAATACAATTATGTAAATAGCATAGAAAATTTAAAGAACTAAGAAATTATAAAAATAAAACAAACAGATTAAAGCAATTAAAGTTACGGAAAGGAAAAAAAAAACTATATACACAACGTATATAAATATTAAATGAATCTAATGAGGGGTTTGTTAAATGATATAAGCTATTACAAAAAAGGGGCATTTTAACATTTTTTCTAGTGGCTTATTTTTTTTTTTTTTTTTTTTTTTTGCACAATGAAAAACAGTATAGAAAGTTTAAATATACAAATAAATAAAACATTGAATTGTTGTTCAAAACTTTACCACAAATCACACAGAGAAGCCGATCATCATATGTTTCAATAAATCTTATTTTATAAGTAATTTTCATCGTATTTTAGTTTTTTATCGATATCGCCTTCCTCCCAATGTCTCGGTACTGTCTTGCTTTGATGACAATACTTGATTTCGGATGTACGGTACAGAAATAATTTCACTGTCCAAAAGCTCTTTTACTGCTTCATCTGATTATGAAGTGTGAGAAATAAAGAATTAAATACAAAAATATGAGTAGGCTGTTCTTCAAAGAACAAAACTGTTCTCAAGCATAGTTATTCAACAAGCAGAGTTAACAGCACTGGCGTGCCTTTTCTGTTTTGATTGACGTTGTTCATTTGATTTAGAATACTATTAGTCCGGGAGCCGACCGTCGATACCTATGTATCGAGTAAAAAGACCGGACATACATCAAAATGTAGGTCTCAATGTCATTAAGAATATCACTGGCTGCCAGGTCCTATCCTGCCGGAACCCGGTGGCAGTCGCACATTTATGACGTCAATTTTGAGTGTTTGCTTATATATCGAGTACAAGGACCGGACATACATCAAAATGTAGGTCTCAATGTGCCCATTAAGAATATCACTGGCTGCCAGGTCCTATCCTGCCGGAACTCGGTGGCAGCCGCACTTTTATGACGTCAATTTTGAGTGTTTGCTTATGTTTGGAGTACAAGAACCAGACATACATCAAAATGTAGGTCTCAAAGTGCACATTAAGAATATCACTGGCTGCCAGGTCCTATCCTGCCGGAACCCGGTGGCAGCCGCACTTTTATGACGTCAATTTTGTGTGTTTGCTTATGTATCGAGTACAAGGACCAGACATACATCAAAATGTAGGTCTCAATGTGCACATTAAGAATATCACTGGCTGCCAGGTCCTATCCTGCCGGAACCCGGTGGCAGCCGCACTTTTATGACCTGAATTTTGAGTGTTTGCCTGTATATCGAGTACAAGAACCGGACATACATCAAAATGTAGGTCTCAATGTGCACATTAAGAATATCACTGGCCTTAATTTTAATTTTTACTCAAAATGCATACATATTTTTTTTTTCAAACAGCCAGTAATATTATATACAAAATAGCTATCTTTAATCATATAAATAGAGTGCCAAAATGTATTCAAGTATTATTTGGTAATAGAGTATGCTTCTTAGCTGTTGCTGCCAATAAAAATTAAAAAATATTTAGCAAATAAACAATAAGGCTTTAAATGTTTTTTTGAAACAATGAGGATAAAGTTAGCCAGGTGTACACACCTGGTGTTTTAAAATAATTTATTATGTATATTTCTAGATATTTAACAAAACATCTTAAATCTCAAGTGTCTTTTTTTGGCACTGTATCAACAATGGCTTGTCAGTGGAGGAGATTCAATTTTCTTCATCAGAATAGAAGATATACTCGCTGTTTTCTTCATCTTCACTTTCATTTTCTTTTTCGTCACTCTTCATCTCATCGTTCAATAAAATATCTTCTACAAGTAGGGGTGTTGGACTTCCTTCAAACAAATTCGGTCTGATTCCACCATTAACATCAGAAATCCCTCCACAATCAAATATGTCATATAAAGTGCAGTTCTTATTTGTTGCACACTGAGACCTACATTTTGATGTATGTCGGGTCCTTGTACTCGATACATAGGTAAATACTCAAAATTCACGTTATAAATGGGCGGCTGCCACCGGGTTCCGGCAGGATAGGACCTGGCAGCCAGAGATATTCTTAATATGCACATTGAGACTTACATTTTGATGTATGTCCGGTCCTTGTACTCGATACATAGGCAAACACTCAAAGTTGACGTCATAAATGCGCGGCTGCCACCAGATTCCGGCAGGATAGGACCTGGCTGCCAGTGATATTCTTAATGTGCACATTGAGACCTACATTTTGATGTATGTCGGGTCCTTGTACTCGATACATAGGCAGACACTCAAAATTGACGTCATAAAAGTGTGGCTGCTACCGGGTTCCGGCAGGATAGGACCTGGCAGCGAGTGATATTCTTAATGTGCACATTGAAACCTACATTTTGATGTATGTGGCAGCCAGTTATATTCTTAATGTGCACATTGAGACCTACATTTTCATGTATGTCGGGCCCTTGTACTCGATACATAGGCAAACACTCAAAGTTGACGTCATAAAAGTGCGGCTGCCTTGCGTTCCGGTAGGATAGGACCTGGCAGACAGTGATATTCTTAATGCGCACATTGAGACCTACATTTTGATGTATGTCCGGTCCTTTTACTCGATACATAGGTAAATCAACGGTCGGCTTCCGGACTATATTTTTTGTAGCCTAATTTAAATTGAATTTTTTAAGCACATTAAATGCAGAAACATAATAAAGCAATTCAAACCAAAAATATGATACAGAAAATGAATACATCTATAATACAAACACTTAAATAGCTTTGGGGTGTATTATTGTATTTTCCATCCCAATTAAAGGTATATTTATTTTTGACACGCACACACACAAATTCCTACATACTTTTGAAAATCTTTCACTTGCAATATGCTAATTTCTTTCATAATTGGATTATTTCCCTGGAACACCGCGGAGCCCCTAGAAAGTTCAGGCGGAGCCCCAAAGGCTCCGCGGAGCACACTTTGGGAACCTCTGATTTAACTGACAGATAGTTGAAAGAAATGGGTGGTGATAGTGGGATGATTATTTTCAACAATAAAATAAGTCTTATAATTAAACTAATATTATTTGATTATATTATGGTATAGCACATAATTTTAAAAGATAGAATATATTTAAATTTTCATAAACTTATACTGTTTATATGATCAATTATTTCCTACAATAACGATAAAAATGTGTGTAATGAAATTATATTGTTTTTTTAGAGTTTTCAGTTATACTTTTTTTCTTTAATAGGCTATATGTCTCAAAGGAAAGAAGCCATTTTTGCTTTCCTTGCTACAACAAGTATTGGAGCCATTTGGGGAGGTCCATTGCCCTATTATGGTGGAAGGGTAAGATTTACTTATTTTGTAATAAAATATAGACAGCTTTAAATTATTCATAAAAAATATATTTCATATTTTCAAACAAGGTCTGTATAAAAGAGTATGTCCTTGTACTTATGTTACTATGCTTAAAAAAAAAAAAAAAAAAAAAAAAAGTCTGATGATAATGAGAAACTAGATGAGAATCGATTTTTTAAATATGAGTCACAATGATAAGTTATATTTTGAATTTATGCGTACTTAAAACGTTTTTTTTTTTCTTAAATGAAAAAACAAAAATGTGTCTCAGGATTTTGTTCTTTTTTATTAAAATGTGCTATCAGAATAATGAAAGGAAATGTTGAGTATGTCAATGAAGCCAAATCATGAGCTAAAGTAAAATGTCGATTTTAATTATTTATTTTTATTAAAACTAATGCTCAGTTCAATATACATAAAAATTTTTTTTGCAAGAGTTTGAATGAAATTGTAAGTTTGAAGAACAATAAATAACTCTGAAAAAATGCTGCAGCATTTGCAGTTTAAATAATGTATATGATTTTCACAATATATAATGTATATACAAAAGTAAAAGAAAAACTATACATTAACTACCTCTCTTTCATGCAATATAACTTTTGAAAAATTCCTATGATAATCTAAATTTTTATGTTCAATTAAAATTAAATATCACTTTTATTCTAAAAGTATTAAACTTATCAACTGTTTTTTTGTTTTTTAAATTAAAAATTTAGTATAATAAATGCTTCAAACTAAAATAATAATATATTTTTTAAAACTTTTAGTAAAAAAAAAAATATATATATATAAAACAATTGATAAGTTCCATGTTTTAAGTTTACAGAATAAAGGTGTTAGCTTGCTTCAATTTTATATAGAAATTTAGTTTCTCTTATATGTTTTTCAAACGTTATATTGTAAGAAAGACAGGTAAAAATATAATTGTTCTTTTATTTTTGTATACATATTATATATACCGGGTGTCCCAAAAATGACTGATGGATTTTAAAATTCAATAACTTGCAAACGGTGACAGCTATTTAAAAAAATTTTGCAGGAGGGTTATGTATAATGTCAGGAGTTTTTTTACCGTAATTTTCTATTTTAGTTCGAATTTCAAACAATAGGTGGCGCTGACGCTGATTGAAAGCAAAGTGATCAGCGCTGAGTGAAGCGTCGACCTGGCCTTCAATCGCCGTCAGCGCCATCTATTGTTTGAAATTCGAACTAAAACAAAAAATTACGGTAAAAAAACTCCTGACGTTATACATAACCCTCCTGCAAAATTTTTTTAAATAGTCACTGTTTGCAAGTTATTGAATTTTGAAATCCATCAGTCATTTTTGGGGCACCCGGCAGTTAAAAGTATATATATATATTATTTAAGTTGCAAATGTAGTGGCAATGTTTTAGAGCGAGATTGTTATTCTTGAAACTGTATCAGTTTCACTCTAAAATATGTAAAACATATATATTACAAATTTAATTTTTTTTTCGCCAAAATTAACTTTTATACTATATTAATTTCCTTTTAACAATATTCCGTACTTAGTTCAACTTATTAAATTAAAATCTTGTTTCGAGACCTAATCTATTAATCTTTATGGAAACGATATAAATTCTTAATTCGCCTTAAAAAACATTTATTCCAATATGCGTAAATTTAAAAAGATGGCTCTAAATTAAAAATATTTTTAATTAAACTTTATTTCTTAATATTCCAAATAAAACTCATTTTTTACCTGTTTTTATCGACTCTTTTTAAGAAAGTCTTATTAAATTTATTCCAAAACCATAACTTTAAAAAATATCATTATTTTTATTTATCCCCCCCCCCTCAACGTTTGACATTTGTGCGTATCAATAAATTCCTTTCCTTTTTTTTTCTTTTTTTTTTTTTTTTTTTTTTTTTTTTTTTTTTTTTTTTTGCAAAATATTGTCTGCTGGATATCTAATTCAGTGTTCGATTATGAATTAGTTAAATAATAATTTTTTTAATTAAAAATGATCGTCTAAATGAAATTAATCTCGACGATGGACATGAATTCTGTTTACCTGGGAAAATCATGGTTAGAGATTAGAGGATGTTCTGGAAGCTTTTTATTATTGACTTGAGTGAAGAGACCCAGAGATGGAAACTTGCAAATAATATTAATGGGTCCTATCTCAAAATGTCACATATATATCTATGTTGAATTGAAAATTGCGTGTTATGAGCAAAACTGGATCCTGAAAGGTACTAACTCCACTTAAAAAAATATGCATATAAGGGATTTATGCCTAAATTAGTAACTTAAAATTTTACAAGGAAAATAACTAGAAATATTCAATGAGTAATTATTAAATACTATATATAAACACAAACAAACAAAATGCAATTTCTTTATATTAATCTTTTTCGCATACATTTTAAGACTTTCTTTTTGTGGATACAAACAATAATAGGAGACAGTGTTCTTATGCCATAAAAAAAATAAAATTGTCTTTTATCTCGAAACCTATTCATAGAAGTAAGTTGTTCATTCACATATGTTTGTTCTTAATGACGCTTATTTTTTCAATGTAAAACATTATTTTCGTCATGGTTCCTAACTTTTTTATATGAATGGGTGATTCTCAAAATAGGGGACAATTTATGTCTTTCGGCATAAAAAAAAAGAGAGGTTTTCTGTCATGTTTTTATATTTAGATATGTTTGTCTTAATATTATTCATTATTTGCACTCAAGAATTACTCACTTTTTAGTTAAAAACACCTTAAAATAACAGAATAAATGTTCAAAATGTCATTAGCATGGATGTCCATAGCAGCTGTGCCTTGTATATAATAGTTTTTTCAAGAATTAATATCATGTTTATAAAATAAAACAAATGTTATTCTTCCTTTAAATTAATCAAGGAGAGGATTTATCCAATAAATTTCTTTTTAAAAATAAAATTATAGTATATAAAAAAAGAATTAAAGTTTGTCCTCTATATTCTATTTTCAAAACAAGGTCATACTATAACAGCTGGTTATTAATCAAAATTTCATTTTCACATATGACAATAGTTTGAAAATATAAAGTTTTTCCAAGGCAACAAGTAGCCATTTTATCCCAGCCTGAAAATAGAAGCATGTATTGTATTTTAAGAATAGAAGTTGAATATTAGGGGCGTACATCAATTGTATGTCATTAGAATGGATAATAATTTTCATGTTTATTTTATAATTAAAATTTTTATTTTACTTATTTGCATAGGACTTTTGTTTTTTAAAAAGCCCCAGAAAGGACTATTGCATTGTGATTATATTATGGCTCATAATCTTATTTAAATTAAAATTTGTCATTAGCATGGACAAATATCAGTGTCATTAGCATGGTTTTTCTGTCCATGCTAAAGACTCCTATGTGCATAAATGTAACCATTGCTTATATTGTATCTTTTATAAAGTTTAATTTTACATATAAATTTAGGTATTACATTTATTATCCCTAAAATATGCATTAAATCTGTCAGAAAATCACTAAGACAGCTTCTTACATTGTTAGTGTCAGAATGTTGCTGATGTAAACAAAGTTTGCTCTTTGGTGATGTTTTTATTCTCCTTATATGAATATATGTAAAAATGGAAACCATTTGCTGAAAAGGAAGGCTAATAAATATAGAAAAAAAATATTTAAACAGGAAGAAAATAAAAATTTCTTAATATATTTGTTCCATGCAATTTGTTTTGTCATTAGTATGGCTCAAAAATACTAATTTTTTTTTAAAGTTAATTTTTAAATATTTAGCTCTGCTGACTACATGTAAAGTATACCAATACTATATTAACAACATCTATTTTTTTCAGAAATTTTGCTAACAGTAATTTTTTTAAGATTTCACTTTTGAAATTGTCCCCTATTTTGAGAATCACCCGAATACATTAACAGTTTTAATAATTAAAAATATGTTTCTGCATTAAAATAAATACTTATATTGTCCTGATGTTCATTTAGTTTGTCTCATTAGAAAAGGCAAAATAGCTAAAGAATGATTTTTTGTGAAGAGAAGGTTTATATATATATATGATTTTAGCATTAGCTTTCCGAAATTTTGGCTGCATCTAAATCTTAAGTAAAACTGCATAAAAAACACATTTTTGAAGCTGTTATTGATTCATGGAGCACAAATAAACGGATGAAAATTGATGCTACCAACTGAAAAGTTAAATTTAGGGCAATATCGAATGCATAGATGTGTTTATATATTATTTGTTTATTTATACATGTATTTTTGTTTTTTTATACTACATTTGATTTTCTTTTAATTCCAGGCTGCTTCAAATATTGTGAAAACGATGGATGCTAAATTCTTGATCACCGTTGATTATCACCAAGATAATGGAATACCAGAAAAAATGCTTGAACACATACCTATTGTTGTAGACAGTAAGAAAAAACGCATTTTATAACATTACTATTTAGTAATTTCTGTTATTAAGTTTAGTCTTTTTATATTATTTAAAATATTAAATTTATTTTATGGTTACTAAAGAAGATGGCATGTTTATAGTTAAAATGATGACGAAACTATAGTATTTAATAAATTAAATTATTTAAATATATACTATCACTCTTAGAAAATACTGTGAAAATTACATTACTTGGACTGGGACCTCTAAGAACACCATATGTACCGTTAATTATTTTAACACGCTTTTGAATCTTCACTGTTAAAATTTTAAATTTTTGTTACATCGTCACTCCATTGCTTTTATAGAAAACGATTACTTTACTGTATTATAGAGTATTCTTATTGGTCAAAATAGAGACATTCAATAAAATCGTTGGAGTAATGTTGCAGAAAAGTTTCAAAATTTTAACAGTGTTGCATCGAATCATCAACCAATTTACTAACCATCATCAACTCATTTTTTCTGAAGAGTTGACGCTGGTTTTATTTGACGCGGAATGGGTTTTGTGTTTGAATGTTTTGGGTTTGGATTGAGTTTTGATTTATTCGGATCAGATTCGGGTTAACCCGACTTTTCAAAAGAACGTCTTAAATAGTTTTTAAGGGAAAAAAAAGCTACATATTTAAATATTAATGACTGCAATATGATCATTTTAATACAAAAGTGTAAAATCGACAATAGATATATAATTGTAAAGTTGTTTTTTTATATATTGTATTAAAATATGACTAAATTATCTTTCACTTCGGGTTCGAATCATGTACGGGTTTCAATATTTCGGATTCGGGTTTGTATTTTGAGTTGACTTTAAGCAACATTTTCGAAAGTTGCTTAAAGTATTCAAAGTAGATACACCTGAACAAGTCATTTATTAACCTATATTTATGGTAAATGCATGATCAAACTATTTATTATCGGTATTACTATATTCTGTGTAAAAACAAGTGGAACAAGAACTGTAAAAGCACTCAAAATCGAAAATTGTAAAATGTACCAACTACCACCGCATGACCAATATTGAACTAAGGAACAACACAAATGTATCCTAGAACCTCAATTTATGCAGAGGTCTCTTTTCGATGGAATTTGTACATTGCTAACGACCTGTCACAGTAAAAAACGAGCATAAATCAGACATATTAGGATACATATATTTAAGCATTTTTTTTATTTTAAGATGAAGAAAACAAGATTTACCAATTTAGATAATAATTAGTGATGTTTCTCAGTAAGCCAATGTTTTATATTATAAATGCAGTTTGCTATTATCTTGTTACACATAGTATTTTGAAATTAAATGTACAGATAAATAATTTACTCATGCGTAAAGAATAATAAAATGGTGGAAAAGCAATAAGTTTTACTGTATATATATATGTGTATATATTGAAAGTTTATGATTCTTTTTTGTGTAATAAGTAGAGATAAATATACCATATATTTGCCTGCAAAAAGATACTTTATGATAAAAATACAGTTTACAATTAAAGTGGTATATGGACCGAATTTTCAAGTTCAATGTAACACATAGATATTGCATTCCTACCGTAAAAAATGAAAATGTTAAAGAGTGGTAAAATGTACTGCACAAAGTTTTTTTTTTTTTTTTTTTTTTTTTTTTTTTAGTTATGTTAATTTTTACTTTACTTTAAAATGTATTTTTATTCCGTTTTTAAACTGCAACAAGAATTACGATTAAAACTAAACCCTTTATTTAATTTTCCTTTGTTTTCGTTTTAGATTCTCCAACAGTTGAAAAAGTTATACTCGTGGTTACCCAACCAGAAACATACAAGAAAGATTTGTCTAACATTAGAAATTGGTAAGTCTTCTATTTCAGTAACTGAATTTAAAATTACTTTTAAGATTGTACATTTATTTAAAGATTTCCCCTGCAAACCATGTAATTTCACGTTTGAGTGAAAATAAATATTATTATATAAATTATCTGTTACCCTGACATTGTTCACGTAAGATTGAAAGAAAAAATCGTTGCGTTGATGAATAAAAAATGTACAGAATGATAATGAAAAACATGAACAGCCAATCAACACATTATCACGTTTTACAGTACATAACGTCTGATGATTCTACTAAAGATTATTTCATTTATTTTGCATGGGTGAAATTGTATTAGTTTCTTTAAGATTAATGTATTTCGTGAATTTACTTCTATATTTTTCTATTTTAATAGTTTTATTTATTTCATTTTCCGTTTTTTACGTTCATGGATAGTTATAATTTATCAATTCATGTCAAAAAAGTGTTACTGAAAAATGATTATATTAGCAAATATTGGCAAGGAAATTTATTAAACTACAGGAAATTTCAGACTTTGGGATAGTTAGAAAAATAGAAAAATCAACATAAGCATTTTATTTCTTTATAAAACGTTTTAAAATTTCTCTCTCTAAATAATAAAAAGATCACATTGTTTAAAAAGGATGAAACAAGGAATTTAAATAATAAAATGTTTTATTTAATAATGTATTTAATTACAGCCATTGTTTTAGATTTAAGCATATTAGAATAAATATTTTTAAGTAGATTAAGAATCTATACCAATCATATAAAGATTAATAGATTTGTTTTATAAATAGAATTTCAATTTAATAAGCCGGAATAGACATGGAATATTATTAAAAGGAAATTAATGTTGTATAATGCTAATCTTAGCGGAAAACATTAAATTTTGTAAGGTGGCACATATAGCACATATTTCTATTCAAAACAGAATAATCACATTTAAAAACTTTGCAAAATAAAAAGTACTTTCATGAAAAGCAAAGAAATTTATCTAAAATTATTATAATTCATACTAAAGCTATTTTTAAAAATGCTGATAGTATTTGAATTTAAGGATTATTATTTCAGATAATAATATAATTCCATTGAAGTCAGCCAATGGGTTTTATTATTCTGTTGAATATCTGACTAATTTTTAATGCATTAGCTGATAAATGCTGTTATTTAACTATAATTACACTGTATGTGAAGAAACTTATTGTTATTATCATTATTATGACTTTAGATATTTCATGAAAACTTCTTAATCTCAAACTATAAGTAAGAAAGCGTAGTTTGGAACTTGAAAATTCTTTCGAACGGCATTTAAAAATAAATAAGCTAATATATGAAAATTTAAAAAAAGTAAAATGATAGAAAATTATCCACAAAATTTTACTACTTTAAAAAATTTTAACTATTTTATGCAAATAAGGGTAAAAATCTTATTCAATAGTAGTTAATTATCAGAAATATAAGTACATAAAAATATCGCACTTGGATAATATAGCTTTAAATCGGAATTTTCCAAAATTACACCGGCTTGAAATATAAATATTTATATTTCATGAGGAATGGCAATTTACTATTATTATGATTACTGTTTTAATATTACTACAACTCTTTTAATATTGCCCTGACTTAATCCTATAACAAAAATAATCACAGATTAACTTTACTTTATCAAAAACATAATTTTAACTGTCGGCTTTGTTCTTTTTTTCTATAACCATTTCCTTTTTATGATATAATTTTATATTATAATTTTTCATTTTTATAATATCTGTAAGCAATTTTCATTTGCAAGACAGAAGTAAAGAGAGCACAAAAGTAATATCAATTTTCAGCTGTTCTTCATTTTAAAAACTCTCTTTCAAAGTACTAAAAGCTTACAAACTTAATGTTTTTCTTCCGAGATCTCATACTACAGTATTTGAAGTATATTAGCCAAGAAAATGTAAATCAGCGTACATACCCTTTAAAAGAAAATTATATGCTGTATTTAGATGGAAATGAACCCGAAATTTATAGACATCATAAATTATAAAATAATTAAATTATAATAAGTTATAAAATAATTTGATAAATAAGATATTAAAATGTCATTAAGTAAATTTAGATAAATTTATGATTATTATGAAATTTTAAATTAAATCTTATTTCTTCAATGTTAAAACATTAAAAATTTTCATGGCTAATTTATATCCATGTCTGATGCCATAGTTACAATGATTGACCATGATGTTTAGATGGCCGTTAACTTAGGTGAGTTTCCATATATTTCTATTTTTTTTCAGTTTTATTATAAATTGGTGCATACCGTAAAAAAAAATTATAAAAAATAATAAATAAATAAAAATTCAAAGTTAATAAACTTTTTGAAGAAACCGGGATTCGTAGAACGTTTCATATAATGGTAACAGCAAAAATTCATGTAACCGATTCTGCTACATGAATTTTTACTGTTACCCGCTACATAAAAAGTTCTAGGAATCCCAGTTTCCTAGAAAAAGTTTTGTAACTTCTCTGTATAATGAAATACTTCTTAAATTAGATAAAATGAAAACAAAATGTTTATTTAATGCTTTTATACTAGAACATTATGTTTTTAATGTCTACTCGAATATTTTTTTCCCAAGAAATGTTAGAAAATGCGGTCACTTTTGTGATATTTCAAAATAAACGCTTTATCATACATGAAGAAGTAATGAGATTATACATTTGATAATGTTTCCCCTTTCGATTATTTATGAAAATCTAATAATTTTAGGAAAACATTCAAATTTATAGTGTCATTCATATAAGTACAATACTGTTTCAATTAATTCTAAATATGAATCAGTGGACGCAAATATTTTTGAAACACTTTCGAAACTCAGACTCCTAATTTACATTTACCTTAATTATATTATTTTTGAAAAAATATTGAAATCAATGTCTATTTTTAAACAGTAAAACATTTGTAATTTTTAGTTAAATTTTTTAAGCTATTGCATAGATTTTATCGCGGGCTTTGAGCGCGGCGACCGAATGTAGAAATTCCGCAACGAGAAAAATTTAGAAATTCCGTAAAGAAAAAAAACCTAACACTCGGCTAACCATCGTTTCAGTTCGGCAGACTTCGGCATGGTATTCTTCGGTAGTCTTCGGCAGACATTGACGCGGTATTTTTCAGATATTTAGAGGATATCAAGTCTCAAAACTATAAATCTTATTTCAGTTACTATAAATTTATAGTTTCAATAATAAAAATTCCTGATAGAATGTGTATAAAAAAGAAACGCCTTAAGATAAAACAAGGTAGGTAATGTAGCTTTTGGTGATTGGAGACCCGCCCAATGGTGAGGGTCGAAAAATTTAAAATGCTTATAACTCGCGATCTAATTTTCGTAGTGCGGCCAAATTTCGTTTGGTAATTTATTATGAGACAGTGTTAATTTTTGGTGACAGGAACTCCCCCCCCCCCCATGGAGAGTGTCGAAAAATTTAAAATGCTTATAACTCGCGATCTAATTTTCGTAGCGCGGCCAAATTTTGTTTGGAAATTTATTATGAGACAATGTTAATTTTTGGTGACAGGTGACCCTCCTGTTGAGGATCGAAAAACTTAAAATGCTTATAACTCGCGATTTAATTTTCGTAGCGTGGCCAAATTTTGTTTGGTGATTTATTATGAGACAGTGTTAATTTTTGGTGACAGGAGCCCCCCCCCCCACGGTGAGGGTCGAAAAAATTAAAATGCTTATAACTCGCGATCTAATTTTCGTTGCGCGGCCAAATTTTGTTTGGTGATTTATTATGAGATAGTGTTGATTTTTGGTGACAGGAGACCCCCCCCCCCCACGGTGAGGGTCGAAAAATTTAAAATGCTTATAACTCGTGATCTAACTTTCGTAGCGCGGCCATATTTTGTTTGGTAATTTATTATGAGACAGTTTTAATTTTTGGTGACAGGAGACCTCCCCCCCCAAGGTGAGGGTCGAAAAATTTAAAATGCTTATAACTCGTAATCTACTTTTCGTATCGCGGCCAAATTTTGTTTGGTAATTTATTATGAGAGAGTGTTAATTTTTGGTGACAGGAGACCCCCGCACGGTGAGGGTCGAAAATTTTAAATGCTTATAACTCGCGATCAATTTTCCTAGCTCGGGCAAATTTTGTTTGGTAATTTATTATGAGACAGTGTTACTTTTTGGTGACAGGAGAACCTCGACGGTGAGGATCGAAAAATTTAAGATGCTTATAGCTCGCGATCTAATTTTCGTAGCGCGGTCAAATTTTGCTTGGTAATTTATTAAGGTATTGCACAGCTTTTATAGCGGGCCTTGAGTGCGGCGAAAGAATCTGGAAATTGCTTAACGAGAAAAAAAAACCTAACACTCCGGCTAACGACGCTTCAGTTTGGCAGACTTCGGCACGGTATCCTTCGGTAGACTTCGACAGACATTGACGCGGTATTTTTCAGATATTTTGAGAATATCAAGTCTCAAACTTATGTTTTTTATTTCAGCTACCATAAACGTATAGTTTCAATGATAAAAATTCTTGATTAACCTACTTGTATTGTAAGATAATAAAAATATTTTAAACGATATTAACTTCTCATTTATTCAATAAAAGAAAAAAAAAATTTTGTTATCGGTCATCACGCTCAAAAAGTATAACTTAATTAAATTAATATCAAAGACAAAAAAAAAAAAAAAAAAAAAAAAAAAAAAAAAAAAAAAAAAAAAAAAAACTTCACACACACACACACACACACACAAAAAATAATAATTATAATTGCATAAGTTGATAAAAAATGCTATGCAACAGCTTTACCGCGGCAGTCCCCGAGTGCCACACGTATTTTTTTTTTAATTATTAAAAAAAAGAAAAGAAAAAAAAAACATGCTTTTATTTAATACTACACATATGTTTAAAGGAGATCAGTGGCAAAAATTTTTTAAAGAGAATTATAATGCTTTGAAAGGTGAATAAAGATATTTTTAAATCTCATTCAGGGTACTGATAAATACAAATGTCTGGTGCATTGCAACTGCCATATCCTAGATAGTCGCAAAAAGAATTTTTTAAAAATTACATTTGTGTATAATTGCATACGTACATTGTTTTTCTACAAAAAGAAAAATCTTCATAATTTGAAAATGCAATCCTTGAACTTCTAACAAGTAATAATCTTTTTAATAATAGCATAGTATCTTTTAATCAATTCCTTCAATTATAGGAGATGATCAAGGTTGAAATTTTATATATGAAATCAATAATTAAAAAAAAGTGTTAAATATTTCAACTTCTCATGATTTGTTAAAATAGCTTTTCTCTGTTCACATTAAAAGAAAAACAAAATTTTCCGAACTTACATATAATTAAATTCCCAGAATGCTATTGAAAAGAAATAAGATTAAAGTAAAATCTGTGATTACTGGTAATTATAGTATTTTGTTAATTGCAGTATTCTTAAAATCGTGAGAAATCTTATTTAATTATACTCATTAACACAAATTATTTCCATTACCACGCATTAAAAATTAAAAAAATATATTGTGCAAAACTGTCTGTAAAATGTATTACGCAAAACTATGAGTAAAAACATTAGCAAATATGCTGGTAAAAATATCTTTCCTTTAACGCTTCTTTGAGTGCGGAAAACATAAAATGAATGAAAAAGCTTTCAAGTGCATCAATGATTCTGTTAATCACGTACAAAATTACTGTTGTTTGACATACTGGAGTTCTCTAAAAAAGTAATACACACACACATATATGTATATATATAAGGTGATCTGTGGTAATAACGCTATATTAAGGTTCTATCAAATATTACGGGTTTGTTTTTGATATTTTTTTTTTTCGTACAAATATAGTATTTGATGCAGCAAAGTTTTGACTATGTATACATTAAAGAAAATTGATTTATTTTGTTCTTATATCTTAATGCTATTGAACTAAATAAATAAAGAGAAAAATTACAATGTTAAACGTTTACAGTAAACTGCCCGGTTAATCGACCGTTTTTATAGAAAATGATTACATAATCGTAATTTAAAGCTATTCATATTATTCTCACATTGTAAACAATTTTCAGCAAATCTACCAGTCATTTGACCATTTTATAGGAAACGGTTACATAACTGTAAATATATTCTGACCAAAATATGAGGCATAATATAGTAAATATAGAATTAAAATAGGCTTATCGAGCCGCTTTCTATAAAAACTGTCGAATTACTGGAGCGTTTGCTACATACATATAACAGTTTGTCAGGGGTATCGCAGGTCACTATTCTTATATTTTGTCCGCAACACTATTGTTAAAAAATACATTTTGAAGTATATTTCTCTTGCAAATGTTTTTAAAACATATGTAAGAAAATGTTTTTAAAAAATGGCGCGAAATAAAATTAAAAAACAGTAGCCTGTGGCAGCTCTGTGAAATGCGCACAGATTATATCATAATTTCATAGAGTAAAAGAATTCTTTAACAGGATGTTGATGCTCAACATGGCTTAAATAACATATTGACTAGAAAATAACAATCATTTTAATCAAAATTTAAAAATATTTTATTATTTTAAATGCCGGGATAGTTAAAAATAATAGAAAAATCAAACATTCAATCATCAGAAAAATTAAAAAAATAAATACGATACAGTTTCCATAGAAATGCACAAAGAGTCATTGGACTTTTCAATAACGAAAACTAATGCCAGAATATAGCACCAGCACGTGCGGCTTGATTTGGGTCAATAACTTGTGCAGCGGAGTAGCGGACAAATAGCAACTCGCCTACAATTACAGCTATCTAGTGTGAGGGATGTCCATAATGAAAATAGTCGTCAGATAATGTAAGGGACTCTACACTGTTGAAAATCTTGTGCTAGTTTGAACCAAATTTTAGTGCTCAGTATCTGCCACCATAAGATGGTGAAATCTCGTACCCACATTTAGAATTCCTATTTCACCTTCGTTCCAACTATTGGAACTATGCTTCAACAGGAGCTTTATATATTGGTTCAAGATTTCACCATCTTAAGCTATTGAGAACCAAAATTTGGTTCAAACTAGCACAATATTTTTAACAGTGTACAAGTAATCTAAGAAAATTTTATTTGTACTCATTGTCACACATGGTTAACAAACAACAAGTACAATACCGCAGAGTACACTAATGATGTAGTACAGAGTACTTTATAGTAGAGAGTACAGTATAGATAATAGTGATTTATAGTACAGAGCTCACTATTTATGAAAAACATAGCTATTCTGCTGAAAAAAGTTTTTCTAAAATAATCTTCTGTCTTTTTATATATTTTTGTAAAAACTGCATCTCCTCTTTTCAAATTATTGAAATTTTAATGTTTTTGAACAAATTTTTAAAGCATTTTATCCATAGACCACGTCTGAAATTAAAAAAAAAATAAATATCTGTTTTCAGAAATTCTACAGAATTTTTGTTCTAAAGGAAATGTTTTCTTTAATAAATATTAATAGAAAAATATAAAAGAATGAGAGAAAATTAAGAAGAAAAAACGGAGACCGCAGTTATGGTTGAGTGAGCCAGTTGATATAAACATAAGAAATGAAAAAAAAAAGACATTGAAATACTTTTGATAAATAATTCAAAAGCTGAATTACGACGAAGCTGTTTTTTTTTTCGGTCAATCAACTAAGTGATGAACAGTTTTTATTGCAACGATACTTATGAAGTTTCATGAGAAAATTTGATAATCCAATGCATTAGGTAAACAAGTAATTCTATTATTAACACAAAATCTTATATTTTTTGCAGTATTTTCTTAGAAGATTTTCTACAGGAAGGACGCACTCCTGATGGAAATGTGCCAGATATTATATTTGAACAACTGCCATTTAACCATCCCATATGCCTAAATTTTACTTCAGGAACAACTGGTTTACCAAAAGCTCCAATACATTCCGCAGGGGTAAGTTTGCTAAAGCTTTCTTTATTTTGGTTCATATACTTCACGTAAACTGCTATTTATTTAAAAAGACTGTATTTATCAAAAAATAACGAAAGTATTTATTTTTTTTATTTTTTGCTAAAAATGCACATATACATACGTAGCATATTTTTGAAAAATAATAAAGTTCCGATCATTATAAATATGTAAAAAAGGCATTATAGAACACTACTTTTTTCACGATTTCCACAATAGTTATACCTCAAGAACTAATAGATGGACTATTATAAAACTTAAGATTCCGTTAATACTTGATACAATATGGTTCTAAGTACATTTTAGTGTTACACTAAAAGGTACAACAGGTGGGCTGCAATGCGGCATTATTCCTGATTATCGCAATAGTTCTATGTATAGAACTATTGCGATACAGGATTATCAGATGCGATATAGGATATATTTGTGCAGGAACTACTGCACGAATTTTCATAAATCTTCAGATTCAGTTAGTCTCGGTTATAAATTAATATTTCTTAGTTTTTGGAGTAAATCACTCAATATGTGGCACTGCTATGTGGCATTATTCATCAAACATTTGATTAATTCCAAATGTAAAAAATAAAATAATTTAAAAATAAGTAAATCCACCAATCATTATTTAAAGAGAATGAAATATTAAACAAATATCATAATAACTATAATTGAAATAATAAACACCTAAAAATAATTTAATTCTTTTATACAGAGTGATTTTAAAATAGCAGGACTGTAAAGCAGGAGAAAAACTTTCCATTTAATTCTTGTATAAAGAAAGATTCGTATTTAAAACGGTGATTAAACATATAACAATTTATTCACTACACGCAAAAACTCTACACACAATTAAAAAAAAATAAATCCGTAGGCATACAGTTCACCACTTATCAAACATGTTCAGTACACTCTCAAACATACTGCAGCATTTCGTTCTCAGTTAACCGCGCATCTAAAAGAAAAAAAAAATTTCTCCGATGTAATATCGAAGCCAGCCAGTCGTAGAAAAATAGATCTAATTTCAGAGAAAGTTCTACTTTCGCATCTTATGAGTCGACGTAGAATCAAAGGTGCAGTTTTGTAGTCCTAAAAGAAAAACAAAGGTTATTATACGAATTGAATATTTCCAGCTGAGCCAAAAATTGCCCAGGCCGGAAATCGAACGCGGATACTTGGCTTACAAGGCCAATGATTTACCTGCTAAGCTATACGGGCGATAACCGGCTGGGAGTTTTCGCTCAGATAACCTTATTGGCCATAACATCTGGTCTGTCATTTAGACAGTTCGGCAGAATAAACCGCAGGTAATGGAACTCAATAGAACGATAATATTTTTCGCTCAGCTGGAAATATTCAATTCGTATGATAACTTTACCAATCAGTTAGATTGTGTTAAAATAATAGCAAAGGTTATTACATTATGAACAGCGGGTATACGCAAACATCATGAACACTCACTGATCAGAGTATAAGTCAGTAGTTTATTTGAGAAACAGAAGGTACACACGGAGCTTCTTAAAAAGTCGAGAGGTATACTGTATTTACATCCGTATACCCTCCATTACATGCCTGCTAATGTGTCTTTGGTCATTAAAAGACAAGAAAAAAAAAGCAAATCAAGGGTAAAGAAAAAAAGGAAAATTCACACTGCATCATAGGCTCGCAATTAACTTATTTAGTTAAAAACAGGAAATGCCTACTTTAAAAGCGAAATTGAATATTACGTACAAAGTATGATTCGTTGGAGGTCGCAGATTCTTTGCTTCTTAATCTATTATATGGTGAAATACTCACAAATGAATCGTTCATTAATTAAACCATTCGTTTTCATAACAAATGCCTGAGAACGGAATAAAATTAATGATATTATTTTTGGCGCGCATCATAATCAGCTATTTAATCTGATAAAATGCCATTAAAAAAGAATTATTCGTATAAGAGACACATAATGTAATTAAGTAAATATATTGATTGTACTATTCTTTCGCAGTATAAATGAGAATGCTTCATACAAGAAATCAGAGTTTTATCGAAAGAAGGACATGCTTCAAAGAACCAAAATGAAAAAGAAAATTAAGGGTAAAGAAACAAGCAAAAATTCACACGGGATCATAAATTCGCTATAGCTTATTTATTTTAAAACATAGAGTGCCTCATTTGAAGTCGAAATTAAATATTCTTTCATTTCTTCTTGTTTAACGCCAATAAAAGTTATTGTAAAGACCTTATGTTGCTTAGGAGAAAATGCGATGCTATTATGATAAAAGCGTTGATTTTGAAATTCTAATTTATACTGTATTTTGACGCATTATAATAAAAGCGAAAATTTTAAAACTATGTAATGTCTTTATTGTAATGTCTTCCATGTAATGATGTTCTTTAAATCCTCGTCCATAGTAATAACTCTAGTTGTATCATTCAGCTACCGAGATAGCGTGCCCAAATAACACTAACGCTCGTTTTCACCAACTACTTCGACCCCGAGTTGTACCGAAAACCTCAATCGAATTTTCAAACTGTATTCACCTTTAATCCTGATTGGACGTCTTTTTGATAAAGGTCAATTAAATGTTATCGTGAATTTCAAATGAGTATTTGACCAAGGTGTTCTAAGTTGCGATAGCTAACAAATACGAGCATAAGTCAGACGCGTCACATTTTGGAATGCAACTCATATAAATATATGGTGGTAATTACTATATATTGTTTTGTTTATTTCAGACTCTGATATCGCACATGAGAGATTTTGGTATCCATCTGAATATGAAGAGCGGAGACACTGTTGCCACAAACTATCCAGTAAGTTTACAATTGTACATTTAAAAAATTACATTGAAATATTTAGACTGTGTTAAAGTATTCCGTATAGAACATCAAGTTTTAATTAGTTCATTGCATTCAAGTATAGAGTGTTATGTGGGAGATTTTTTGCTTCTTAATTAATTATATAGTAAATATTTCACAAATGAATCTTCCATTAATTGCATCTTTCATTTTAAAGACAAATGCCTGGGAACGGAATACATATTTATGATTACTATTTTTGGCATGTATTATAATCAGCCATTTAATTGAATAGAATCCTAATAAAAAAGCGTGACTTTTATAAGTAGAATGTTATGTAATAAAGTGTGTATATTGTAATATTTTATTCGTAGAACAAACGAGAATGTTCGATGTGAAAATGGTTATTTAAATTACCAAAAAGCTATCATTAAACACTGTGCAGTTTGAAAAGTATAATAAAATAACGAGATGTGACAATCAGTCGTTCTTTCGCAGCTGAAAAAAAAAGAAAAAAAAAAGAAAAAAAAGAAAAAAAAAGAAAAAAAAGAAAATTGCAGGTCAGTGAATGTTTATGAAGAAACCGATATTTGGCGAAGAAAGACTAATCAAATCGATCTTTTCAAAAACTGCATAATTAGGAGAATCAGAATTTTTCCGAAAAAAATTGTATTATTCACCAAGTAAACAAATTTTTGCGGCTTTTTTTTTCTAGCTAATTATAGAGTTTGGACTTCAAAGTTTAGAAAAATAATTTTTCGAATACTATTTCGAATTATTCGAATAAATTTTATAAACTATGAATAATAAAAAGAAAGAATAATAAACTTTTCCTGTCATTGATGTTTTTAAAGAAACAAGGTTAGATGGTATTTAATAAAAAAAAAAGTCAAATTAAGCATATTTTTGATCAAAACTAATGAAGATACCACTTATACAAGAACGGTTTTATGTTTTAACACGCTTATGGTGCGTAATAATATTCTTGATCATTCTTAATTGGATTTACTTCACATTGGCAGTAGGCCGGCTAAATCGCCGAATTTGTTTTGATAAAATGAGATATGCTCTTCAAGAATGCTATTCTTGTTTTAAATCGTCTCATTTTTTACTATTGGTATTTTCGATGCATAAGCTTAGGATCATGGAAGTGCCACGGGGGTCGAAAGTTTTTCATCAAGATAAAAGATCTGTATCGGATCCATAAATAATTTCTTCCTTTTTTGATTCTGCCTTAAAAAAAATCAGAATCATAGTTTAACCTTCCTACCCTGAATGGGTCTAATCGATCCATAACTAAAATTCGTTTTATACGATTCGAACCAGAACTTTTTCCATAAAGAAAGTTAAAAAATAAATTCAGAGAAATAAGTCAATTAAATATAATAAAATTTTTAAATAACAATTCTGGTGTGAAATGTTTTTATCAAGATTGAGTAAAATTTGAACAAGGTAGGAAGTTAAAAACTGTTGTACAAGCAAATGCTTTATTTATTTATTTATTTATTAGAATCATAGTTTAAAAACTGTGGTACAAGAAAATGCTTTATTTTTTTTTTCCTTTGAAACACTTTTCCCGTACAATTCTGTTGACAAACATGCTTTTTTGTATAAAGTCGGTCTCCATTTCTCAATTTCTTCCAAAAAATCTTCAGTTTTCAGTTCTTTGACTGTAAATGTTGGATCCAAACTGGAGTTGGATACCGAATTAATGTATTCTTCAGGAACGTAGATACGATCATGTCTTTGCACATTTTTTATGACTACAAAATTGTAATCATTTAGTAAAAACGAATGACCATGTACGAAAAATACTGATATTGAAGTCGTTGACTTATGTGGTTTAAGTAATAAACGAAAATTAGAAAATATTGTTTGAAGAGGAAAGAATATACTTAAAGAACATAGCTACCATTAAAAAAGCATTTGAGACAAAAGAGTATATCTTCAAAACCTTAGGTCGTGGTTTTTGAAATAATCAATTCAGTTTTTATGATTTCATGTTTTAGCACAGAAGTTTGTTTTAAGATTTAAAGTATTAAAATATTATTTAACATTTATTATAGGTCATTATTAATGCTTTAATATTTTAGGTGGGCTGGAGCTTATGGGATTATTTTATCCCAAGTCTTGCATTAGGTGTCAGAATATTCCTCTATTGTTCCAGTGTATACTATAAACATAATGGTAAAAACTTCTGGGATATGATGGCAAAGTACAATGTGAAACTGATATTCTTAGTGACAAGCATGGTTGATAAGATGGAAAAAATGCGCATGGAAAAAAGTAAGTGAAAAAAGTTGGTTTTATGTTTTTTTCTGTGAATAAATAATGTAAAAAACAATAAAAGCAGGGCATCAAACTGATAAAATTCAGGTCTATTAATCTCATGGATTCTATTTTCTTGCTTTTGATTTAAATTTATTCATCCACGAAAACTTATATGCATGATATGAAAAATTAAAAAGGATATCTTTCAGCGTTGTTCTTCAGAATATCGATATTATTTCCTTATAATAATAAAAATAAAATACTCATTTAATTGAAAAAACTGAAGAAACAATTAACATATAGAATATTAAGAATATTCACGATAACACTAATATTTGAAGAAACATATGAACGACATTTTAATATACTATTTAAACATACAATGTAAGATAAAAATCAATAAACAAGGAACAAAGCTTTTAAATTTTAAAGAGGGTTCAACTTAGTTATTTAGACCGATACTGGGTCTTTACAACCAAAATAATGATGTTAAAAGTTAGAGATACTAAATATCTCAAAAAGTTTTAATAGTTATATTGTTAAACGCAGAGCCCGATCAAGCTGAAGTTGGGCCCAGGGCCTGTTAAAAAGTTGGGCCCCCCTACCAATCCATTTTCGGCAACACTTTTACAAAAAAAGATGGTATTTGACGAGTTGACAAAGTTGGTTGGATGAAAAGTGCCTAGCTTCTAAAAATTTTATTGTGTCATTCAGAATATTTAAATTTTACATGTCATGTTTTATAAAACAATATTACTTGAAAAGTATTTGATTAAGGGGAAAAAATCAGCCACATAATTTGTGGGCCCCTGAAACTGTTGGGCCCAGGGCCAGGGCCCCGGAGGCCCGTGTATTAATCAGGCCCTGGTTAAACGATTATCTTATACTAAGTGGTAACAAAAGTTTTGTTTGGTTTTTTTAATTGTAAGAAATTAGGTTGTACATGATTCTGCCATCTTCTATTTCCTAGAAAGAAGTAAATCTATCTAACATATTAAATATTTTAAAGATTATGAGTTTTTTGTATTGACAAGTTCTTTCACAGTGTTGATGTTACAATTATCACTCAGATGAATAAAGTACGATTGTTTATGAAGCTCCATTATTTTTTAAAGGTGAATGAGCATTTTTTGAGTAATTTGCATGAAAAATGATATACGTACATTTTGGGATCAGGTGAAAAATTCCGGCTATTTTACAAATATTTCGGAAATTTTATGTTCCTTTTCTGTAATTTGTCTTTATACAAATCTACAATTTTTATTCGATTTCGATGAATCTTGAACGCATTTTAGAATTTGGCACACAATACTCGTTACATTAAAGGTTTCCAAAAGTATTTTTATCGTCTTTTTTAACCAGCCACCATAAATAATGTAACTATATTCTTTTCTTTATTATTTACAAATGCATTTGTTTCAGTGTCTTCCAAGGCACTTATTTACAAACGTATTACGTGGCATTTTGGATGTTGCAGCAGCTAATTTTTTCTCGTGTCATTATTGACAGCTGCTACTGTCTTTACTACATTTTCTTCAGTGTAATTGTGATAATCTCGGAAATCTGGTGTTTTTCACAGTTTTTTTTATTTTGTATTTATTGCATGAGATTTGCAAGAAAAGTGAAAATTAATCACATGAATAAATATGTAGAAAACAATGATAAATCCGTCTGCGTGCAAGGTGACTAAGTTACATCAGGATGTCAAAGTAGCCTCGGTTTATGGTACCAAGCTTGCTTGAAAACTAAACACTGAAGGCCTAGGTTTAACATATGCTACATAGCAAATCAGACCCAGAGTAAAAAAAAAAAAAAAAGCTGGTTACTGATGTAACCTTTATGGATAGTAAACTTGCATGATCCTTAATGGATAGTAAAGGTGCAGTTTTAGTTTATAAGAAGTTTCAAGCATAAAAATAATCAAGAATAAAAGTAAATAATTTACAACATGAAAGTAATCAATCTTTCATGTAAGCAATTTTAAAATATGTAAATATTTATTATGAAAATAAAAATGATGTTTAAAAATTTTTTAATCAAAATTAACTTTAAAAAAAGTTTATGATCTATTTTAAAAGATTTTAGTGCATGTATAAACAGCCCCTATTTATTTAATTATTCGTTTGGTGTTGGTTCTATTTAATGAATTTACGTTAAATTTTAAAGGTCCTGACACGAATCTAGACTGCCTGAAAGTTATAGGAATTGGTGGAAGCCCTGTGAAAAAAGAAAATTTTGAATACCTCAGAAATAATGTGAAGAAAGATGTATTTATTGGAAGCATGTATGGTAAGTTTTTTGTTAAAATTTTGAATGAGGAAATAAAAATAAAAGTTTTGAGTCTTCAGTTAAGAGAGAAAAAAAACTCTGCAACAACTTAATTTAATTTTTTTACATTATTTTGTAGTTTTTAAAACAGCTTTATGCGTTTCTTTCGGGAAGCAATTCATTTAACTCTTATAATTATTATTAGTCGGGAAAATAAAAATACAACAATTATTGTTGTGTTGATTTATTAGACATTTGATGTTAGAAATAATTACAAGAAAAAAATTCAACGAATCCGTAACTGAAATTCAAGGTCTTGAGCACAATTTCTAGTGGTATTAACGTACAGGTTCTTCCTGAACTAGCCAGCGATAAACAGTGTACTTATATGGTTTTCATAAAAGGATAAAAAGTTTGAAAGAAACTCAAGCCTTTGAGTAATGATGTTAGATCAGGAGCCCCATATACTTTACGATAAAATCTTAAATTAAAATTTCGCCAAATTCATATGTATATCACTCAACAGCTTGCATCTGTTCCCTGTATATACTTGAGCTGTATTTAGTATATATAGTTAATTATCCAATTAATTATCCTGGTGTTTTCTATCATCAGGCTGCTATATGATTAATTAACATCCTATATATTTATTCATATTTCCATGGTAAATAAATTTACTGGAGTAGTATGTAGATTTCCTCTTGTATTAGGTAAACTAAATTAAGCAAAGTGGGAAAAATAAAGATTAAAATTAGAAAACCCATTTTACAGTAATTTTAAGGGCTCTCTTGAATTTCAGAGGGTAAGCACGTGTCTCGCGTGTCTTTTGGATAATCAGGCCCTGGATAGAACATGGCAAATTTGAATCAAATATTTTTTTTTCATCTCCCAGATTGGACTTATTCAGTTTGTATGATAATCTTCAACTATTAAGGCCCCACACTGGTCACGGAAAAATACCCGGGCGATAGTGTTAAGTCTATGGGGGCTTTCTTTTCAAATATACCGCTCAAATTTTAATATTTTTACATGATTTTTATTTGCAAACAATAGCTGAGGACGTTCTACAACCGGGCTAGGTTTTACTTTAACTTTTGAAACCGGGCTAGGTTTTACTTTAACTTTTGAAACCGGTTAGGTCCGGTTCTGAAATTGAAACTAAGTCATTATAAAGATATATAATCAAAATTGAAAAATAAAAACTAGTCCGGTTGTAAATCGTCCTCTACTAATCTATGCAAAAAAATCCTGTAAAATTTAAAAGAAAGCCCCATTAGACTTAACATTATCATCCGGGTCTTTTTCAGTGACTAGTGTTGGGTCTTAAATGAAAAAATAATTGAGATGAAAATGTGTCTGTCTTCTCCCGAAAGGTATTAAATTATTTTAAGCTGATATGATATGATGATATGCAATTTTGTAATATAAACCTCTCATGTTTCAAATCCTGAAAACATTTAGAAAGAAAGTAATTGATTTTCTTATTTTTTCTACATTTTAGGTGCTACAGAAGTATTTGGAACATTTTCAGGATTCAACTTTAATATGCCAGCATATGGAGGAGAAATCCAAGCATGTTCTTTAGGGATAGATATTCAATGTTTTGATGAAGAAGGTAAATATTGATCATATACAGTCACATTTTGATGGAAAGAAAGATTTTTTTCGCTTTACTAAATCAATAAACTTTCCTATTTTCATTTTTTAGGTAATTCCGTAATTGGTCAGAGGGGAGAGCTTGTAATATGCACGCCAGCGCCCAATTTTCCAATTGGACTATGGAAAGATGAAAACAATGCAAGACTGAAAGAAACTTATCTTTCAAAATATCCCGGTACGGTCATATTAATTCATAAGACTTTGCTTTTTTATATGGGATAATGTAAAATTCTTATTTATCATAATCTATACTAATAAAAGAACAAAACGCTCTGTCTGTGTGTGTGTCTGTGTGTGTGTCTGCGATGGCTAGCAAAATCTACAGCACGTACAAAGCTCAAAATTTTTTTGAGAGTTGCCCAATATCTCTCCTGATGCACCTGAGCTTCAGAATTTCAAAATTCCTATTATTAACTGAGTAATTAATTAAAATCAAGAGGTCACTCTCATAAAAAATCATCTTTTTCCCAATTTTTTTTCTCTTTCATTTGTTTACGGTTGGTTGGTTGTGTAAAAATTTTCGCAGAAGTAATAAGAAAGCTGAGACAGAATTGAAGAATCCCATGGAGGAATAAGATAAGTGGAGGTGAAGTAAGCTCAAAAAAGGTTTGCGATATGAAACCATTTATCGCTCAAATTTAATGTGGCAAACAAAAGGACGTGGAAGAGATTTTGTATTATAAGACGAATTGAAAGAAATGAATTACAGTTGAAGCATATTTCAAGAGGAAATAGCAAATTTTTAAAATAGTCTTCGTTCTATTATTATTTATTAGAATAAATATTCGCTTTTAAAATGAAGGAAATTGGAAAATTAGCAATAATTATATATCAAATTAAAATTAAATAAGATATTGAAAACATTTGATACGAATTAAAAATTGTATAACTAAAAGTTTCCTTCATTAATGTAATTTTCAATACTTTATAACGTAGATAAAAAATGTTTATGACTTAATAATTGCATGTAAATAAATATTTAAAATATAATGATGAAAACATTCTTTTAAAATCATGTATGAAAACTTAAGTAATAAATATTAATCTAAAATATAAATTTCTGACTGCAGACGATTTTAATGTACTAACAAAATAATGTTATATTTTCAAGCAAAACGTTAAAATAATTTTCTATATTGATATTTAAAACACATATGATAAAATAATTAATAAATTTTTACTGGTGAAGCGATAAATTAGTTCTTTTTTTAAAAACGAGAGAAAAAAAAAATACAGGTTTAAACCTGTTTCAATTGATAGCGAAATTTTAAAATGGAGGGCCAAAATCACAGTCCGGTGAAATCCAAATACCTCATTGGTCATTGAGCCGCGTCCTTTTCAGGGAACAATCTCTTAGCAGTTGGGTAAATGTTGTCATACTCCTTTTTCCGAGAAAAAATCGTAGCGGCAGTTTTGAAGTAAATCTTATGTCTTTTCATTTATAATCTAAATTTTTCACTCTCATTTTATAAAATGGCATCAAAATATCTTAATTGAGTTAATTTCGATGGTTTATCTTAAATAAGAACAGACGGTAACAATCGCTTAAAAAATACTTTCCCCCTCACCTTTTTCAAATGGAGAAACAAGTTCGTGATTTTCACCCTTACCACACGACCAATGGGGTGGCTGGATTTCACTTGACTGTGATTTTGGCCCTTCATTTTAAAATTTCGCCAATGGACCATATTCTCCCTTTTGGTTCGAGGCTACAAGAATTCGTCTGTTTGGGAATAACATTCTTAATCGCGCCATTTAAAAGCATTGTGATTAGAAAATTTATGCTTATATTTTATTTTTATATGAAGTTTTAGACTTTTTCAGGGACATGTATGAGTTATATATGAATTTTTTTCTCTATTTTAAAGCAATTGCATTCATCTTTTTCATTTTATTTATAAAATAAAAATTTTAAATTTTAATTAATAAGCAAATATTGATTTTTATTAGTATGTATATAAATATTTATCGAAAATTATTCGTACAGAATAAATTTGCATTATTTTACACATGCATTTATCTGTTTTTTAGGCTTCATCAAATGATGAAAAAACGAAACAAACTCGCTAGCAGCCGCTTTTTTACCCACATGATTCCCACTGTGACATCACGAGAATACTGTCCATTGATAGGCGTGTCAAAGCACGTGCTTTTGTTGGTACTTAATTGGACTTAATGTAGGGTTACATCTTAAGCATCATCTCCAGAGATAATACCTCCACTCTATTAATTTCTTTTTACTCTATAAAAGAAACCAATTTGAGATTTTGACATTTCAAAAGTGACTGTTTTTTTCCCAAAGACCTTTACAATTCATAGACTGGCAAAATGTCAGTTTAACTTAGGATTTTTGAACATAGCTATTACGTCAGATCGTTGGTACTTCGTACATTAGAATGTATTTGTGGTTGGCTATGTTGCAGTTAATATATGTATATGTATATATGAGGCTTTTTTAGCAGTTTTTTAAAATCATTGATTAAATTTGAATGCATTTATTTAAGTTAAAATTTTATTAAGACTTTAATTTGTTTTTAAAACAAAAATGAAATGGCTCTTTGACGTACAATTGTTCGAATAGGCAGACGATTCATACACAGTAATAAATTATCAAATAGCAAAATAAATTATATATAAAAAATAGTCACTAAAAGAATAGTAGCAAAACATAATGTTTAGGCGTATTAACACATAACCCGATCCCAACCAGAAAAAAAAAACAGACTATACTCCGATCCAAGCAAGACAAAAATTTCATGAGCATAAACGCGACCCGAACCTAAAAATTCCATTTGAAAAAAAAACTATGGATTTGATATTTGACCCGAATCAAATCTGAATCCCACAAAAATATTCAAATAAAGCATACCCCAATTCGATCAAAGAAAAATAATGTTCGTGTATATGCAACCCGACCCGAACCTAAAATTTTTCTCTGAAAAAACCCAAAAAATGACCAGAACGAAACCTGAAATCGATAAAAATATTCCAAAGAACTATAACCTGATAAGAGCAAGACAAAAAAACTTCCATGACATAAACCTGACTCGAACCTAAAAAATTCCATTTGAAAAAAAGCCTGAAGTTTTATGCAAACTACATCTGAATCCGATCAAAATATTCGAAAGAACCATAACCGGATTCGAATAAGAGAAAATAATTTTCGTAGACATGAAACCGATCGGAACCTAAAATTCCATTTGAAAAAAAATACCTGAAATTTGAATCGACAAAAATATTCCACAGAACCATACCCGGACCTGAACAAGACAAAAAAATTTCCATGAACATGAACCCAATCCGAACCTAAAAAATGAACTAAATCTGAATCTGACAAAAATATTCCAGAGAAGCATATCCTTATTCGAACAATGCAGAATAATTTCCGTTGATGCGCAACCAAACCTGAACCTAAAAATTCCATTAAAAAGTCGAAATCTGAATTGAACGACATCTGAACCCGAAAAAAATATTCCAAAGAACCAAAACCCGATCCGAGCAAGACAAAATAATTTCCCTGGACATGAATCCAACCAGAACCTTAAAAATCAATTTAAAAAAAAATACCTGAAATCTGAATCGAACCAAATCTGAATCCGACGAAAATAGTCCAAATAACTATAACCGGATACGAACAAGACAATATAATTTCCATGGACATAATCCCCATTCCAAACCAAAAAATTTATAAATAAAAGAAAAAAAAAAATCCCGAAATTTGAACCAAACTTAATCTGAACCTAACAAAAATATTTCAGTGAAGTATAACCTCATTGGAACTAGGTAAAATAATTTCCATATAAGTACAACCCGACCCGAACTTAAAAATCCCATTTGAAGGGAAAAAAAACCCCCACGAAATCTGAATTGAACCGAATCTAAACTGAACACAAATATTCCAAACAATCATTACCGTATCCGAAGAAGACAAAATAATTTCCATGAACATGAATCCAATCCGAACCTAAAATTCGGATGTTCTACAAAACATAATGCGCTCCGTAGCGGTGGAAAGTGAAACTAAGTACTTAGCGCGAGATGGTTAAAATATTTCGTTTATAGTTAATGTTAAATTAGAACTTGGTTACGGTTAGATAACAGTTAGGTTGCAATTACGTTCCGGTGACCCTTTTGTTATTTTATATTCCGGTTAGGTTACAGTTAGGTCATGGTTAAGTTACAGTTAGGTTAAGGTTAAGTTGCGGTTAGGTTGTGGTTAGATTATGGGTAGGTTATGATTAGGTGACGGCCAAGTTACATTTATGGTATATTTAACTTGCAGTTAGGTTACTGTTAAGATACAGCTAAGTTACAGACAAGTTATGATTCCGATACAATTAGGTTACGGTTAGGATTTTGTTCATAGAATGAACATTACGCATGTTTGATAAAAAATATACACCTATTTTTGTAAAATGGCTCTGAATTTATAATATTATATACTAACCTTTTAGCGAATCATCGAGAATCGATTTCATTCACGGTATAGTCAGATTTAAGAGTGATATATAATTAGTTTGAAATTCAAAATATTTCACTTGGGATATCTATGTGAAAAAAGTATTTAATTAAGTCACTTAACAGTAATTTTAAGGATAAATATCAACACGAAATCGTTGGACACATATTCCCTCCTGCGTTTCCCATTGCAGTCATTTTAGGTATTTTTGCAGCTAAATATTAGTTTTTTTTAAAAACCAATTTTTGACACAGTCAGGGGGCACGTATTTAATATAATGTACACTGTAAAAAATTGGACCCTTTTGCTGTATCATCACTCCCCCGCTTTTATAGAATATATCTCTTTTGACCTATGACAATGCTCCAAAATAGGCTGAAGTAATCATTTTCTATAAAAGCGGTGGAGTGACGATGCAGCAAAAGGGTCAAATTCTTAACAGTGTATTAACACATATTTTGAGTTGAAGATAAAATCATAAAAATTTCAAGTTCGTTTAACATTATTATAACGGACCCGGGCAACGCCGGGCGGGTCAGCTAGTATATAATAAACGAGAAACGTGAATAATACCCGCTAGGTTTACCACTATTGTAGACGTTTTTAAATATATCATACTTTTAGACTTTTAGGTGATGTGTATACATTCATGCATCAAACACAGGGCTGCACAACAAAATTCGGAAATATTACCACACATGAGCAGGAGTTGTTTCAAATTGATTTTTAATATACTATTCTACTCAACCATCATACGTAATATTCGGTAGTCTTGTAATCATTTTAAAAATAGAAAAAATGTTTTTTACGAATTTACACTTTTCAGACTCTGGAGATTCTAAAAAATATATTTTTAGGGGGAAAAAATTGCCTCCGTCTGTGTGTATGTCTGTGATATGTGCACTTGAAAGCACTCTACCTCCGGAACAAATTGAGATAAAGACTTAAAATCTGGTGCGTACTTATTATGTAATAATAGAAATATTCTATATAATATCGGTAACCTCGATTATCAGAAATTTTTTCTCTGACTTTCGAAATAGCCGTTCCAATGAAAGGTATACAGAAATTTTTGAAATTGCTTATTTTAAGGGGGTATATAAAAGACAATGAAAAAACATAAATTTTGCATTAGGAATGAAGTATGTCGGATAATTTATTACCAAGATATTTAAAATCATATTGTCCTCATTCTTCAATTTTTCATGATCCTGTACACTGTAAAAAAAAATCTGCAAAGGTACTAAACCTTTTCTAGGAAACTGGGATTCCAAGAACTTTTCCTGTAACGTTAACAGCAAAAATTCAAGTTTCAGAATCGATTACATGAACTTTACCTGTTATCGTTACATCAAAAGTTCTTGGAATCCCAGTTTCCTAGAAAATGTTTAGTACCTTCACAGATTTTTTTTAACAGTGTATTTCATTCAAATTTCAATTCAAAGAAATAGTTTAATTCAAAATGAGACGCTTAATCCGACATACTAAACCGTTAATTCGCATGATTATCATTTTTGAAGTTATAAGGATGTTTCTTTTATGCAATTCGATACTAATTGTTTATCCCATTAACTAAAAACTATTGCCAATCTATAAAATTAAATGCTAATATCATGGCTTATCGTAAATTTCACATTCGATTGACATTAAACACGATATATGTGTTTATTACCACATCAAATGATTATTAATTTGGCGTTCCATGTGCATTTTTATTAATCTTGTACTGCAGGGGTGCAAAAAAACTAGGTGCCTACAGGCAGTCTCTCACCACAAAATTTATTTCGTTATTTTTCATCTAATATTATATCATATAACTTTTTTTTAAGAAAGCTATTAAATTGTAAGAGAAATAAACATTTAAATTTTAATGGTGAGAGTGGCCAACTGGCGCCTAGATTTTTGCACCCTGTTTAACTAATTTATTTGCTCTTTCTTCATATAAAGTAATAAAAATTATTCCACTTTGGTGTAATTTAGGAATTGTTTCGTGATTTATGTATTATGTCGAAATAGAATGACGTTATAATCCAGTAGTACCCTTAATTCGGTAATAGAGCATTACTATGCTTTAAAAATATTTAAATACACACTTAAATTCTATTTTGGAATTGCAATGCATTTGATAAATAGTTTACGCATGTTTTACTTTCATATTTTGTGTTAGCATATTCAGCATGGGTAAGTATTACGTCGGCCCACAGCGACTAAGGTATGATTTTTCGTTTTTGTTTTTATTATAAAAGAATTGAAGGGGATAATAAACTTATAACGCGCCAAAAAATTTAAAAGTGTTTTGTTCAGTCATATTAAAATATTGTTAATGTGTAATATTTTATTCAAAACAGCACTGAAATTTTTGCATTAAAAAAAATATTTCATTTTCAAAATAATTTTGTATATCTCTATTTTGCAGGTTACGCGTACGATTTTTTCAAAGCACCATAATATATTTAAATGGCATCTTAACATCTTGTGCATTTAATGAAAATGCAGAAAATGAACTCAAACATCAGTTCTTCGATTAATATTTATAAAATTATACTTATCTGTGTTTTCAAAATCTTTCCGAATTCTAGGCTTTCTTGAAAAATGTAAATTTTCTTATTGAAATAATACAAATCTTGTGTCAATTTTAGCTCAGTTTAAATAGGTACTATTTGTTTAAATGTGTTTTTTTAAACGATTAAAGTATATATAAATATTGTCCTATAGCCGTTGGAAAATATATGCATACATTTTTGACTTAAAAATGTTAACATTTAAACATATTTGTTTTTTCTTAAAGCAAAATTCAGAAGAGAAAGTACAATAAAAATTTTGTTGTATTAGGGCAAATAAATTTTCAATAACTACTTTTAAAATTTTCAGATTTTTTTTAAAACTTAAAAGTATACTGTCCCGTCAAGTTGATTAAATTATTGTCAAATTTAATATAACTTTGAAAATTTACATGTCAGCATAACAATAATAAATTAAATATATTATAAATTCTCAATGAAATTAATTCGAAACAGCACTTTATTTCTTAAACATTTAAATTTTAATGTTTATATGCAAATACAGTAAGTAAGTATAACATACCATGAAAATGATTATATGTTCTTAACGTTTATATTTTAGTTTATAGAATCGTACCATTATTAATCACTAGAGATCGGCCGAAAATTCGGTTTTGTTTTCGTTTTTTGCCCTAAATCTGAATTTCACCAAAAATTGGTTTTCGGCGAAAATGTGAAACTCGATCAAAACTATCAGTATTCCAAAGATCTCTTTTCGTTCTTCGGAAATTTTCAACATTACTCATCGCTTTGGGCTGTATCGGCTCAAATCAGTTATTGCTACGACTAGTTATTGCTACGAATTTATTTGTTACTTACCCATCATATGTAGTATAGGGTAAGTATTGCAATCGTTTTGAAAATCGAAAATTTTTTTGTCGGATTTACACGTTTCAGATAGTGAAGATTCCGAAAAACATATTTTTAGAAAAAAAAATTTACCGTCCGTCCGTCTGTGTGTCTGTCTGTGTGTCTGTCTGTAACCGCTCTATCTCCCGAACAAATTGAGATAGAGACCTGAAACTTTGTATATATTTAGTATGTAAAAGTGGGATGAAGCCTATTTAATATCAATAACCTCGATAATCCGGAACTATTTTTTTCGGACTCTCGAAAAATTCGTTCTGATGAAAGATATATAAAAACTTTTGAAATGTTTTATTTTAAGATGTGGACGTAAAATGCAATAAAATAACTTAAATTTTGCATAAAGAACAAAGTTGATCGGATTATTAGTTGCCGAGATATGTGTAATCCTATTTTCTACATTCTTCGATTTTTCATGACCCTGTATTTCATTCTAATTTCGATTCAAAGATATATTTTAATTGTAAATGAGACGCGTAATCCGATGTAGTAAATTGTTAGTTAATATGATTATTATTTTTGGAGTTATAAGGATGTTTCATTTACGCAATCCGGTATTACTTGAATATTTTGGCATTTTATGTAATTTGTCGAAATTGGCTCATCAGCAATTCATTAATAAAGCATTACTATGTATATTAAAGCTATTTAAATATGCGTTTAAATTTTATTTTGGAATTGCGATGCATTTTATAAATAGTTTACATGCGTTTTATTTTCATGATGGGTAAGTATTACGGTGTCCCCCCAACGACTAGTTTATAATTATCAGTCATGATTGACTTAAGACGTGACTGCAAATTATAAAGTATTCAATGCATATAATAACTAAACTTTCTCACTCTCTCATTAAAAGCTGCAGACATAATTGTAAAAGAATTTCTTCTGTTTGAAGACGCAGAAGTATTTTGAATACTCTTTAAGAAAGTTCTAGTCTGACAAATGATCATTATCAAAAATCATTATAAAAGATATATATATATATATATATATATATATATATATATATATATATATATTAACCTTTTACAAGCCAATGTTCTTAATTGGGAACATAAATTTAAAAATTTATTGAAAATTAAAATTAATCAAAATTGACTTGAAAAAATTAGCAGAAATAGTAAAATAAAGACTTGATTTTTTTGAAATAGAAGTCACATTCCTATCATTAATGAGGAAATGTACAGAAAATCATAAAAATGACCAATGACTACTGAAAAATGATCAATCATAAAAAAAGTTTTTTTGAAATAGATTTTTCTTATTAGATAACTTGATTTTTTAAAACAGATATTACATTCCTATCATTTATGGGGAAATGTACAGAAAATCATAAAAATGATCAATGACTACTGGAAAATGTTCCAGAAAGGGAACAATGTTCTCATTGGGTACATTTTGAAAATTATATATAAAAAATTTTCCCCACCATATTAATGACTAATATCCTTTAACTAAAGCATTAGAAAGCATAATATGCTGAAAAATAATTTAAAATATGCCCGGATCAGAATTTGGCCTGTAAAAGGTTAATTAAATGAAATTCGTGTAATTAAAAAATCTTTTTGCACCGGCGTTGATGAATTAATTAAGTTTTATTTTATATGAAAATAATTTTTTTAAATCTAAGGCACAGAGGGCCAACTTGAGCCACACGCATAATTAATTAATAATGTTGTATGTTTAATAAACACGCATAATTGATTAATAGTTACGTGTATTTAATAAATTACAATAAATTAATAATTATGTATGTTTATATATGTATTATTTTAATACATACAATTTAATTAGTTAAAACATTTTTGGAAATATTTGCTTTCGTTTTCATTTTTGGCCGAAAATAGGAAGATCACCAATAACGTATGATCGTATGAACTGATAATCGTAGTCGAAAATGTAGAGCTTCAAGCGTATACTGTTGGCGAATGTAATGGAAACTTTCAATATTTTCTTTATGTTGTCTCAGTTCTAACATATTTCAATACATCTCATACATAATGTTATATTTATGACTAAAGTGAGCGTGTCTATTAAAAGTTTCGCTGTAGAGGAAAGTTGGATAAAACCGAGTAGGTGGAAAAAACCGGGAATTAGGTTTTATGGCTTTATTTTAGGCGGTATCTAGCCGAAACATTTATAATTACTTCTAGGCTAGCGGCATGTCATCTCCCAGTAAACAGAAGTCATGTAAACGAACTCGTTTCGCAGTGGTGATTTTTAAAAGATTTCACGTGGTAAAGTAAAAAATTTGACGTCTGCAATATTACGTTGCAAATCTTAAATACCTAAGGATTTAGTTTAGGTAAGTATAACGCACGATAGTCTATTATTTACTCGTTATTTTGACGTTTTGTATTGGTGTCTAGTCTACGAGTTATCTGAAAAAGGTTAGAGTAATATTCCATCAATTAGAGTAATATTCCATTCATGGTCAGACAAAACCGGGATGCAGATGGTTGGACATAACCGGTAAACTTCTGATTTTAGATAACTCATTTATTTGCGTGATTGAAATAGAATTAACTTGTTCATGCATTGTTTGACGATCTATACACAGTTAAAAACTATACAAAACATATTATTTCAACTAAGTTCTTACATAGAAGACTGTTTTTAGTCATTTGAATTCCAATATCGATCCCTATTTCAAGACCCTACAAATTAGAACTCAAACAAGAAGAAAAAGAAATGATGAAAAAGCAAGACAAGAAGAACATGGAAGCGAAAACTTTCCATGATGACAGAAAAGAATAGAAGAAAAAAGTGATGTGAATAAGAAGTCCAAAGAAAAAAAATCTTGACACCGAACGAGGAGGAACATGAAAGTGAAGCCTGCATCTTTTGTAGAGGCTAATACAAACAATCTAAACTGAAGGAGAGTTGGATATAGTGACTTCATTACAGAGGGTTGGCAACATGAAGCATGCAACAATGCAAATGAACAAGTTCGAACTTTCATTTGTGATTCTTGTGCCTAACAATTTCAAATCTTAAAGTATAATTTAACTAATTTTAATTTTATGTAGATTTAGTAAGATTCACATTCTATAAGTATAATATTTCAATTTTCTTTTAATCAATAGTATTATTGCCTAGTTACAATGTGCTTTTAATTATTTTTTCCAGTTCCCGGTTTTGTCCGACCTGGTTGGACAAAAACCGGGACATTGCACACTTCTAAAAAAAGTGTTGTTATGATCTAAATTGCTATTGTTCGGGACTGAATGAATACTTTTTTCTTCGCAAGGAATCAATTTATCCTTTCATTACAAATTTTGTCTGTTTTGTTCACATAGTGCACAATAATAAAAAAAAAGGTTTTATCTGACTTTCCCCTAATATATTTCAGTTTTCTGAAAGTTATTATCGTCAACCTAAACTGAGCTAGGGTAGAGCGTCCTGTGTTTCTGATTAAACACGTTAGATTTAACTAAAACATTATATTGATTAAAAATTTCACAATATTGATTATAGGGTTCACTATATTGTTTAAAAGTTTCACTATAATATATTTCAGTTTTCTGGAAGTTATTATCGTCAACCCAAATTGAGTTAGGGTAAAACGCCCTGTGTTTTTTATTAAATACGTTAATTTTGATTAAAACATTAGATTGCATCTCATTTCTAATGTTATATTTATGATAAAAGTGAGCATGGCTATTAAAAGTTTCAGTATAATATATTTCAGTTTTCTGAAAGTTATTATCGTCAATCCAAACTGAGTTAGGTAGAACGTCCTGTGTTTTTGATTAAACACGTGGTTTGCGAATATTCTACGGTAATTTTTCATCCTCTTGATGCTTTTTATCATCTCTCTTAATTATTTCGATCACATTTTTGAACACCCTGTATAATGTAATTACACTTCCTTTTTTTGTAATTCACTTTTGAAAAAAATAATATATCGCATTGGTTATATAATTTTTAAAATAAAAATTCAATCATAACTTTCAATTAAAATGCTGAAAATGACATAATAAATAATAATAATATTTTTTTGAATCATTGTACAGGAGTTTGGAGCCAAAATGATCAGTGCTGGATTAATCCGAAAACGAATGGATTAATTGTCATCGGGAGAAGGTAAAAACATATAAAAATACTTTTATGTAATTCTTACACAGTTTTATGAATTTAAACTTAATTGTTGAAAAGAAAACACACTTGTATTATAACTGTTATTCAAACTACAATAAAATTTAAACTTGGTTAGAATTTATTACCTCCCCACCCCAGGGTTTGTTTATGTACTTTTAAAATTTCAGTTATGGATTTATATTAAGAAGCTGCTTCACTCAAACGAAAAGACCCATTCGCTAATGTTAATCCTATGAAAAAAATTTATAAAGATATCTCGATTGCATTTTAATATTTTTAAATGATTCTTTTTGCACTGGATAACTGAGATTGATTGATCTGAATGCAGGCCGTTTTTTACTTTTTCGATTTTGTTTACAGTTATTTTTTATAAGGATGATTTCGCTTTTCAAACCGGTTCTGAAAATGAAAGCGTTCTCTCTCGTAAAAAATATATGTAAACAAAATCAAGATAGTAAAAAACGGCCTGCGTTCAGATCAATCTCAGTTATCCAATGCAAAAGGAATCATTTAAAAATATTAAAATGCAACCGAGGTATCTTTATAAATTTCTTCTATAGGATTAGCATTTGCGAACGGGTATTTTCATTTGAGTGAAGCAGCCCCTTAACAAACTGTTAATTAAAAAAGGTTGAAAAGCGAAAAATTATTTATTTATTTATTTATTTTGTACATAAAATTTTGATGATACACGGAAACTCAAAAAGTACTTTTTTTTTTCTACAATTTCTTACGAATGTTTTTTTATTATTTTACTTTTTTGCAATGTAAAAACATCTAAATTCATAAAATAAATGCATATTTAATAATTGTTCGTTTCTAATGGACTCTACAAATGGTATTTTAATACACAGTAAAATCATTTATGTTCTCAATTTGCACATTTCGTACCTTTTTGCTGGAAGCTATTTTTGTAAAACATATAGCTCATTAGCAAAAGCACTGTAAGAAACAAATTGTTTTTTTTTTTTTTTTATAGTTCTGCTCTCTCTTAAACTCCATTCACATTTTTTTTAAACATTATTTATATGCATAAAAAAAAATTGCAAAGATGTGTATGTTATACGACACATCAGGTCTGAAGAGAATATTCAAGAAAACTTTTTGAATAATAATAATAAAATAAATAAATTAAACTAATTTTAAATTCAACACTGTTCCTCTGTTTCCATCAAATATCAAAATTGTCTGCCATTATTACTTAATAATCAAAACTATACTAGTTGAAATAGGTTATTAAACTGTCATCTTCTAGTGTTTAGTAATTTTTATGCAAATATTTGCAAATACGTTATTATAATAATATGAAACGCTATTATTAACAAAATTAAAATTTCACTTTTCTGTATTTTATTCACTAATTTGAACCATCATCTCTATATGATAAATATATAAAATGTTATAACGTATATAAAAAAATGTTTTTTTTTTCTTTCAGCGATGATACATTGAAACAAAACGGTGAACGTTTTGGATCTGGAGACATATATTTTGCAAGTTAGTTTTTCTCCTTTTTTGCTTTTCAGACATTACTTGTTAGATTCATGGAGCAAGTATTAACATTTAATTTTAAATTTCAGTTCATTCTCTGGAAGAATTGCAAGACTATATATGTGTGGCTCAGCAGAGGAGCAATGGGGACAATAGAGCAGTTTTATTTGTGAAAATGAGAAAAGGTTACACGCTAACGCCTGAAATCAGGAAAAAAATCGAACAGACTGTCTACACAGAACTATGGGAGGATTGTGTACCCGAATGCATCGTCGAAGTCGCAGATATTCCAGTAAGTTTAAGAATACTGAATGCTATGATTATATAAGTTCAACTTCCTATATAGTATGATTTATGAAAGCTTTTTTAAAATGTTGTGAATTTCGATTGATAAATATTTACAACTGTAGATGTAACACCCGTTTAAGATAACATTTTTCTTTCTAAATGTTTTCATCTAATATTCCAGCCTATATTTAAATTTCAATAATTAAAATAAATTTTGACAGAAAACAGCAATATTATTTGAATATCTAGGGTGTTAAAAACAAAAATGAGATTTTTAAATTTAAATTAGATTTTTTTAAAATCAGATTTTTAATTTTTTTTAATCAGAGTAAAAATACTGAATTCATATCAAGATTTTGTATTCAGAACAATTAAACATTTAATTACTGACATAATAAACGTTTTTATACTGTAATTAATAAAATTTAATTATTAGTTAGTCGTTACAGAAATTGCAAAAATTGTAAATTAGTAATTTCATTAGTTAGTATAATACAATAAAATTATATGCATTAATATTTATTAATAATTATGCAAGACATATAAAATAGTGTTATTTACGTTTATCAAAATGATCAGTAATTGCATTTGATATTAAATTGTTAACACTACTTGAAATTATTAATTATTAAACAAATAATCTTTAGTTAGATGCATACATTTTTATGCTTTAATTCCTAAAGTGATAATTTATAATTTAGTATTCATTCTAGAAGGAAAAAAGAGCACTATTTTATAAGAAAATACATTAATAAAGTTTTAATAAAGAAAACAAGTATATAATTTTTTATTATATTAAATAAAAAAAACATTAAATTTTAAAAATTTTGTAAATTACAAATTGAATAATAAAATTAAATAAAAAGTTTTAATTATATCTCGTTTTTTTCTCATGAAATAAAACTCTGTTATTTTTATAACGTCTTTGACACATGTATTAAAAAAAATTGTGATTCGGAAAAGCTTAATTATTTTTTTAAAAGTCAGGGTGTATTTCGTACAATTCAAGAGGGTCCTTAAATAATGGGCTCAATGAAACAATTAATTATAGAATTAACAAAATCTGTCACTAAGTATTTTATTAATTATTAGCACAAATAACAAAACTAACAAATATTTTTGACAGCTTGTTTTGCATTTGTACTAAGAAAAATTATTGTTAATCGCCTAAATTTTAACTTATAGAGTGTATGTATACGACAGACAAAGAAATTATGAAAATGAGTTACACACATATAGAATAAATATATGAATAACCAGTTACATCTGAAATCCTCAAAATATTAAACAGCAGCACGATTGCCTCTAAATGGGGATTTTTTGCCTTGCTTAACATTTTTATACCAATTAGTTCTTTTTCTCTCATGCATTCTTTTCCAACAGCTGTTGAGTCGATGCTGTTATTTTATTCTGCTTTAGCTCCAATATTTGATAGAAATTTATTATCGCCATATTAGAATGGAATAGTAAGATTCTAGTTATTTACTCTCTTACTTCGCAAAAATTTATTGTGCTTGCCATGATTTTTTTTATATAAAGGAATGAATAACTTGATTACTCAAAGAAAATATTAAGACATCGCAAATTATATTAAAATTTTAACATAATATTTAACTGAAATGCCTTTTATGCCTTTACAAACTTACAGTACTTAATGTTTTACAATTTTCAGGAATTACGTTTAGAAAAAATTATTTAAAGCTATTTTTTTTTCATTTATTTATAAGGTAAAAATATCTGTAGAAAAATTCTAAATTAATCTTAGATTCTAATAATTTTATGTCATTTTAAAAATATTTTTTTTTTATTTTAATAAACGATTTAAAAAAATCTGTTGATGAAAACCATGATTTAATCGCTGATTTAAATCAACTAATTAAAATCATTGACACCCTAGGATTTTTTTTTTCTCACAAAGGTTAAGTTTAATGGACGATATGAGTTTTCTAAAAGCATTTCAGAAACTATTCATGTAATTAGAACTTAGAAATATTTATTTAATGTTTACTCACTTGCTTTGAATATCTAATGAGATCAAACATACGTTGTGTATATGCATATAATCTCTTTTAATTATACTGCTTGTGGTTGAATGATACAAAATATTGAGAAATAGAAGAATGATCATTCTTAAGCTAAAAAAAGTCCAGAAAACATAATTTTAATTAATTTTGAGTCACATTATGTTCACTAGCATATCCGAATTGATTGTGGATTCAATTAAAAATGATTTCATAGTCAATATATGCGTCTGAAAATAAATAAATCCTGAATTTAAATACACATAACCATCCTAATCGGAATTTTGAGTTGTAAATACATATTAAGGTTTAAAAAATAATAATGATAAAAGGGACTTTACATATATTTTACTTTTTTCCTCAATGAAATGAAATATCTAAATTTCTACAGGATTTTACTAGACTAATTAAATTCACGTAAATGTATTTTTTTGGTTTGTTAATTAAAACAAAATTGCTAAATTAAGTCACGTTTCATTATTTTATCGGCTTAAGTTGAGCATGAGCAATAAATATATTTAAATGAATGCGTCAGTTAAAAGAGTAAATATTTATTGCTTTTTCTTTGTCACAAAATGGCTAAAAATTAGGTGAAAAATGGCGGACATACCAACTCCTTCTCTGTTTTCTATAAAACTAATTATAGCTGAATGAACAGGGTCTCAATCAAAATCACAGTTTGAATGCTATTGTGTTCACTCACACACATACATACATATATCAAAAATGTATACATACGCACAAACTATCTATACGAATTGAATATTTCCAGCTGAGCGAAAAATTGCCCATGCCGGGGATCGAACCCGGATGCTTGGCTTACAAGGCCAATGCTTTACCTGTTAAGCTATCTGGGCGATAGCCGGCTGGGATTTTTCGCTCAGATAACCTTATTGGTCGTAACAACTGGTCTATCATTTGAAACAGCTCGCAGAATAAACCGCAGGTAATGGAACTCCATATAACGATAGATACGTAGAAATGTGTGGAAATATTCAATTCGTATGATAACTTTACCAATCAGTTTGATTGTGTAACAAACTATCTGTAATTGGATTTTTAACAATATTACAACACTTTCCTTACACTGTTTATTCGGAGAATAATGTATGTAATATGTATAAGGATGTATAAGAAACGTATATAGTATATAAATAACTTTATTGCATTAGATAAGAAACTCGCGAAATTGAGTCATACTGTTGAGGCACAAATTTTTGATTATTCAATCTTTTGTAGTCTGATGAAACTAGCTTTATTTTCAGCATATTCAATAGTGATTACAGATGCCGGCAAAATCACTTTTTTGGCTAACACCATTCGATCTTCGTTTTATACACAGTATCTAGAATTTTAGATACCGTGGTTTTATATATTTCTTGCAGGAAATTTAACACGAAATTTAATACTTCGAAACTAGTTGAACGCATTGTTTACAGCTATTTATCGGTGAATTTATCTTTTTTATTTTTTTTTAAAATCTACAAAACCTTTTGTGATAATAATAATTTTACATGAAAACTGTATTTCAAATAGTTATTTTTTTTTTCAATTTTATGAATTACAAAATATTTTAATGCATTTTTTTTTTATTTACACAATATCAATTTTTAGTTAAATTTTTAATCATGTTTGAATACTAACTTATTAAATCAAAACTGAATGAATTTCTTTTATTTTATTTCAGTACAATTTAAACAACAAAAGAATGGAAAGTGTCGTCAGAAAGATTGTCGAAACGAATAAAATCCCAGAAGTTATGAACATAAAAAATCCAGAAAGCTTGAAGCAATTTCTGAACATACCTGAAGTGATGTGCTATAACCAAATATGAACATGTTTTTTCCCCCACGTTTTTTCTGTGATAACGCAGGATGACTTTACACTTTCTTGTGAATATTTTTTGTTAACAATGCGTATTTGAATTATTTTTATACATATTTATAAAGTATTTTTGTTAATCTTGTCATGTTTAGTTATTTTTTGAAGGCATTATCATCATTGATGTTTTTAATAAAACAACGTGCTTTTATTTTTTATGTTTATGTTCGTTAATATTTTCAATAAAAGTTTTTAAATATATAATTAAAAATATAAATAAATTTATGCTGATATTTAAAAGTCTTTGAAATAATATTTTTATTTTTATTGTTATTATTATTATTTTTTTTTCATTTTCATTGTTTTGATGTTTTTAGAAAGTTGAGATGGAGTACCTGTAAATATATTGTTTTACTCCATGTTTTTAAGATGTTATAAAAATAAAGCTTTTGTGTGAACAAACTGAATATTTTTTTTTATTTCTTGTGTAAATGCATTTACATACCTGACATTTTATTTAATCGTCTGGAACACATCTGACATTGTACAGCTTTAAACTAGTCTAAGCGGAATTTAAAATAATTTAACTTAGATAAATGCACCAGTAATTGACTCCAAGGGATCTCAAGTTTCTTAAAATTGGAAAAAAGGATGAAAAAAAAAAGACAATTTTCAAAATTTAATATCTTAAACTGTATATGCTTTTAAAACACTGTTTTTATTGGGATAAAACACATGAATGAGTTCTTTTATTTTTTTTTAAACAATTGCAAAAGATTCAGAACTAGTATTTATAGGGAGTTCAAAACTTTCAGACATTTATCGAGCAAAAAATACGTATAACAGCTTACGCGCAGAATTACTAAATAAATTTTGGTACTAGAATGAAATATTTGTGCCTAATTTACTTCCGATTCTAATAATTACTTAGAACCTAAATAAATTAGTATTTCATTCCTTTTTATATTTTTAATAAAAAGCTGTATTTTGTTAATACAGATAAAAAAAAAACAAGATAATTACCTAAAAATTATTTTATAATATAAATGAAATGAAAAAAATCTGACATTCTACAACTTTAACACTTTCAGGGACTTAATCAAGGTTTTCCGCCACGTAACCTTTTGGATCAAAAGCTGAATTAACCAAAAATGGAATTAAGTCTAATTTTTGATGTGAATAAGGTAAACAAATATGTAAGATTATTAAATAAAAATTCTCATACCAATTTTTTTCCTAGCTAGTATTTTATGAATTTTTAAACATGAAAGGAAAATTCTTTAAAACACTTAAAGGGTAAAACTGGACTAAACAGAATTTAAAAATTATTTAACTTATTTTAGCTTGTATAAATACTCCAGTAATTGACTGTTAGGGGTCTCAGGATCCTTAAAACTGGAAAAAAAAGATAATTTTCAACATTTAACACGTTAAACTGTATATGTTTTTAAAACACAATTTTTACTGAGACGAAAGATATACATGTGTTCGTTTATTTCCTATATTTAAATAATTGCAGTAGATGCAGAACCAGTAATTATAAAGGATTCCAATTTTTCAGACATTTATCGAGCAAAAAATTGGTATAAAAACTTATGCGCAGGATTACTATTTAATTTCTGGAAGTAGAATAAAATTTTTATGCCTAATTATACTTCCGATTCCAATAATTACTTTCAAACTACATAAATTTATATTTTAATCATTTTTGCATTTTTAATACAATGTTGTATTTAGTTAATACAAAATTTAAAAAAATGTTAACAATACAGATAACTAAAAAAATTTCTTTTAAATAGTAACAATTAAAAAAAATCATATTCCACAATTTTAAATTGAACTAAGCGGACTTTATAAATAATTTAACTTATTCTAACTTGGATATATGCAATAGTAATTGATTACTAGGGGACTCAAGAATCTTAAAATTGGAAAAAAGAAAAGAAAAGCAATTTTTAATATTTAATATCCTAAGCTATATATTAGGGTGGTCAAAAGGTATATGTGAAAAATTCATTTTAATGTTATCTTCGATGCCCCCCCCCCTAAAAGTTGCTAATTAATTGAAAATGAGATTGACAAAGTTTAGCTCAATTGAATAATATAAACTCGTGCCTCATTGAGGATGAATTCTCAAAAATTTGCGATTTTCGGCAAAAAAAATGTAGTTTTTCTTTCATTATGTGAAAACTATTACAAACTTGATTCTTTTGCGAAAAATCAGGCTTTCTTTAAACTTTGACCTCATTGAGACACGGATTAATAATGTCCAAATGAGCTGATATTTGCCAATCTTATTTTCTAACCAATTGGCAACTTTTTGGGAGGTCCCCGTAAAAATTTTTTTAAATTGACTTCTTGTGGCCACCCTACGATATATGCTTTTAAAACACAATTTCTATTGGAACAAAAGATATAAATGTGTTCTTTTATTTAATACTAACAACCTTCGCCCACTACGCTGATCAGATTCTTTAAAAGAATCTTGTAACAAACAAAATGCATCTAGTAAAGATTAAAAACTTAATATCTAATCAGATAGCCATAATCGTTGTCTTATTCATATAATCTCACATTATCCGGTTTAAAATGTATACTGATAACATAATAGACAAAATAGTTCTAAAATCACTATGTTTAACTATTTTTTAGCAGATTTCCTATCTTGAATTTCGCACTTCAACCTATAACTAATGCAGAAATAAATCGAAATGACCTAAAAGTTCGACCACCCCATTAAAGTCTCTTAGGTGGGAATTTGTAAAATAGATAAAATGCATATTGATTTACGTAAATACATGGGAATTAAAAGCAAAGGGAATTAAGAAACAACAATTCAAAGGGAGACTTTAAGGAAGCCATATTAGTGGAAAAATCATGTGACGGCTTTCCTTGGTTGCAAAAAGTAGAAAAGGCGCGAAAATGCACAAAAAGATAAAAGAGTTTAAATATCAAAAATAAGAATTTTTTAGAAATTAGTACCAAAATAGCCAACGAAACAAAAGTTATAAGCTCCCTTTGTGGTAAAAACAGAAACTAAAAAGATGATGAATGGGATCAGAACTTTTTATTGATTTTTTCTATGTTATTTAAGTTTAGTTCCATAGTTTTACTTTTATTGGAAGATATTTTGCCTAAATACGTTAAACGTACTCTCCATATCAGACATCAATTTCATAGATTTATTTAAATCCTTTGATTTTATTTCTAATTTTTAAAAATTAAAAAATTTTCAATATTTACAACCAATGTAGTATTAATAATGGTATTACCAGATTATTATCATTCAATATATATAAAGATTGATTTTCAGAGATTACAACATAATAAAAAAAATTAATTTTTTAAATAGTTTTCAAGATACAGAACTTCAAACTTGGAACTTTCGACGATTGCACGCATGCCCTTCTATATCACAAGTTTTTTAAAAGTCCAAATCAACTAAAATTATTTATTCTTCGTCAAGCTATTTTGAGGCATTTGACTATGAATTGAACATGTTCATCAAATTTTATTAAAATCGTCTTTTATGCAGCCACGGCTTTTTTTACATTTTTACATTTTTGCTTCTTTTACTTTTTTTAATGACCCACATGTTACACACAAAGTTATCCTTTATATACTACTCATTTTTCCGGAAGGAGGAAGGATAGGTAAAAAAAAAAATGCCTAGATTTAAGTGAAGCAGAAAAGATCAACACAATTATGCATAACAAATGGTACATTTGTATACGATTTTTTGAAAAACTGGGAATTTTTTTAAATTCATTTTAATATTATCATTATAAGTAATAATTTCTACTCCTAAAATTAAAAGAGAATAAAAAATACTGCCATAAACCACAAACAGACATTTTCGACAGAATGACTCTTTTAACATTTTCTCATGATTTGGAATTTGCCTCTTTTGACGAATATTCTGTTTGCCGGGTACTTTGGATATTTAAACAAATACTCTATGATAGTTAATCGAATGGATTTTATATTAAAATATTTTAAATTAAAAAAGGTAAAAACAAAAATATTAGTAACCAACCGAGTATAGATTAAATGCATTTACAAATAAATAAATAAATAAATATATATATATATATATATATATATATATATATTGTACAATTCTAAAGTACTATCACGAACAGTGTCTGCAAATTTCGTGAACTTTTTTCCCTCAAAAATAGCCTTAAATATGTATATTTAATTCAAAATATTGCAGAATTTAGTCTATTCAGTAATTCTTAAGACTATTTACATTATAAATTGTATATAAGTGGTATTCTTAGTTTGTTTGAGTTTGTAATAAGTGCAAATAATAATGTTACATAAATGAAAGGAATTTTTTTGCTCTGTTTTTGCACTGAGTAATTAAAAAGGCCATTGTAACTCTAATAAAAATGCATAATATGAGTATGCATGTTTTAAATTGAGAGTGATTTCTTAGCACACAAACTCTATGCAACAAATTTTACTTCATCATGCGTATTCAAGAGACATCTCACTGAATACGTTGGGGAAAAAATTGATTTTAAGAAATGATTAATGGAAAGTAGAAATGAAGAAAAGGTTATTCTTTATATTTTAACACGTTTGTGATGTAACAGGTATTCTATTTTATATATTTCTATTAATATTTCAAATGTTAGTCCCCCCCCCCCACCTCTTTTAAAATTTAATTTTAAAAGAAAAGCATTTTTAATAGGTATTTTTTATTGAGTGTTCGTCTCCAAATTGCATATAAAATAATAATAATAAATAGAAAACAAATAATAAATTAGTTTTAAAATATCACTTCATTTCTAGATTTTTCTTTCTTCCTTTCCAGTTGATTAAATATCAAACGAATTAAATATTTTTTCTGTTTTAAATAACTGCTATTTTATTTCCTATCATCTCATTTTGTCTTGTATAAAGAACTTAATTTTTACAGATTGTGTAACATTGTTTTAGGGTTACTGTGCGTTGCGTGTTTCTTCACCTCGAGCGATTACTGTTGTATTTTTGACAACACTCATTTAAAATTTTTCCCATTGCTTTTTATATAACGGTCCTTTTTACCTGTACGTTTTTTAGCATGGATTGGGAATCTATTGTATGCCAAGACATTTTCTCTTGGCGTTTGTGAAATGTGAAAATTTACTGAGATTATGTTTTGTCGCGGACAAGTTAACCTGCACAATTCGCAGTTGTCAAAAATAAAAAAAAAATGTTTCTTAATTATGTTAGTGAACAGTTGTTTAAATTTATTGCATTCGAGGTATTTAGATGTGCTCATATTTCTCGTATTCTGCAAAAATAAAGACAATTTAGTCAAGATGTTTATGAACTGATTTTTCTTTATCAAAAATGTTTATATCATTTTGTTCCCGAAAAAAAAGTAAAAAATGGACCTGCTGTTCTACACAATATAGAACAGCGATCACGGCCAATCACATAAAGACGCTTTTTCTTATATTTTTGCCACCATAACGTTGACTGCCAACTACGAGATAACTTGTAGATTGCGTTCTTTTCTAGGACGCCAACTACGAATTATCTAGCACTCTGATGTTTACGCGCTATTTTTGTCCAGCAACGATTAAACTCGGAAGATATCAGTGCTAATTTTGATAGATGGCTCCTGGGAAAATAACAAAAAATCAATACTGGCTTGCACGAACAGGAAATTTATTAAAAAACGATCAAAAATATAATTACTAGCTACAAGATAATTCGTAAGCCTTTTAAAAAAAATATTTTTGATGCTACTTATGGACTAGAACTAGAGTTTTTAATAAGATAATGGGATAAAATCAAATCGTCATTTTTGGCCAGATTACTGAAAATTACCGTGGTAGTCAACGTGTTAAAGAAAATAGCATATCATCTTGATATAAAAATATAAAAAAAAACTACAAAGAATCTATAACGAGTTTTCATTTTAGCTAAAATGTATAGAAATTATATTATACATACAAATATATATATATATATATATATATACATACAGAGAAAATTATTCAATTAATAATTTAAATTCACTAGAAGACTTATTTTATTAATTAGCAACAAGGGGTTTCAAATACACTGCTCAAAATAATTAAAGGATATTTGAAGTTTTATATAAAATAAAGATATAAATGGATTTTTTTTGCCGAAAATAGAAGAAGAGAATCAAAAATGCAAATTTTTCTGGTTTTCAAACTGTGGAGTATGCAAATTTTGAGTTCGACGTTCAAAAACGTCGCTTCAGCGGCAGCGAATGAAATTTGACTTTCAACTAGATAAAAGAGAATGGAGACAAGGATGATCGGCATCCAGTGATTGCTTTGTTTCGATGAGTACGATGTCTCAGCGAAGTCATTTGACAGATTCAGAAGCTTGGAGAATTGTTGGTTGGTTAGAAGGGGGCCAAACTCAAGCTGAAGTAACGCAAGCCATTGGAGTATCACGAAGTGTCATTTCCAGGATCTGGAACCGTTTTTTGGAGAGTGGATGTGTAGGCCGAAGACCAGGGCAAGGTCGTAGACGGGCAACAACGCCCAATGTAGATCGGTATTTAGCGTTAACAGCTCGGAGACACCGAAACATGAACGCTACTCTTCTCCAACAACACCTTCGCTCGGCTACAGGCACCACGATTTCAACTCAGACTGTCCGAAACTGGCTCCATGCTGTAGGTCTGTATGCTCGCCGACCGATGGTATGTGTTAGATTAACATCCAGGCATCGTCGCGACCGCAGGGAGTGGGCAACCGAGCATGTCAACTGGAGGAGAAATGAATGGAGCAATATTCTATTTTCTGACGAGTCCCGTTTTTCTGTGCATCCGGATAATAGGCGTATTTTCATCTGGAGGGACCGTGGCAGTAGGAATAATCCTGCGTTCGTGCACGAAAGTGTCAGATTTGGCGGTGGAGGAGCGTTGGTGTATGGTGGCATCTCCATTGACGGGCGCACTGACCTCTACATCATTCGAGATGGAGCTCTGACTGGTCGCCGATATAGGGATGAGATCCTCAGACCTATTGTAGTCCCTTACGCTGCAGCAATGGGAGATAACTTCATTTTAATGGACGATAACTGCAGGCCACATCGTGCAAACCTGGTGGAGGATTTCCTTTTCGGGAAGGAATCGTTCGAATGGAATGGCCAGCGCGTTCTCCAGACATGAATCCAATCGAGAACGTTTGGGACGCTCTGGGAAGACGTGTTTCTGGCCGCCAACTACCTCCACAAACTCTCCAAGAACTGGAAAGAGCTCTTCTGGAAGAGTGGGGAAGAATACCCCAACTCGTCATTAATAGCCTCATTGAGTCCATGCCTCAAAGGTGTTCAACGTTGCTGACCGCCCGTGGAAACCATACCACCTACTGAAAATGATTTTCTTTGAAGAAAACACCTTTTCTTATTCTTTTTTTCTCATATGCACAAATTGTGTTTTTTTCTTTTTGTACACAAATGCGCAATAAAATGCATTTTTTTCTGCCAAGCATGTGTAATTTATTCTCATATAACCTACTATGTCTGTCGACCATGTATCAATCAGCTAAAAAGTTTCCCAGACACAAAATCCACCTAAAACTGCAATATCCTTTAATTGTTTTGAGCAGTGCATTATAAAAATTACATAAAGATGTTCGTTTTTGTTTAAACTTTAAAAACAAAATTTTGCATTACTGAGCAGGAAAATACTGTTTTGAGAACCGCCTTAAAATATGCTTATTCTTCGTCACTAAACGTATGCTTTAAGTTACAGACAAGTGTTATTTATTGAATGGGTGAACACACTTCCTTTCAATACCGCTTTAAACTGGATCTAAAATCCCAGTCAACATCTGGGAGCCATATGATGACAAGGTGAGTTTTGAGGGACTGGCTACTTAATGAAAAAAGTAAAAGCTAGAGAGAAATTGCCCTCCGTGGCCGAGTGGTCACGTCTCTAATCGCCTTCTAACATAGGAGGTTGGGGGTTCGAATCCTATTGGCTTCATTGCACGCACTCTTTATATAGAGCTCCCTGTTGTATATCTCTTGTATTGTAAAATTTCCTTGTGCTATCTCGTCCCTGAAATACTGACGATCGATATAAGCAGGCTTCATGTCGAGCGCACAAATCAGAGGTATGTTGTTTAATAAGCAAACAGAGAAATCGCGTGCTTTTCGAAAAAGTAATTGATCATTCTGTAAATGAGAAATTTCGTTGACAAAATTTAAGTCGTTGAAAAAATAATAGGGCAACAAAATGACGTTGCTCTTACTTTTTCCGAATTCAGAAGAAGATGCATGTCTTCTTCCGCACATGTCCATCAACCCGTCAAAGCTGATGGTCATTTTGGCTGTAGCAGGACTAAACCGTAAATAACAGGTCAAATTAGTTTACCTTTATGTGCATTAGGTAAAACTAGTTTGGCCTAGGAAAAACTATTTTATCTAAAGTACGTTATGTTAAATAGTTTATCCTGAGAAAGTTAGGATAAACTAATTTATCGTGACTCGTTTATCATAAAATTTAACATTAATTGGAAACTAACTCAAATTAATTTTTCTTCTATCTAAATTAAAACTTTTCTCTGACAACGGTTGCTTTTATTTTAGTTTTTTTTTTGTTTTAGTCTTGAATAATGTTTTATTTCATATTCCGGAATGTTTGTTTTTTTTGTCTGAATAAAGTACATTTCTATGTGAAAATTTTTTGTTGCATACTTTTAAATTTAGCTGTTATGCAAGTACGATTACACAAATATTCTAAAATATACATTTTTTTAATTCAAAAATAATCTTAAAATTTATTTTTAAAAATGTTCATAACGATTCAGTAATAAAACTGATACCTTGAATCTTAGGCAGATGGCGTTCGAACAATAACATTTCTGGATGTTTTTCAGAACAAGATTTATAAACTGACAGTCGGTGATACAAAATCCTGATACAAAATAATATTTCGATTGTTTAATGAATAGTTTCAAAGAAAAAAAAGTTGAGGTACACGATGCCTGAAGTCACTAATAGCAGAGCAAATGTTTCAAATGGGAACTGCGAGAATAACAGTGGTAAGCAATATTGCATTTCTTTCATAAATTTCCAAGGAAATGATTTTAATTAAGGACAAGCCGAAATTGGTTTTTAAGGCCGAAACTGAAACCGAATTTCGGTGATCTTCCTATTTTTCGACCGAAAAGGAAAGCGAAAATGAAAAAGTTCAACAAAGTTTTTAAAGTCATTAATGCATACATAAATATACATAATTAATAATTAATTATACCTATTAAGGAAAAAGCATAATTATTTATTAATTATATGTATTTATTGAATATACATAATAATTAATTAACTCTTTCATCACCAAATTATTATAAGAGTAGAAAAAAAAAGTCTTTTAAACTTTTAATATTTCTAAAATATCACTGTAAATTATCTACAAAAAGATTTTTTCGTAATATTGCCCTATCTAATTTTTTTGTTCCAGCATTATATGATGCCCAAAACACTTTTTTAAGGAATCTGTTATGTCTTAAACCTTTCAGTGCGGAATTTGTATTAGGGGGTTAATGCCCTGTGCGGAATATTTTGACCAAAAAAGCGATTTATTAAAAAATAAATCAAAAATCAAAATAATTAAATAAATCACAAATAAAATAAAAAGGCGATTTATTCTAAAAGGAAACACCAACAGGTAACAAAAGGAAAAGTTGCCTAGGCGACTTTTGTCAACTCTTACTGTAGTCTACAGCAACCAACTCCTAGATTTCGACATTAGTCGACTCCAGGACTCGTATCCTTAGGTCGACCTCAGTCGACTCCCGCACTAAAATAATTAAAATTAATTTGAAAGCATGCCTGTATGAGGAGAAGGTTAAAGACTAATAAAACATTTTTTTACCTCGCAAAAAAAATTAAGCAACTCAAAAAATAAAGCAGTTCAATGAATTAACTCATTTCTCCTCAAAAATAAATAAATAAATAAAATAAAATAAAATAAAATAAATAATAAAACAAATATATAAATAAAATAAAGCAACAATTGCAAATAACGCTAGAAATCATCTAGTACTGACATTACGATTAGTGACATAAGTACAACTAATGACTATTTAGAAGCCTCCGATGTATTCTAAATGATTTGATGGCATTACTAAACGAAAAAAGAAAAATCTGTCTTTTATTCTTTCAAATATTGCAATTCGAAGTAGGAGCCTCATAAGAGGTTCCAGGTGACGAGAGGGTTAATTGTATGTGTATCCCAAGTTGGCTGTATGTTCCTTCGAACCAATTTTTTTTTTCATATAAAATATACCGTAATTAATTCATTAATGGCACAGAAAGATTTTCTAACTATAAAAATTTTATTTAATTAAAAAATATTTTAGTTTTAGGTATCCAGATTTTGATTTATATTTTATAATGATTTTTGTAAATGACTGCTACATTAGAACTTTCTCAAAGAGTATTTGAAATACTTCTGTGGTTTTAAAATTAAAAATTTCTTATTGCTGTTAAGTCTACAGTTTTTAAGGAGCACATGAAAAAAAATTTACTCATACATACATTGCTTGCTTTATAATTTGCACCCTTGTCTTAAGTCAATAATGACTGATAATTATAAACAATGAGGTTCATAACAATAAATAGTCTAATTTGAGAGGATAATCGTTCAAATCGAAGTAATGTCGAAAATTTCTGATGGAAGAAAGGAGATTTTTGGAATACAGATAATTTTGGTCGAATTTCAGTCCGGCAGAATTTTCAGAAGCATTTTCGTCGAATACAATTTTTTTTATGAAATTCAGATTTTAAACAGAAAACTAAAACGAAAACAATTTTTTTTTAAATCTCTAATTAGAATAGCAGGGTAATTTTTATTCATATTCTGAATAAGAAAGATTTTAAGTCTCTAATTTCCCCCAGGTTTAGAAAAAAAAAAAAAAATGAATCAAAGAGAGCGTGGACTAACACAAAAATAAGATTTTCTTGAAATAGTGAAAATATGATTACAAAGTCAAAACGATACCAATTTTTTTTTCTCAAAATTGTTTCTGCAATGTTAATTATAAGGTAGGTGGAACTGGGGCACATTGATACATGGGGCACAATGATACAGCCCCTCTACTGCTCACAGGGTCATTACAGGAAGTTTCACAACAGCTCCAAAAGGTGATGCTAGTGCACTCAACTACATACAGAAAGTCTCGGAATGATTCAGTTGTTTGATAAAACGGGATGGGTGATTTATTGTTTTTGTAGATCAAAAGTAAATTTGAGTTGTATAATTGAAATAGTATTATACAACTGTTCTAGTGTTTTCAACTGAAAAGAATACTCTCCCTGGCAAGTAAAACTACTCTTTATCAGTTTCTCATTCTTTTTTATTAGCGAAATTATGATGTATTGGATTTGAGACTCATTTTATTCAAAATGGCTGTATGGGGCACATTGATACAACCTAAATCCTTTTTTAGTTCATTTTTTCATTACCTTTTATTATTTTTTTTACAATGCACTCCTTAATCCAACGATTTTTTGCTAAAAATTTCTAATATTAGTTTTTATAGAAGTGAAATAGCATTAATTTCTTTATATTAAAACATTTTATAGTATTTTTGCAAAGGGAAGACGTACGAACTTACCCAACATATAGTGATAGTAGAACTAATTAAAGAAAAGGATGGCAGCCTGGAAAATCTCAAATTTATATCAGTTCTCCAGAGAAAAAGTATTTTCTATATGAAGAGTGTTACGTAAGAGAAACAAGCTGCAGAACAGCACAGAATAATTACATAAAAACCGAATTTGTAAACTAATTATGCATTATTTTCTGTTTATAAACCGATTTATAAACAGAAAACTTGGTAATTTTTCATCTTTCCTAAGAAAGAAGATAATGCTGGGGTTGAAGTACCAGATATGACAAAGTTACCACAGCCAACAATCAGGCAAGGAACAGCCAGAACATCAGGTCATTATACATTTAATTTTGATTGCTTTAATGTTGCTTACAAATAAAGTGTGGGTAATTTGAATTTTTATAAATAATGTAAAATGGTTTGCTTACTATTTTTCTATGGAAAATATGCATTGGTGTTATTTTGTTTCCATTTTTCCCAGACGTATCAAAGTGTATCTATCTGCCCCGGGATGGGGCACATTGATACAAATTACTTTTTTTTATTTTTTTAAAATTACATGCAAAAATAATATATAAAACAACGATTGTACATTTTTATAACACAATACACATGCTTTGCTGACATCACATAGAAAAATAACTTGAAATTTCTGCTTTCTCGACACCAAAATTTTTTTTAGAAAAAGGTGTATCAATGTGCCCCAGTCCCCCCTACAATTTTTGCTGTTTATTCAACTATATCGGAAGGCTTCATTAATTAAAATAATTGCATGGTAGTAAAATAGGAAAATTTTAGTTAGTAAGAGCAAATTTATTAAAATGTTCAAACTGTTAATTAGATTGGAACAGATAACAGATGAAAATTACAATTCTCAAGTTTAGAAATATAGGGTGCTTGAAGAGTATCAGACTCATTTTAAAATTCAATATAAAATCGTGTAATTGTCGTACAAAAGTGCTCTTTAAACTATAATGCTTCTCATCGTGAAAAGATTTTTTTTCAATCGAATATGAAAATTAGTTTCAAATTCAGATCATAGATGGCACCCCTTGTCCATATACTTGGTTTCAAATATGCTCTGAATTTCAGATTAGATTTGATGCTGAGACAAAAAAATGACGAAATTTGTTACTCTGCAACTGCTTTTGATAAAATAAAATTATCTGCAACTGATTGTCTAAAGCTTTTTATGCATATTTTAATTTAAAGTACAAAGTTAAAAAAAAAAAAAAACTTCGAAGGAACTAGTTTTTTTTTTATTCGTTAAAAAAAACTTTTCAATGTGAGATGAATTTTAGTTCAAACCACACAAATATACTACTATAATTTGAATTTATATCGAATTTTAAAATGTGTGAGGGACTTTTGAAACCCTGTATAATTAGTTTAAATTTTCATATATAGGCAGTTGGTCAGCTGATTTTGGTAACTAAAAATAGAGAAAAATAGATGTAATTGTGATAAATAAAAAAAGATGGAGGGGAAATTTGTGTAAACTAAATAATGATATAGGAAGAAATATTATTTCTACTTCTGTTTAGTGAAAAGAATTGTAAAGTTATAGGTATTAAAATTCACTTTATACGTTTATGAATGTAAAATGGCTCTAATAAAATTCATAGGAAAGATAAATATCGTTAAAATTTCAACAATAATACAATATAGGAAATTAACTATATATTTAATTCAAAGTTTTTCATTAGAAATATTTTGTTTTGAAGACAATATTTAAATTATAATTTATATAATTTTACAGGTGAAAGCCGTAAAAGAGGGTTGATAGATGTAGGTATAAATCCAATAGTTATCTGGAATCAAAAAGTGCCAAACACAGAACTAGAGAAATTTCAAAAACTGATTGAAAGGAAATACAATCAGTGCTTTGGTAAGTAACAAATTGAAATAAATACAGTAGAACCTCGATCCATCGTTTTTCAAGGGGTTCGGGAAAAAACGATGAATGCGGGAAAACGATGAATACCGATTAATTTCAAAATATACGAAAAAATACAATGCTTATGCAATGTTAATGCATGCAATGCATAGAGTATGCTATTAAATACTAATTTGTCGCTTGCTAAACTGTAAAAAAAAATAATCGAAGTTATAGAAAATTAATATTTATTTTAAAAAATCAATAATTTTGTTTGATTTTTCTTTCATTTTTTTAAAATCAAGAAATAAATTTTAAAGGTATGCAAAATTTTTCTTGTCATTTTCTGTAATTTCATACGCATATATAAAAAATTTCATATAGTTTCAAATGCTGTAATTGCATCAGATAGACTTGGAACTGCTGGCTTAGTTTCATCGGCATGAACGTTATTTTCTGCTGCTTCGCCATTATTTTAAATTATTGCATTATCACACATTTTTCCTATGTTTAAAACACCACATGTCACAACATCTTGATCTATGGAAACATAATCGCATCCTCTGCTATACAACCACTCTTCATTTGCATTATTGTCACCGTCATCAACACAAACAGCAGAAATGGAATTTTTAGGATAAAAGAAATAATTCCAATTCCCTAGACTTTCAATTTCATTTCGGTGAGGAGAAAATTTTTACAACGATGAATGCGAGAAAACGACTTTTTGAAGAACGATGCTTGCGGGATTCGTTACCATTATTTAAGTATAATTTGTGCAGGGACCATAAAAAGAAAACGATCAATAGGGGAAAACGATGGATACGGGAACGATAGATTGGAGTTTTACTGTACATGTAAAAAGTGGTGAAATTAAAGCAAATTTATGTCCAGACCATAATAAATCGCCAAATTTTCACGTTTGGGAGCTTATGATAAAACAAAAGCTGCTAAATGAAGCAGAATACAGCTGCTGCATAGATCTTCTTTTAATATAATTTAAAAATCTCTTTTCTTGAAATTAAATCTACGGCTTTCAATGCAATTTTTCCAATTTTAATATTTTCTTCTGACTGATCTCAAAGTTAAAAGATTTAAGATAAATTTATGAATTGAACCAATTTATGATGGTAACTTTTTAAACAAAACATATATGAAAGATTATAAAAGAAAAGGAAATTATTCTACAGAAAATATTTGCAAATTCTTACTTCAGTTTAGAAAATAGCAGTTGCAAAAGTACATTGCTATAAAGCTATTTAACTATCACTAAATGCTACATGAAAATTTTAATACCCAACATCAATAATATAAAGAATCCTGCCATATTAAAATAAAAGTGTTTTCTATAATGGTAAAAAACTGTACAAAGGTACTTAAAAGAAAAAAAAAACGTTTCTAATGTTTAAGCGAATTTTGTTTTATTAAAATATTTGTAAAAAAGAACCCAACAGCGGAAAGAGTTATTAATCTGTTAATACGAGCATTTTTTATATTTTACTGCAGTTTTTTGACTGGAATTATTTTCATTTAGGTTAGTGTTAAATAATGCTGTAATTATAAATGTCATATAAGTTATAATTAATTTTCTATTTTCCAAAGCAACAAACATATCTTGGCTATTTTAGATTGCGTTATATAATACTAATTGTATAATATATTTTTTTTAAATGTAAAATAATCTCCTCAAAGGAATATTTAAATAGTGAGATGACAAAAGAAGTATAAAGGCAATATAACAAAATTAAGAAAGTTTATTAGCCATATAAATAAGTCTAAAACATGGTTGAAAAAAAAAAGGCTATATAGCAACCTCTTCCGCTTTTAAAGTCTGTTAAAGTGAGCAGAATTTAAGAAATTAACTGAAAAAATGAATACATAAATCTTAATTATTTAAAAAGTATGTAGCGTAATACAATAATTCAGAATTTGTCAGTTCTAAAGTATAATGGAGGCGGAGACATGCAACGTAACCAGATTAAAGCCATAAAATTTTAAATTAAAATTTTAAATTAATGATTGTGGGTCTTGGACTGTACTTAAAAGTTTAGTGGTCTAAATATAGAGAATGCTTGCATCAGACTGATTCTTATCAAAGCTTTCATTTTTTGCATTTTTAAGCTTCCTACTGGGATTTTTACAAATGGAGTACAGAAAATTACATGAAGTTTTGGGAAGAGATATGGCATTTCTTTGGAATCATCTGTTCGAAACAATACGATAAGGTATATAGATTTCTTAAGTAATTTTCTTTTTACCTCTTCGATTATAAAAATAGAAATTCATTAAAAAATAAATAGATTGTTTTAAATAATTTATAATTAAAAAAGTGACAACTGACGAAACTAGACTTTCTCCCTTTAAAATTGACAAGCTTGTTACAACATTTATAGACAATAAAAATAATGTTATCTTTTTAGCACTTTCCAACAAAGAGAACAAAGCACTTTCCAACAAAGTTGAAAAGTGTTAGTGCATTCGGTTTGTCTGTCCGTCTGTCCACGCTCTAACTCCCGTAAGTATACTCGGATTTCCATGCAATTGATAAAGCTTATTTAGGGTCCCCAAAGCATGTTTGTTATTGAATGTGAAATATGTACAATCAAGAATTCATTTACAGGGACACTCAAAAGGATTCGATTAATCTCTTGAAACCTCAGCCACAAAATAACTCAAGTTGAGCCGAAATCCACTTATCTCACGATTTGAAAGTCAGCTTCTCGTATAGAATTGAAACAACTCGAGTGAACGAGTCGTTTTTAAGCAATTTAAATCAATATAAGTCATTTAAATACACAATTTAAATCAAGATGAGTAAAACATTTAAAAAAAAAATTCATTCACAATCCAATAAATTACAGCTCTTTCCTGAGAAACCGAATTCACGCTTTCATCTTAAGAGCATACTGTACATTATGGTACATGGGGAAAAACTGTTTCGAGAGTATTTTAAAGACATTACACTATTTCAAATGTATTGAAACGGATATAAATCACTGAATTTTACCACGATCACGTTAAAACAGAGCATTCATAGCATTTTTTATCAATTTACAGGGAAACACAAAAGAAATAAGTTTCAGTATTGCATTTACGTAATGATTGCTGTAGAATACGTTTTAAAATTAGGTAGGATCTTTTAAATTTAATTAGTCTTTGCATATTATTTTTTATATATAAATTCTATACCTCATATACAGAGCTGCACAAAAGTATTCACGTACAAATCTCGTTATTAGAGGAAATTGCTGAAGGCGAATTTTCAACTAAAATACATGTATCTCGTAAATGAACTAAATTTTGGAATGCATGTTGTTAATTAATGCCAATTTCTATATCATACACAGAGCTGCTAAAAAAATTCAGATAACTTTCCGATTATAGGCGGGAACAGCTGAAATTTGGTTTTGAAATGCGTTATACATTTCTATATAGTAAAATGAGTCGTAATATTTTAATTTTTTAAACGGTAGAGTTTTGTTACATTACTCTGAAAGCGTTGGAAAATGCTTCATAATCCATGGTTGACACATCACTTTTTCTTTCTTTTCCATATTTGCTTTAGGTTTTTGTGAAGACTGGGTCAGGTTTCCTAGATAATGATTGGTTTAGTGGTGCAAGATTCAACTTTGCTGAAAATATACTCAGATACAGAGACGCCAGGGTTGCTTTAATGTACATGGGTAAGAAGCATGAATATCAGTTAGCTAAATAAAATTAAACGCACCGTACAATGTATGAAGATAAATTAAATAATTCTATAATATGTTTATTTATATATTTACTTATGTGTACCGTTAATATGCATCTTTTCTACTTGTTCTCATGTATAATGATGAATACTTATCTACACATACATTTTTAAGTCAAATTAGATAGTTGAGGTCAAGAAGGACTTTAGTAATTTCACCAGTGAGTTGAAGAGACTTCTAATATGTAAAATTGTGCTGGAAAAATGTTCATCTAAAATTATGCTTTTTTTATGTAGCATTTGTATGCATATAACATGCAGTGAACACGTCAAATTTTAATTTCTTCATAAAATATTAACTTAAAAATGAACACCAATCATTTTTTTAGTTTAAGCAGTGAAGCATGTGGCAAGATATCTTAGAGGCTTTAAGTAGATAAAATAAAATGAAAAACACTATACATAAAAAAATAAGTATGTAGAACCTTTAATGTTATTGAGCAAAAACTTTCCAATATTAGGATGAACTGTTACACACAAGCAAAAATTGACACAAAAATAATTTTCAGTTGGTTGACCTGCTGAAACATTTGGAGAAATATATATGTAAGTTATTGAAGGTAAATATATCTGTAATTTTCAAGTAATAAAATATAAATTTTCTTGATTTGAGAATACTTATCATAATAATTTTATATAACAAAACTGAATTCTAGAGCAAAAGTCAACAATTTTATTTTATAAGGCCATTTTACGGCTTATAAGAGAAATGTTAACTGATAAACATCATAATCAGTTATGCAAAAAATATTGTTTCAAACGAAAAATAGTTTAATTAGTACTCGTTGTTTTTACCTTCATAAACACCGAAAAAAATCAAAGAAGTGGTTTCATAAATGGATATTTTGTTTATAAAGGAAAGCCATTTTCATTGGGTATCTTGTGGTCGAATACAATGGTCGAAGCATAATTGAAAAAAATTATATACTTAATAATGTAGAAAACTTTGAAAATGAAAGAATATTTTTTATTTTAAAAATAGATGTCGTTAACCCCTTAACAGTATTGCGTGAACGCCGCTCGTATAAGAAGAGTTTGTTTTCTTTGTTTTATTACTAAAAAAAAACAGAAACTACAATTTTTAAAATAAAATTATTGTTGTATTTAGAGGACATATCTCGATTATACAAGGCAGGTATTTTAAGACAAAAGAGTGATTTTTAGTCCTTATTTTTAATTTATTGTATCCAGTAATAGTAATATTAAATAAAACTATTAAGGGATTAAATAAAACAAAATTTGATTTTCAAAATTTCTAGTATGAATTAGAATTTCTGTATTGATAAAAGAACTAATCAAAAAATGTTGGCCCCATGTTGGAAATTACTGGTTCGGACACTTATCCATTAGGCCTTTCTCTGCAAAATCGACGTAAAAAAACCATTAATTTGCGAACCATAAAATACTAAATGATTAAGAATAAAGGATCCCCGCCTTAGAAATTCTTATCAAAAAGGCCTCCACGAACCCCAAAAAATTGGGAACTGCTGCTGTATATAATGCAAATTGAAAAATGCATTGGTATACAACCATGGTATACCAAGTCCTTTTTGAAAAAAAAAAGTTTGTTCACTTAGAAGGAGCATAAAATCTGATTTATCCAATCCCACAGTAAATACTTTCACATACTTTTTCCTACATGACATTTGTTTACAGAAATGGCTTGCTGTAGAAATAAGTATCATTGGTCTTAAACATCTTTTAAATGGATTATCTCATTTTCTGGTTTTCAAAATGCACTTGGTCTTCTATGGTTGTGAACCTTTCGTTTACAAACCTCAATTATAAAATCTGATGTGTATGAAATCAAGAAAAAAACTGAGATATACTTATAATGTTCATTGCAAAAATCATAGCACAGAAAGGATTTTTATTAAATGAACCGAATGAAAGTACTTTTTCACAATTAACATATTACAAATTAATTTAGTTCAATTCTATTCCATTGGGATATTATATAGCTACAAAAAAATAATGAAAAACACGGCATATAAACAACAACTGTTGGGTGATATATACTAAAATTTAATTTGCATGAATTTATGTCAACCTTTATTCAAGACATCATGTTTAAAAATGTTTATACAAATTATTTTACAATAAGAGGCATGATATTTTTCTTTCAGATTTAACTTACTTGAAATAATGACTAAAACAGAATGAATTCTGAACAAAAATAATTTATTCTCAAATATTACTGGAAATTCGAAAAAAGTAGCTGAAATACACAGACAGATTAAGAAAGAAAAGTTCAAACCCGATTACACAATTTAAAAGCATAATTATAAGAAATAGCTTTGAAGTAGACGTAACTACTCAAAATGTTCATCAATGATGTTCGGAAAAAAGCGGTTATCAAGAAACGCTGCAAAAATAATGATATACAGTCTTGGAACAAAAGAGTGGATTTGGCTTCTCAGGAAAGAATTGTAATTTATTGGATCATGAATGAGTTATTTTTTAAACGTTTTACACATCTTGATCGAAATTGCTTATTTAAATTACTCATCTTGATTTAAATTTCCTAAAAACAGCTCATTCGCTCAAGTTGTCTCAATATTTTACGAGAAGCCGACTTTCAAAAGGTGAGATGAGGGGGTTTCGGCTCAACTTAAGGGTGTGTTCGAAAAAACGCTTTTCCACCTTCAACAGCTCGAAATTTTCTGATACAATTTCAGACACATTTTTAAAAGTAGAAACATGAAACTTGCTGAGGGGATTTTTGAAGATACGTATAAGGTGTCGTGTGATGTCATTTTAAGCTCAGTTCATTAGAATTTGATTTATGAAAAAATACTTTCTCAGTATGACCCTTTTTTTTCGTTTACATACCTCCCGCTTCGGAAAAATTGATTCAAAATGTCGTTTTTGATTGCTTTTTTTTGCAATATTTTCTGCATTTATCAAAGAATTGACAATCACGGCATCTTGTGTGCTTTCTAAATAAGACAATTTACCAGTTTGATGCATTTGAGAGCAAAAATGAATTAAAAAATATATCGGAAAATAAGCAGTTTGAATCGAAATACACCCTTAAATTATTTTGTGGCTTAGGTTTTATGAGAGTGAATATATAGCAAAAATTAAAAGAAATCTATTATTGAGCAGCTTGATAGACTGGACTGCCACAATAATATGCCTATTGTTACTTAAAGAAACTGCGCATTTGAAAAAATTTATTCAAAGATTAATATCCTTGCTTTCTCTCGAAAGAGGTTATCTGAGCTGGAGAGTGCGGATCTGTTTATAGTATAACCTTAAACACCTTATAATGCAGCTTCATAGAATTACGTATGTACGTTCTGAGTTAGAGTAACCACCATAGACAGATGTTTCGAACAATAATCAAATTCTACTCAGTAGATCGCAAAATGTGTAAATCCTTTAAAACTGGAAGTCAAAATATTTGATGAATACAAGAAATTTTTGTTATAAATTATTTCATATTTAGAAGAAAATAATACGAGATGTGTTCTAGAATGAATGTAAGAATGCACGATGCACACAATTTGTAATATATAAATTTGTTACTTTAAAAGTCGTTTGAAATACAGGGTGGTCAAAAAAAACTTTGTCGATATATGGAGCTCTAGCGGCCAGTCCGCTCAACTGATCGAGGTGAAATTTCAGATATAGCTATTCAGAGGTATGAGCTCGAGATTCTGTGAACGGCAACAAAATGGCGCTCACGGTTACGGTTATAGTTACAGAAACTCGAAAATTTCCAATGGCAACATCCATTTTTTTCATCGCAAAATGCTAAGCGCATGCGAAAACCCTAAAGAGCGTTGGAACCGTACCTGTATCGCAAGAAACGGACATGTTATGCACGCACAAAAAACTGTTCTGCGAATCCCCCCCCCCTCCATAGAAAAAACTCAATTGGGGCGCAAGGAGAAATTTGCATATGACACACAGTCAGTACACTGATCTCTGTTTACAATACAGATCGGAGAAACTAAAACTTTTATTTTGATTACACATTTTCCATATGGGTGTCATCACAGGCAATTACACATTGCATGGTGGTCAACTTGGCGCAGCATGTCCCTGAAGGGATTTTGCACCATTAAACCCTATACAACCATCAATAAAAGAAAGTAATGTAATCGAATTTTTTTTTTACTTCCGGTTTTTGACGGATTTACACATTTTAGGGGTCAGAGAATCTAAAAAACATGTTTTTATGAAATGTTTGTCTTTCCGTGTGTCTGTGTGTCTGTATGTCCGTGTGTCATACGTATGACGATAAGTGTATGAAGATATGCATAGAATTGAACCAAATTTTTGTGAATGTGTTTTGGTTGTAGCAAACAGGTTCTCCTTCAATTTTGAAATATTCCGCCGGAACGGGGCGCTGCAATAACGATTTTTGTGCTATTTTCGAAATTGTACCGACTAAAAGTATATGAAGTTATGCATCGAATTAAACTAAATTTTTTTTTTCGTAAGTGTTTGGCTACGGCTAGTTGGTCCTCTCTGAATTAAAAAAAAATAATCCGCCAGAATGGAGCGCTGCAACAGCGATTTTTGTGCCATTTTCCTTATTTTACCACAGATAAGTATATGAAGTTATGCATAGGATAGAATGAAATTTTTTGCATAAGTGTTTGTCTATGGTCAGCAGGCCCTCCCTAAATTTTAAAAAAATCCGTCGGAAGGAGGTGCGATAATCGCGATGTCTGTGCCGTTCATATTATTTTAACATTAAAAAGTGTTTAATGTATGCAAAGAACTGAACTAAGTTTTTTGTGTATGAATGTTTTTGGGTACGGCGAGTAGATCTTTTCTGAATTTGAAAAAATCTGCCTCTCGTGAAGAGACGGAAACTCATTTTTTCTCCGATTAATTGACCTAAGCAGAAATTTAAGATGAAAATCATAATTCGTATACTGTTGAATTAATATAATATTAACGCATTAACATGTATAACTAAATTTTGAAACATTAAAATGCACGTATGAGATAGAAGAAAGTTTTGGAATTGGCACATCCAACAAGTTTTGTACCGTGTACAGATAAAATTTTAGTAAATATACTCATTTCTGTAACGCGGCATCTATTGAATTGTAATTTCTTTCCTTACAGTGTAAGCCCGAGAGTCTTTCGGGATCACCTTTTAACTCTCTGAACTATAAAAGTACCTACTACAAAAGTTCGCAGTCTTTTCCGATATTATCTATGAAATTATACTATCTATGAACTATGATAATATCTAATGAATCTTTTAATTTGAAAAAAAAAATGTGGTAGCAGTCAACAGAAGCAAATATATGAAAATATTTAAAATCAGAGCTTGGTTTGAACTTATTGTGAACCTTGTAGTGTTACTTATTGTGCTTTAAGTTATGCCACACAAAAGGAAATTTACTAAATAATGTTTATATATAAATAAAACCTATTTTCAGGTATCTGTAAAACATTTTGGTGAGTTTTTATTCAAGTATATGTGAATTTTTATGTTAAAAAATGGCATTTAATGCCAATTTAATAATACTTCAAATTTTTACTCTTTTTTAGAAAAATTTTAGCATAAATTTTTAAAAATTTAATTTACCTTATCATTTGTTTTAAAAAAAATTTCAGCCAGGCTGGGTGCTGTGGGACTACTTTCTCGCAAGTCTTGCATTAGGTCTCAAATATTTCCTCTTCTGCTCGAGTGTGTTTTACAATCATAATGGAAAAAACTTATGGGACATCATAGCTAAATAGCAAAGTGAATTTTACATTCTTGGCAACTAGTTTTGTTGAGCATATGGAAAAGATGGGCATGGAACCAAGTAAGTTAATATAATCAATGATTTTATTCTCTTTTCAGTGTACGAACTGAATGTACTTCTCATTAATATATTAAGTTTTAAACGAAGAAATGATTTTAATGTACAATATGATTGGAAGAAATTTTTTTATAAACAATTAAGTACGATTCCTTCCAGTCACAATTCACGAAATAGTTCATTTTTATTACATAAGAGACACTTTATCTTCTATTTTGATATTTAAAAAAATAAATAAATAAATGCGAGGGAATAAATCGCTGTTAAATTAAAATATACCAAATTACATTTTTCCATTTGTTTATAATAAAAACAATTTTTTTTTCACAGGTCCGGAAACAAATTTAGATTGCTTGAAAATCGTAGGAGTGGGTGGTACTCCGGTGAAGAAGGAATGTTTTCAATATCTCATAAATAGAGTGAAAAAAGATTTATTTGTTGGCAGCATGTATGGTAAAATTTTCCTTTCTTATTTCTGTGTCACTCTGTCACTTTCAGAATTATTAAACATGATATAATTAAAACAATGATCTGAAGTGCCTGTAAGTTGCAAATCCTAATAAGGTACAAATAAAAGTTTTGCCTATCGTATTTACTCGTGTATACCGCGCACATCTTACTTTACAAGAAAAAATGGCGATTTTTTAAAAATCTCGTATGTAACACGCACCATAAATTTGATATGCAAATGAATGAATGACTAAATGAATTTTAGTAAAGAATTCGAAACAAATATTACATCAGACCAAAAACAAGTCGAAAATACATTTTTAGACTTCGGGGGTTATCGAGCGTAGCTGGTACAGGGGGTAGGGAGTGAGTGATGGCAATTAGAATTCTTAATTAGCGTTTATATAATGTTAATGTATAAAAAGATGCAAGGAGTGAAATAATGATGCAGTAATACTTCAATTATATAATATTTTCCTAGCAATTATGCCTTCTTTGAATACATTTCTTGATACACACTCAGAAATGAATACTCAGATTTCACGAAATTCTCCTCGTTTTTGACGAACCCGTTTCCTGGGAAATGCTCCGAACAAATATTTCGTCAAATTGATGAAATCACTTCCCTCACTCGTTTGACGATACCAAATCGTCAAAAAACTTCGTCAAAAGGGACTAGTGCTGCCATCTATTGAATTTTTTAGAAGCTCCTGTATTCAATGACAGAAGCAAAAAAGGCATGTCACACGTGGGGTTCGAACTCATAACGTACAGTGTGGCAGTCCGACGCCCTACGTTCACGCCATAGATTACTCAAACAATGATTATAAAGGCATATAGTGCATTATAGTGTGTGTTTAAATTTATATAATTGTGATAGTACTTTTATCGATTCTGTTATAAATCTTGCAAGTTTTAAATAATAAGACGAATTTATTATTTTGATTTTTTAATGGTTAATGAATAATTATAATATAGCTTAATTAAATAACATCTAGGGGAAATTTATTTGCTTAAGGAATGATTAAAATATGGGCTGGTTAGTTTGTTGCTCAGAAATAACGAATTATGAAGTGCTTATTGGGAGAGATTTTACTACTTTAAGCGAGACTTTAAGTAGGTGGATAAGATTTTAACAATTTACTGTTTATAGAGGAGAGAGAGAAAAAAAATGTACATATTTTTAATTTGAGTGAAAAAAAGTAGATATTGGATATAAAATAGATCTTAGAATTTTGAAATTTTATTGATCAAATTTACTTTTTGGACGGTTTTTTAGAACGAAGTAAATTTTTTTTCGACTGAAATCAAAACGAAATACAACTTACAAATAAATAAATAAAAATAGTAATAAGCATCCCCCCCCCAAAAAAAAACTAATGTAGCAAGAGTAATTGCTTACATTTCATTATTTTCTGAAAAACACTAAAAAGCACTGTTTTAAACAAGAAATATATCCTTGCTAAAATCGCAAGATTTGGGGAGATACAATAGCGGGTCCTTCTATTAACAGCTACCGCGACAGTTTCCTTAAAATTCATCAAGTCTGGCCATGATTAAGCAAGCACTTTCGTCAAATATTTGAGAGTTCACGTTTCGTTAAAAGTCACGTGATTTTGATACGAAATGATCGTCAAAAACGACGAAATAAGGCTCAAGGATTTCTGAATCGTCAAAAATGTTTTATTTTGTGAGTTATTATGTGAGTTTTATTTCTGAGAGTGTACATATTTATATTGTGTGATCCAGCATCCAGCAGTACATTCAGCAGTAAAAAATTATTTGGTCTATAACGCGCACCTAGGAGTTTTGCCCTATATTTTTGAAAAAAAAAAAAAAAAAAAAAAAAAAAAAGGACGCGTTATATACGAGTAATACGGTATATGTCATTTGAATAATGCAAAAGCGATAGATAAAGCGACAAAAATACTTAAAAGTTTATCTCTGCATTTAATGATATTCATCATGAAAGAAGGTATATGAGATAGATGCTATTATATCCAAATAAGTGTTTTTAGTAATTTGTTATAAAAAAAAATGTATCTAATGTCGAGCTTATGACATTATACATTTTATGTTTGCTCATTAAAGTTAATTTTTGACTTTTCATCATCTCACCGCAATTAGTAAAGCGTCTCATATACAACTAGGGATTTAAATTTCTTCTTCATTTTTTTCATCATATCCTTTTGTGGTGTATCATTTTCATAAAATTCCTTTTTCGCAAAAAAATATTGTTAATCCATTTATGCATTCCTTTTTTCCATTTAATAACATTAAGTGTATGATGACTTTCACTTATCTAACATGGGTATATACAGTGACGCCAACTTATATGGACCCATGGGACCCGAGCCCACGCAATAATTTTGATTCCTGCCCAATTTTCATTGTTCTTTTTAGTTTTTCATTTCATTATTATTATTTATTATTTTTCTCCCTAAAACAAAATTTATTTTGCCAATGGCCCAATGGCCACGTGTTTTAATTCTCCAGCTGATATCCATAAATGCCAAATGACTGAAATGTCCATGAATTTTCTACTATTTCAATTTGTAGTCACGTTCATGACATGATGATATTACAATAAATATTAGTTCCTTTATAAGTAAAAATGAATGGGAATATAATTTATTAAAGTACTAGCGGACCCGACAGACGTTGTCCTGTCACCGACAGACGTTGTCCTTCTTGGCACCGACTCCAGTAAATCAAATAAATGTACGTAAATATAGTAATACACACGATAAACACTAAGCTCTTAATTTAATTTCTTATTACAATTATGTAAGGAAATTATTTTTCACTCTTCAGTACTTTTTGAAGTCGGTTCAATTTTTGATAGAGAAGTTTATTTCTCTCTTTTTAGTTAAAAGTTAACGATTTTCTGAAGTCGGTTAATCAAAATTATAATACAGGAAATATTATTGTAAAGGATACACGTTTGTAAGGAGTGGGGTTCGAACACGCGATCTCTTTCTTCAAGAAGCTGAGCTTAAATCTGGCGCCTAAGACCGCTCGGACATTCCGTCCGCACTTTATTCATCGAACTTATTCAACACTTTTAATTAGCGAAAAATCACTAACTATTAGTTTTTGCCTAATTACTAAAAAAGTACTGAATCAATTTCAACGAAATGTGAATCTAAACCATTCTCGAATCTACTGGAACGCACACACAAAATTTCATAAAAATCGGCCCAGTCGTTTAGGAGGAGTTCAATTACATACACACGCACAGAAGATTTTTATATATAAAGATGAGCATTGAAAATTTCAGGTTTTTGCGCCGAAGACATCGCCAAATTAGGAAAATATGAATTATCTCACGAACTACTGGATTTAAACAAATTTGCTTAGTACCATTCGATTCAGAATGAAAAAATGCACTAAAATATGTTATCAGTTGAAAAATAACTACAAAAGCCGATTTTTATGGTGGAATTTTTTAAATTTCGTTCTTTTTTCTACTCATCTTAGGGGTGGAATTTTCGAAAATCCATTTTTAGCGACACTCGATGCCATAAGAAGTATTTTTACCCCAATTTTCAAGATTTTTGGGTCGGTAGATTTTTTTGCGCTATGATTAATACGAAATCTTGACTTTCTTTAATTAGCGAAAAATCACTAACTATTAGTTTTAGCCTAATTACTAAAAAAGTACTGAATCAATTTCAACGAAATGTGAATCTAAACCATTCTCGAATCTACTGGAACGCACACACAAAATTTCATCAAAATCGGCCCAGTCGTTTAGGAGGAGTTCAATTACATACACACGCACAGAAGATTTTTATATATAAAGATGAGCATTGAAAATTTCAGGTTTTTGCGCCGAAGACATCGCCAAATTAGGAAAATGTGAATTATCTCACGAACTACTGGATTTAAACAAATTTGCTTAGTACCATTCGATTCAGAATGAAAAAATGCACTAAAATATGTTATCAGTTGAAAAAGAACTACAAAAGCTTATTTTAAGGAATTTTTTAAAAGTTCGTTCTTTTTTCTACTCATCTTAGGGGTGGAATTTTCGAAAATCCCTTTTTAGCGGCACTCGATGTTATAAGAAGTATTTTTACCCCAATTTTCAAGATTTTTGGGTCGGTAGATTTTTTTCTGCTATGATTAATACGAAATCCTGACTTTCTTTAATATATATAGCACTTTTAATTAGCGAAAAATCACTAACTATTAGTTTTTGCCTAATTACTAAAAAAGTACTGAATCAATTTCAAAGAAATGTGAATCTAAACCATTCTCGAATCTACTGGAACGCACACAAAAAATTTCATCAAAATCGGCCCAGTCGTTTAGGAGGAGTTTAATTACATACACACGCACAGAAGATTTTTATATATAAAGATTTATGCAACGTTATTAAAACATGATTGCTTAAAATTATCATCTCTCATTATCCCCCGTTCTTCAAAGAAAAATAAATTGGTCGTACCATTTTACCAAGATATTTTTAAGCCTACCCAATATATTTGAAGCAACCCAATATTTTTAAAAAGTTGGCACCACTGGGTATATATATATTTTACAAAAATTAATTAGCTTAGCTCCTTGTTATTTCATTTTGTAGGTGCGACCGAGACATTTGGAACATTTTCAGGCTACAATTTGAACATGCCTGCACATGCAGGTGAAATTCAAGCATTTTCGTTGGGTACAGATATAAAATGCTTTGATGAAACAGGTACATAGAAAAGACAAACTCTATCTTAATTCTTGGACGCACTTTAAAATAAGTATTATGAGTATTTTTTTCCCTTTTTAGGTGCGTTCGTAATTATATAATACATAGCACCTATAGTGGTCATTCAGTCCGTCCGTCTGTCTGTCCGTCTGTCCGTCCGCATATAACAACGCAAAAACTACCCAACCGAATCGTTTGAAATTTAAAATACATAATTATTACATAATTTTGTCGAGTCCTTTCAAATTTTATGAGAATCGGATGGATAGATCAGTTACAGGGACGATCAAAAGTATTCCATTACATTACGGTCAATGGGGAAAAAAGTTTCAAATGCATTTTAATCGTTTGAAATTTAAAATACGCAATTATTACATAATTCTGTCGAGTTATTTCAAATTTTTTGATAATCGTGTGCATAGATCAATTACAGGGGCAATCAAAAGTATTCAATTACATTATGGTCAATGGGGAAAAAGTTTCAAGTATATTCTATACGTTTGAAATTTAAAATACATAATAATTACATAATTTTTTCGAGTTATTTCAAATTTTTTGATAATCGTGTGCATAGATCAATTACAGGGGCAATCAAAAGTATTCAATTACATTATGGTCAATGGGGAAAAAGTTTCAAATATATTCTATACGTTTGAAATTTAAAATTGAAATTTAAAATACATAATTATTACATATTTTTTTCGAGTTATTTCAAATTTTATGAAACTCGGATGCATAGATCAATTACAGGGGCAATCAAAAGTATTCCATTACATTACGGTCAATGGGGAAAAAGTTTCAAATATATTCTATACGTTTGAAATTTAAAATACATAATTATTACATAATTTTTTCGAGTTATTTCAAATTTTATGAAACTCGGATGCATAGATCAATTACAGGGGCAATCAAAAGTATTCAATTACATTATGGTCAATGGGGAAAAAGTTTCAAATATATTCTATACGTTTGAAATTTAAAATACATAATTATTACATAATTTTTTCGAGTTATTTCAAATTTTATGAAACTCGGATGCATAGATCAATTACAGGGGCAATCAAAAGTATTCCATTACATTACGGTCAATGGGGAAAAAAGTTTCAAATGCATTTTAATTGTTTGAAATTTAAAATACGCAATTAATACATAATTCTGTCGAGTTATTTCAAATTTTTTTATAATCGTGTGCATAAATCAATTATAGGGGCAATCAAAAGTATTCAATTACATTATGGTCAATGGGGAAAAAGTTTCAAGTATATTCTATACGTTTGAAATTTAAAATACATAATTATTACATTTTTCGAGTTAATTTTTTCGAGTTATTTCAAATTTTATGAAAGTCGGATGCATAGATCAATTACAGGGATAATCAAAAGTATTCCATTACATTACGGTCAATGGGAAAAAATGTTTCAAATGCATTTTAATCGTGTTACACTCATGCGAACTTAATAAAATTTATATGCAACTATAAAGTACATATTAAAATATGCATCTTACATAACTTGTGGTGCAAAGAACATTTGTTATTGATTTACAAGGCCACACAAAAGTATTCCATTACATAATGGAATAGGGAGAACATTGTTTGATGAGCTTTTTAATTGTAATTCACTATTTACATTGTTATGAGATTGATACATGAAAGTAATATTTTTAAAACTTCGTTATCGTTCGAACGCACCTAATTTGCTACGCTTCACGTGCAATTTCCAACTTGTTTCTATAATACAAGATAATAACTCATTGATTTTTTTAGAATGGCCAAACACTACAGATTTTACTAAGCAAATGGTCTTCAATAAGTATCGTATATATAAAAAAAAACCTGAAGAGTAATGCCATATGCAGATTTTTGCAATTCAGTTTATAAGCATAGGATTCACGGGGCTATTCCGTAAACATGTTCTGTTTGTTGTACAAGTATACTCGCAATCATTATCCTCTTACGAAGTTGGTGGTCTTCCTGTTTGTTCGCCTATCCTGATTTTCAATTTACAATCAAGAAAAAACTCCATACCATTGATTTTATGTGCAAACATATGACATCCATTAATTTTATTGCTATAACTACTAAGATTATCCTGTGTAAAAAAAACTGTGATTTTAAATTCAGTGACATTAGATATTTTTTGTAAACAATATGCATGATAACATTCATGTAAATAAATTTCTCGATGCAAAGTTAGGAATATGTCTGAATCAAAGTAATGTACAAATTGAAATTTTCTATTTTCATGGACAAATTTATAGCAACAAGTTTGTTGAATGCAATTTATGCATTATTTTTTTTTAACTTCAACATAAATTAGTGTTTTTTTTAATTTTAACAAAATTAACAGCTAGTATAATACCGTCAGAATGCTCCGTTATACTTGGTATTTGGCTAAATGTAAAGTCGTAAAATCTTGCTCGTGAAAGCAGAATACCTCCCCAACATGTTATTCCCATCGTGTACAATAAAAAAATGTTCTACAGATTGTAAACTTTTCAGATTACAGGATTTTTTTTTTTTTTTTTTTTTTTTTTTTAACGTTATTTAGAGCTCTCTATAGCTAATTTTAGTAACCGGAACTGGTTTAAAATTTATAAGGAAAATAATGAAACTAAGGGAAAAAAGAGTGCAAGGAAAAAAATGTAGCAGTTCGAATTACCAGTAAGGGCTATTCCATGTGACATGTTATGGCCGACCGTCGAAAATGTTGTACAAAGAATGCAGGTGTGGTGCAAGAGAACGGATTCCACATTGAGTGTGGTTGAATTCCTCGTCGGAAAAATGAATATGATGAATAAAACATGGCATTTTATCCAAATTATTAATTTTGTGTGTTTCTGATGTTTTCTTTCCATGTACCGCCAAATTTCCCACTATCGGTGGTGATTGGAGCTATTATTTATTTATTTATTTATTTTGTTGTAGTTTTTTTCATGGTTTTATTAGTCCATTTATAAAATTTTGTGTCATTCCAGTTATTAGAACGAGCTATTGGCGGCTCTAAATACCGTCAATTAAAAAAAAAAAAAAAAAAAAAAAAAAAAAAAAAAACTTTTTATTTGTTTTATTTTCTACAGGTAACGAACACGTGCAGATTTATTATTCTGCAATGCCTTTTGATTATACGAGGTGGAACCCGTCGAAATTCGACGAAAGAAAATGTTTAAGAAGGAACTGTTTCATTGAAATCTACAAAATTATTTACAGTAAAAAATGCATCTTATATTGATCAGTCTACCTCTCAATCAAACATTATAAAAAAAAATTCTTATACCGATCAGTCAAACTCTTAAACAAATATTATTTTAAGCTAAGATTAAGAAAACTCAGTTGTCAAAATTTTTAAAATTAAACTTTAATCGCATATAAAATCAGTAAAACATAATAAAAATAAGCTATTATTATGAATTTATCAATTGAGACTGTTATGTTTGTTATAAATGTGAATGAAAAAAAAAAAAAAAAAATCCAAATTGACACGATCATAGAATTTCACGCGAAATTAAAACCCGTCATAATTTTCATCTTCTCAAAATTTAAACACGTACTTCTCATATCCGTATTCACCATGTTTAAAAAAATGGTATTTTAATTTGATCATTTTAAAATCACTTTAACTCGAAACTTGAAATTATTTAACTGATGAATAAAAATGAAATAAAATCGAAATCATAGAATTTTATAACAGATGATATTTTTTGTAAGGTATACGCATTTTAATTTCTTTCTTTTTTTTTTCAATTTTAAGAGAAAATAGAGTGATTCTGTTGCCACAATTAAAAAATTGGGACTAAAAACTTAAAAAAAACTAATGTCTCAAAAACAAGTTGAGATACAGCTTTCAAACAAATTGCATTTAAAAGTACATTTTGTTTTCTCTATACGACGGTGTAAAAATCGGAAATATGCGATGTCTAAAAGTACAAAATTTGCAGTAACGAAAAATGCAAAACTGAAATTGCATGTGAAAGTGTTGCCATTCGTAAAATGACGTATGCGTTACGCACAGATACGTTTGGCCTTTATATTATATAGATATGGATCTAATTTATTATATGGATCACTGTCAATACATGCAATTTAATTAATTTTCCAATAATTTTCCAAATTTAATGAAATTACGCTTGAAATTATTGAATGTTTAATATGTGATTTATCACTTGTTAACAAAGCGTAGAAAACCAACTGGGCGAAAAATGCCCAAGCTGGGTATCGATCCCGGAACCCTTGAAATAACGCTTCTAGTACTCTTCCATCTAAGCTACTAGGACTAGCTTAAGTTTCATTGCTGAAAATTAAAAAGAAAAATAATTAAATTTTATTTGTGTTCACCTATGCTGGATTTGTTTGTGTCTCATGTTACGTATCAGGAATGTGTGCTCATAAAGATTATTTCATCTTGTGCTGCAGTGCAGCCTTACTAGAAGTCTGCACGGGCCGGAATTTCCAGGCCCGGCCCGGCCCGGCCCGGCCCGTTGTAAAACTCAAAAGTTCGGCCCGGGCCCGGCCCGTTTAAATTTTTGTATTTTAGGCCCGGCCCGTACAAAAATCAGCGAAAACAGGCCCGGCCCGTTTTGGCCCGTTACAATTTCTACGATTTCTAAAAAATTCAGATTTTTACCATATAACTAAGATTCCTTTAAAGAATACTGCATACATATCTATGGAATGATTTTACAGTATATTTTACAGCAAATACACATTAACAACATTAATGATTACTTAGATTCTTAGGCTTTCAACATTCGAATAAAGATTCATTAAAAAAATAATATGGCTTAGAATAAAAGAAAAAAGAAAGAAAGCTAAAAACATGGTTAATTTTGAAGCTGTTTAATAAAAAAAGATTTATAAATATATTTCTATATCATTTTATTATAGATTTCAAATCTAAATTCATTCTTAAATTCAAAGAAGCTCCTTTCTGATACATTTCTAAATTCATTTTTTTTTTCTCAAAAACGCATAAGATTAGCAGATATCTTTATTCAGAAACTATATAATCGAATGGCGTTATCCATTTTTTGATACAAGCAATTTAAGAATACTGCAAACAAATAAAATACTGTGATAATTAGCGTTTTGAATAGAATTTCCGGAAGCAATAGCAAGGGAAGGGAGAAAAACCTGCAATCATTTGAGAAACTATTATAACTCAACAAGGTTATACAAGTATTTTATATACCAAAAATGAAAAACGCTATTCGATTCCAAATCCCTTCAATAGTTAGGCTTATCACTTTTATACTTTTACAATTTAAAATTAATCAGAAAATGTGTCAAACTTCCGCATTATTGAGAAATTAATTTAAAAATCATCAAGAAGTATATACCCGAAGACTAAGCTAACATAAGTTCTTTATCGCTGTTAATAATTTTACAAATAATGTTTTCTGCCAATAATTAAGTCTAGTACCGGTCCGGCCAGTCTATATGTAGAAAAATAGTGCAAGCGTGATCTCGGGTCGGCATGAGTCAGCTAAAAAAATATTAAAACGGGTTACACATAATGTAATTCTCCGATGCCGATACACTGTGCATTTTATATTGATGCTGTCAAATTAGTGGCTGGCCACATTTATACTTATTCTCGTTAAAACCATTTTCGTTGAAAATAGCTCATATTTTATCGTTTCTGCTTAAATCTTCAAAACGGGCCGGCAGGCCCGAAAATTTTTTTTTATCAGCCCGGCCCGGCCCGTCTGGCCCGTTCAATTTTTTTGCCGGCCCGGCCCGGCCCGTTTATGTTGTTTGTCGGCCCGGCCCGGCCCGGCCCGTTGAAAAAACTATTCTAAATCTGCCGGCCCGGCCCGGCCCGTGAGAAAATTCGAAACGATTCCGCCGGGCCGGGTACGGGCCACGGGCCAGGCCCGGGCCCGTTCAGACCTCTAAGCCTTACCAAGATATCGTGTGAAAAATTCCATGCAGGGCATTGTCTTCGTAGCTTAAATGGTAGAGTACTTGAAGCGCTATTCCAAAGGGTTCCGAGTTGGATTCCCGGCTTGGACATTTTCACCCTGTTGTATTTTCCCGGGGGAAAATATGCATGGACTCTTGCGCTTTAAAAGTGAAACTTGTTGAACACTAGAAACTACTAATTTAATGCTCTGCTATTTTTGATTTGGTTAGCGATTTTATTATTTCAGGATTAGGAAATAATTATTTAACAATTAACTTTCGTGACATACAGCGGAATTTACCCTACCATGCCTTAAAAAGATTGGAAAAGGCAGTAAAGAAATGTATGTTTCTTAATCGATCCGGATAATTGGCGATCTACTGTATTTATAATTGTATTCGGTACTCCCACCTATAATTAATATATTGTAACTGAAATTTTTGTAAAATAGCATAAATTGCATGCGTGAAATGAAGTATAATTTTCAAGATAAACATTGCTATTAAGGGGGTCCGAGACGCAAAAATCTTCAAATTTTCTAAAAAAAAATTTATTGCATTAACCATTTCTCTGTTTTTTAATGCTTCAGGTGACATTTAAATCATCTTTCTATCTTAGTGAGGCGCGGTTTGATTTATTTTCGAAATCTAGCTTTCAAGCAATGGATGTCGTAAGATGACTTCTTGTGAAAATGTGTTTTTCTTCATGATGGGTGTTTTTACAATTTCTAGGATTCAAATTGTTACAACTTAAGTACAGTAGAACCCCACTAATTCGGACCCTGTTAATCCGGATCAGTTTGGTCAATTTCTTTTTTCAAGTTTGAGAAATGGTTGGCTAATTTTCACAACATTAACTTGTTTTATCGTTGTATTCTGACTAAAATAAAACTTTTTATGAAATCTTTACGGAAGACTACCTTAAGCTTTGTTATTTGAACTCTTTGATGTTATATTTCAAAGAAACTACAATGTATCACTAAGTTTGGCAATTTCAATTTCCCCAATTTTCTATTTAAACCACTTAGAAATGTCATAAAAAAATCACTGAACAATAAATTTTTACTTAGAATATTGCAAGGAAGCTAGGTAAAATAGTCCCAATAAGACCCATTGTCTGACAAGGATCGCGTTCCGATCTTTGTCAGCCCATACGTCTGTTTTTTTGTTATTGTGACAAAATGCTTCTACAATATCACTCGCAGAAAATTACAAACATTTTTATTACAAAGTAAACATTTTTACTGTCGGTAAATATTCAATAAGTTAAACATACAGGTGATTAGCTGTAAGTAAGTTTTATTTTATTTCATTTTTTTCCAATGCTCCGGAAAATCCGGATTTTCGATAATCCAGATAGGGTCTGGTCTCAATTAATCCGATTTATCGGGAGTTTACTGTACCGTTAAAGGTAAATACTTCAAACTTGGAACATGTCTTTGATTGTTTTACTTTAATTTTGATTCAGCAGATTTGAAAAAAAATATTTACTTTAAAAAGTTACATCATTTTTTAACGTTTTCCAGTAAAGTTTAAAAGTGTTTATGCGTTCAGTTTGTCTGACCGTCTGGCCGCTTGACCTTCCGTCTGCGCTCTAACTCTCAGAATGTACTCAGATTGCCATGAAATTTTTTAACGTTATTGACGTTTACTGTAGCACGAACCCTATTGAAAATGAAGGATCGATCATGATTAGTTTATTTACAGAGACAGTCAAAAGTTTTTTGTTACATTAGAGCCTATGAAGAAAAATCGTTTCAAATGAATTTTAAAGATATTACACCCAGTAAAACATATTCAAATTTATATGTCTACGAAGTGCACTAAACTATGCATTTTGTAAAGTCTGCAGTTAAAAGATTAGTTATTATTCATTTACAGGGTCACACAATAGAATTCTAGTACATAATAATAAAGGAGGAAATTGTTTGCGACATATTTTAAATATGGTAAACCGTTTCATATGCAATCAAATTTATATATGTCGCTGAAAATTAATATGAGTTATTTCACTCACAATACGAAGTGCTTAGCATTTACAGGGACACACAAAATTTTTCAAATAGTATATTCTATCCGAAATATTGTATATTATGGATGATTACTGTTCGATGGATGAAATGCATTTTCAATTATGATATGCGCTTTTAAGTTTCACTAAATGTGTACATTTTATATGGTGTGTATAACTACTAATACTTACACAATTTAAATAATCAGGATTACACAAAAGAGCTCGGAAAGGTTACTGAATATAAGCGTAACTTGCTTAAATAGGTTTTGCATATTTACGTTGAATTGCATTGAGTTTATTATGAAATGTTTGTAGAATATAGATAAAATGATCTACAGGGTCAAGCAAAGAACTGGATGCAGGTTCACTTATGGATGCTAATTTCTAGAAATGTGATTTAAGTAATTTAAAGAGTATTTTTATTTGAATTAAATTTTAGCAAAATATTTTCATGTAATAAAGGTACTATGTAAACTACATCACTGAACAAAAGTATTGAATCTGTTAGTAAAAATTGCTAAAAGAAAAAGTTCAACCAGCTAGGCGGTTTTTTGCTAAACTAAATTTCTCCATTTTACAGTTATCAACCGACAAATCAAATACAGGGCTGTTGAAAAAGTATTGTAATACATGTTTGGTTATAGACATTAACACCTTATTTCCCTGGATAACGCAGTTTTGTTAATGATTTCAGGAAGTGTTTGAACGTGTTTCATAATCTATGCTTAACGAGGATTTTTCTTACTAGTTTTTCAAATTTTTACTTTAAATATATGAATTTTTTTAATTAATATTTTTTAAAGTGCTGAATTAAAACTAAAATTTAGATATTTTTGTTCATTTAAATGTAAAAAAAAAAAAAAAAAAAAAAAAAATTAAATTTGAGAAATAATATTTTGAGTTATAATGATTTAAAAAAAACAAAAATTTTTTGATAAATTTTGAATTTTAAAATTAAAAATAAAATTATGAGAAGTTTTATCATATGATTTTCTTTTAAATGATATGGTTAACCACCACAAAATAAAATAAAATAAAATAAAATAAAAAATAAATAAAAAATAAATAAAAAATAAAACTCAATAAATAAAAAGTATTTTAAAATGTGTCCTGGACCCCCTTAAAAGAATATTTATAAACAAAAATATTTATTATGCTTTTATTTATTTATTTAATCATACAAAAATAATTAATAAACTTATTAAAATACCTGTATCAATGACATTTTGGCATTCGCATTTGATTTCTTAAGGAAATTCAGTTATTGGTATGAAAGGAGAACTAGTGGTGTGCACTCCGGCGCCCAATTTTCCTATTGTATTATGGAAGGATGAAAACAATAGCAGACTGAACGAAACTTATTTCTCAAAATATCCAGGTAAAATACGAATACTTTATATTTTATTTTGATTGTTAACAAATTTAAATATTTCTCGCAAATTAATTTTGTGAAATATCTCCAAACACCACTCTAAAGAGCATATTATTAAACTAAGTTGTTCAATAGTAATAAAGAAAGGTTATTTGGCAAAAAAAACTACCACAAAAAAAAAAAAAAAAAAAAAAAAAAAAAAAACACGACAATTTATCAAATACAGAATGTTCCTGAGCGAGTTAAATATATACATAAAGTACGCTTAAGTATCTTTGATACATTGACGAGCAGAAATGCTATTGGAAATAAAAAGATAAAGTAAAAAAGAGTTGTTTTCTTCTGATTTTGATTCCACTATCCGTAATAATTAGCTGATCATATTACAATGATTAATTATGACAGGGCGTTTTTCGGCTAAATTAAAGCGAAATGAAAGAGGCAGGAATGTTTATAAAATACTTTTAAAGATTATTATTATTATTTTTTTTTTCAGAAAAAAAACTGAAAAATTATTGCTTTTCAAAAGACGCAAAAACCAATCTCAGGAAAAGATCATATCGATAGAATAAATTCTCATACAGCTGTTGCTATAAGGTTTTATTCAAAGATCCTTCCCTTTAAGCGAAGTTAATTGATCTCAAGAGTCTTACTTTTTACCTGCTGTATTTTAGGAACATGTCACATTTATTTTTTTTCTCAGTCCCTGTGAAAGATAAAGTCATTTCATAAAAATTATTAATATAGACAGCTTAATATCTCTTCTATTTACAATATTTTTTGTGATATTCTATATTGAAATGTTATTTTATTTTTTATATGTTTAATTTTAATACAAAATTTAACTTCTTCTTTGGCCTTTATCGACTGTGCGCAACATGTCTCAAAAACTAGTAAAGCAATTCGCATGAAACTTGATAAAATATGTTAATTTTAAGTTTAAAATGACTTACACATGACTTTGTACATTTGAATTCGTTATTTAAAATTAGAAATTTTTCAATAAATTTATTTTTCAAAATTTTATAATTTGAATAGAAATATTAAATAAATAAACTGCTTTAAAATGAAATATAAGTTCAAGATACATTAGTTTCGCATAATTATCAATATTTTGGGGGAGCTCTTTAACGCCCCTGTCCTCGCTCGAGGAAATGCTCGCGAGCTAATGCTATTCCTAAGGGGAAACATTTTTCTAATAACTCTTTCGCATTTTGACGTTTTTGAATTTTTTTTTTTTTTTTTTTCATTGGATAGCTGAGGTGCATGCCGACAGCGCACCTTTTTTAATTTTTCGATTTTGGTTGCAGATATACTTTCAGTTTCGAAACCGGTTTTGAAAGTGAAATTAACTTTGTAAAAAATATCTGCAACCAAAATCGAAAAAGTAAAAAAGGTGCGCTGTCGGCAAGCACCCCAGCTATCCAATGCAAAAAAAAAAAAAAAAAAAAAAAAAAAATTCAAAAATGTCAAAATGTGAAAGAGTTATTAGAAAAATGCTTCCCCATAGGAATAGCATTAGCTCGCGAGCGTTTCCTCGAGCGAGGACAGGGGCGTTAAAGAGCTCCCCCAAAATATTGTATGTATGCGTTCAAACATATATATATGCGTTATATATATGCGTTTGAAATATTTTTTTTTCTCCCGGCATTCAACGAGAGAAGACATGCTTTTTGCGCTCCTGCATTTTTAAAAGCTGAGCCCGAAATTTTGGTCGTAAGACACAACAAGTCAGATATTCGGATAGCCTCAATCAAGAAGAAGAAGATGATGCCAGTTTAAAGAGTTTTCCTCAACTAATTAGTGATTTATTTAACTAATTAAGAAAAGCACGGTGTAATTAGACCGTAAAGTCCCACCGTAATCCAGCGGAGGAAGAAACGTCCAACGCCCGGTAGAAAAAGGGCAGCGCTCGAAGAATTCTCCGGCCTTGACCGAGACCGAGGCTCCCCCAAGGGAGGACGCATCACCACGTGGTGAATTAATTGAAAAAGAAAAGTATTGTTGTGTTATATTTATGAATGCTACTAATTATGCTTAGTCTTCTTACAGTTTTTCTAGGTAACATCACAATCGAGAGGATGTAAGAAGACCAGGAGGCCTGGCGGAAAGGAGCACATGACGTAAGTATCCCATAGGTTAGCCGGGTTGGTGGCGGTCGCCCAGCCAGGGAGGTGCAGACGATATATGCCACGTGTAGTATCGCATGCGCCCCCCGTCACGGGTCTGGTGACGATCATTCGGGGTACGAGAAATAATTTACACTCGTGCCCCATCGCGTGGTAGGCCCATTCAACCCATCCCCCCCCAATTTATTGGGGTGTAGTAATTAATTTCTGGTCAGTATTTCGGCATTTGTTCTGGTGCACAAAATTATAGTAATTCCAAATGGACCAGAACGTAGGGTGTTAGTTTTTTTTTTTTTTTTTTTTTTTTTTTGTATTAACTTATTTTAATTATAATTACCCTATATCAGAGCGCGAGTTTGCTAGATTTTACTTTTAACTATTATTATTCAATAATCTCCATTCCTTTTTAATATTATTTTTCTTTCTTTTACATTAGGTAATTTTTCTCTTTTATCAATATTATATCGTTAAGTTTCCTGCCCCCCCCCCCTCCGCTGGCCAGAAACCCATTCGCATTTATCGTCACTGGGACGCTTGCGCCTGTGCTCCCTCGCCTATTCTATAGTATTAAATAGTACAGCATCAGTTAAATCCAACTAGTTTCATCGTTCATAACAAAGAATTCAGCATATCAGTAAAAACAATACAATAATAATCCAATCAATACACATCAAACTATCTTACGCTTATCAACAGTAGAATATACATCCCCATTAGTAGTTAATTATTACCCAGTCATCCTAATTTAACATCACCCTAAATATTCTTAATTAATAATTTCCTAAACTTATTCCAAAATTCAGTGATTCTATAGAGGCTAAAGTAAATTTCACTTACTACACAATAAGCCGGTGCAATTTCCTAAGAAAAGCTCCTCTAGCTCAGCACAATAGATTAAATTCCAGAGTTCCCCCACCTATTCATTCCTTCTTACTACACTAGTACAATAGCATACCAGCCTTAGTCATAACCCACCCCCTGTCATTCAACCTTCTTTCTCCAAGGACATTCTTTAGATAACAAAGGATATAGCAACAGGTGCCTCACTAAGGGGGAAAAAAAAGTCTCAATTTTGAGCCGTTTTCATTTCAGAAAGAAAGAGATCACTACTAAAGGGCTCACTACTAAGCCAGATTTTCCAATAGTATCCCCCACACACACATATGCACAACCTTAACTCACAATAAGCATTATACGCTTTAAATTACGAAATTCATAGCATCAGTATCTAACAAGTATAAAACATAAATCAACAAGCACATTTTGAACTTCACGTATAATACTCTCTTCATTCACATATACCCCCGGACATCTCATACATTTAACACTAACACTCTATCCCCATGACACGTGGGATGCTCTTAAATATGTCTAAGACTAAAGTAGCATCCCCCACCATGCCCTTGGCCAAGAGTGGCAGGTTAACTACCAGCACAAAGTCACTTTCGCAACAGTCAGGATTACAAAAAAAATCCACAGGCCGGATAACAAGTAGCAGCCGCATTACCAGAGCGAGTTCGATGGTCCCGGTTACGTCGGAAAATCAATCAGAAAAGAAAACAGACATCAAGAGGACCAAGAAAAAGCAGGAAGCAAAGAAAGTAATGATGGATATAACACAGAAAATCAACGAGCATTTTGCAGTACAAATCAGCAGCAGTGACAGCGATACGGAATACTCAGAAGATGAAAAAAGCACGAAGGCGAGTAACAAAGTAGAAGAAGATGAACAAGCAAGAATCACAAGACAGTGCTCGCTACAAGATGAAGAAGGAAAGAGACTCAGGCAACAGATACTCGAGTTCTGTGATCAGGATCCGGATTTAGGAAGACAAAGGAGTCCAGAGGTGGAAATAGCCATAAAAGCTATCAACTTTCTCCAAGCGGTCCAACACAGATGCTCAAGGATCCCAGCGGGTACAAGCAAGGTAATGGACAGCTGCATAAATGTGATTTTCAATACTATTATGGAAATGGAAATCAGAATGCAGACGGCCAACGTAAGGGTTGAAGAATTGCTTTCAGCCCGACGCGGTACCACCGGCTGGTCCAACAACAGAAGAAAGCAGGGAGGAGATGGTAACCAGGACCCAAACCAAGCCCCCCAGGGGATACGCGGAAGCGGTCAAGGCGGCCACATCCACCCTGATCATCCAAGCCACCACAGAAAGAGAAACAGAAGACGTAGAGAAGCAAATAATAGAGACAACCTCGGAACACCATGACAGCGTGAAGAAAGTGAAAAGGATAAAGAGCGGAGTCAAGCTTATCTGTGAAAACGAAGTGGAGGCTAAGAAGATAAAGGAGACAATCAACAGCAACTCAGAAGCTAGAGAAGCAATACAGGTAAAGACTGCAAGCATAAGGAAGAAAAGGATAATAATATTCAACATTCCGGATTACGTTTCTGAAGAACAGATACAGATGAAGCTGCGGAAGACCCTGGGACTTGGTCCACAATACAGCAAGGATGCAGTCACTCTGCTCAGGCCCGTGGGGGCCCGCGAGGGGAAGAAGCACCAACCAGTCCTCCTCCACGAACCGCTAGCAGACCACTTGCTAATGGTGAGAACAGTCTGCCTGGGGTTCAAGGAATGCCCCATTAAAAACTTCATCAGCATCACGAGGTGCCATCAGTGTCTCGAATATGACCACGTGGCAGCTGATTGCAAGGGGACCCAGCGGTGCTCTGTCTGCGCGGGCCCACATGTGTACACAGATTGCAACAATAAAAGCAAACGCTGTTATGTGTGCACCAAGTACAATGAAATCAACGGCCACTGGATCCGTGCTCCCAAGCCAACAGATCATCAGGCCAACTCCGGGAAGTGCTGGGTACATCGAACGCTGCTACGTGTCAGGCAGATTCAAGTAGAGAAGGGCATGGCACTTACAAACGGTCACCAGGTTATACACGGGAGGGTAACCATTGCCACATTTGGCGGCAAGGATAGGATCGAACACTTGACCAGCCACGACCATGAAATGAGACGAAAACATGACGAAAAGTACAGCAGATATCATGGTCGTAGGAAGTAACACAATTATCACGCGCCCCGGGAGCGCAACACAAAATTCAAGGGTTACCCCCCACACTACACAGCACACAAACACGATCACACCTCCTGCATCATTAGGCATACAATCACAAGACTCTTTAAGCTTTATCCAAATAAACTTACACGGTAGCAGAGCGGCCACTAGCATGCTAGCGGGATACGCTGCTACCAACAATATCCACATAGCACTAATACAAGACTATCATCAACACAAAACAAAGGAAACCATAACAGGCTTTAGCCGCAACACATGGAACATAACAAAAACAAAATTGAATAGATCAGCCATAATAACAAATACAGGCACTAAGCCAATCACAATCTTATCAAAAGAATTTACGACGGCGGTCAAGTTAGAGAACAAAAACAAATTATTCACTATAATAAATACATACGCACCCCCCTCGCTAGTGGACTTCTCCGTCGTATTGGAAGAGATAGAGGAGGCCTTGAAGTTGGCGGACGGAGAAATTCTGCTGGCAGGGGACTTTAACGCTCACTCGACCGCTTGGGGCTATGATGACATAGACCAAAGGGGTCGAGATCTCACAGATTTCCTCCTGCTGAACTCACTGTTCGTCCACAACCCCCCGGATGCCCCACCGTCCTTCCTCACAATACGTGGGGGAAGGGAATTAAAAGGCTGGCCAGATCTGACGATAGCGACGGTCGCCCTGGGCAACGAAATATGTGATTGGCACGTTAGTGATGACGACTCACAAAGTGACCACAGATATATTAAATTCACACTAAACAACTATGAAAACATCGACTATCAAAGACATGGCTTACAAACAAAAATAGGTAAACATGCAAAATTTGACAAAAGCATCAGAAAAATCAGAAACAAATACATAAAAGAATTTCAAAGAACCACAACAGAAGAACAACTGGACAATGTAACTCTGAGACTACAAAATGAAATCACATCAATTGCTTTTGCGTGTTATAAAAAGAAACGCACACCTGCGGTCACTGCCCCCCCTTGGTGGACGGACGAAATCAAAACAGCCAGGAACAAGGTTAGGGCGCTCAGGAGGAGATACCAAAAACAACCAGATGAAGAACTAAAAATAAAACAACAAATAGTATTTAAAAGAGAAAGAGCCAAACTTAAGAAGCTCATCAACAAAACAAAATTAAAGACATGGAAAGACTACTGCAGCAAAGTAACGGACACATACGGCTCGCAATACAAAAATGCAAGCAATAAAAACACGGGCCCTGCTAAACTTGTCAATATACTCCCACCACAGCAATCAGTAAACATTAAAGATACACTGACACACTTTTTAGACAATCTATACATAACAGACCAGAACACCCCCCACAACATAACAACAGTAAATAAAAAAAAAGAAGATGCAAAACCCCCAGTAGTTACGAAGGCGGAATTAAATAGAATAATCAGAAACATCAAACAAAACAAAGCACCAGGTTATGACTTCATTGACTATAACTTAATTAAACGCATAAACAATGCCGCCCCGCAACTACTGCTCACACTTCTCAATACATGCTTAAAATTTGAATACTTCCCCAAGTCATTTAAAATCGGAATAGTGGTCCTCTTTCACAAGCTGGGTAAAGACCCTGCAAACCCTAAAAACTACAGACCGATATGCCTACTACCGGCAATAAGTAAGATTTTAGAACGCATAATACATGGTAGAATAAACTACCATCTTAATAAAAATAAATACTGGAGCGATAAACAATATGGCTTCAAGCAGGGATTCTCCACGGAACACGCACTGGACAATCTAATTAAAACAATAAAAGAAGACAAAGCTAACAACTACCAAACACTCTTAATAGCCATGGACATCAAAGGGGCTTTCGACAACATACGCTGGCCAATACTAATAGATAATATAAAACAATCTCCCTGCCCGGGTTATTTAATAAACTGGGTAGTGAGTTTCTTCCAACAAAGATACGTTTCACTAGAGGAAAATGGGATCAAAATCACAAAACAGACATTCGGCGGCTGCCCCCAGGGAAGTTGCCTGGGCCCGCTTCTATGGCTATTAATCGCAGAGACAGCATTAAAAAAACACTGGGGAAAAAATGTCAGGATACAGGCATTCGCGGATGACTTTATTCTGATACTCAAGGGAAGAACAAAAGATAAACTTAGAAGACTCGCAAATAGAATACTCAAAGCTTTTAACGAATGGATAGAGGCTAATGGCCTTACGCTGAATAAAGAAAAAACAGAACTACTATATCTAAACAGAGGACATATGAGGAATCTACCTACAGAAAACACCAATGTAATAGAGGGCATAGAGTTAAACGGTCAATCTCTAAATGTGAAAGAACATATCAAATATCTGGGAGTGATATTGCATAAAAATCTAAACTGGGTACCTCACTGCGCAACACAAACAGGCAAAGTTAGAACAAACTTCAAAAACCTGGCCTATATGGCGGCAAAGGGCTGGGGACTAAAACCTAACATAATCAAGATATGGTACACAACAGTAGTGGAAAAAACGCTAACTTATGCGGCCCCAATATGGGGGCACGAGCTCAATAAAAGGAGCAAAGAGATACTCTCTAGTTGTCAAAGGCATTTTGCACTGGCCATAGTCAGGGCTTATAGAACGGCCCCCACCTCGGCACTTCTGGTACTCTCGGGCCTAATTCCAATCCACCTCAAAGTCAATTACGAGGCAGCCTATGGAACAATCGCAAGACTTAGAAAAAACACAAAAATACACAACAAGGTCCTGCACCAACTTGAATATGAAAAGAAAATCAATATATGGGCAAATCACCCAGCCGAAATAATTGAACCAAGGATTGGATATAACATGCACGAAGTAGTCACCTACACGGACGGTTCCAAATTGGAATCAGGCGCTACAGGTTCGGCCTTTGTAGCATACAAAAATAATCAAAAAATAATGACATGGTCAGTGCCCCTAAGAGAATGCAACAGCGTTTTCCAGGCCGAACTACTGGCAATACAAAAAGCAGCGGAATGGGGCAACACAACAGGTGAGCCATACAGCATACGCTCGGATTGCAGATCAGCCATAGAATCACTAAAAAAGCCATTTAATGTCAATGAAACAGTAGATAAAATACAAAACTTAATTAAAGAATCCAACAATAAGTTTAAAATCAGCTGGGTCAAGGCGCACGGGGGCATCCACGGAAACGAGGATGCAGACGAGTTAGCCAAAACCGCAGCGGAAAACACAAATAACAAAAACAAATACTATATGAAAAAGCCAATCTCAAAACTGAAACGGACACTCAAAGAGCTAACGATGAAACAATGGCAGTTCGAGTGGGATTACGGGGATACAGGCAGGGAAACACATCAGTATTTTCCAACAGTAGGTGAAAGCAGACTCATAAGTGACTTTTTACTCTCACAACTCTACACAGCACATGGAGCATTTCCAGCGTATCTCCACAGATTTAATAAAGCGGACACTCCGGACTGTGCATGCGGCACGGAGGGTACGCCTAAACATTATCTCCTCCACTGCCCACTCACCCAACAGTACCACCTGGTAAACATAACAGCAAATAATGATAAACTGTGGCACGAACAATTAGGTAAAAACAAACACGTACAAAATAAAGCAAAAACAGTAATCAGGTGGCTCCAAGAAAACTGCGACAGTATCACAACATTAAAGCAAACAAACACATAAAACAGATAGCCCTCTCATTTAGATAACCCAGCACAAACATAATACTGTATGTTATGTGTTATATGTTGTATGTTAAAAAAAAAAAAAAAAAAAAAAAAAAAAAAAAAAAAAAGGGCCTAGAATTTTTTTTTCTTTTGCCAAAAAAAAAAAAAAAAAAAATTGTTTGTATATGTTTTATGTCCTTTAGCAGTGTGCGGTAGTCGCACAACATCAGCTGTAACCATGGCCCGCAATAGGAGCCCCGCAACATATGAATTGCATGCACAACGAATATCAACAACGGTTCAGCAAGTTGTGCAATATGACATAGTAAGAAGCTTCAAACGCCCCCGACACTGCTTGTCCGTCCACTGTGTTGTGTTATAAAAAAAAATATATATATATATATATATATATATATATAAAAGGTCTAGGAATCCCCTAATGCCAAAAAAAAAAATTAAAAACTGCTTTTATTTTAAGTTTTTTTCATTTATTATTTTTTTTTAACTCTTTATTTAACTATTTTTTTATTTTATTATTACTAATTTTTATTTATTTAATTATTTATTTTTGACAGCTCGCCTCTTTATTTGGTGCAGTAGGACTCTGTCCGCACAAAATACCGGACCCGCTCTAATGGGGCAACCCAGGGAGCCAGTTTTTCTCGGTGGGGTACGGTAGAAAGGTGGGTTCTTGTCTCTCTCTCTGCAACGCTCTCGTTTGCCTTGCTATTTGGCGCAAAAATTTTCCTCCATCAGCGGTACGACTTAGCTTTTCGGCCATTTTGTGTTTTTTTTTTTTTTTTTTTTTTTTTTTTTTAATTCCCTCAAAATTTTTCCAACACTCAGCTAAGTTCAGTACCATTGTTTAGGCTCAAAAACATCCAGTCCCATTTCGTCTGGTAAGATGAGTACAAGGTGTGCGGCAACAAATCACAAAGTTAACCCAATGTGCAATAAACCACAAAGATTACCAACAAAGCACTTAACCTAAACAGCCGACCCGGGTACTTGTCTTAGTGGTTCGCCACTTTGCCGGCAAAAATTACATCATGTACGCTAATGGCGCCTGGTGCATGTAAAATCCGTCGTGGGTGCAAAGTCCTCCAAGTTACCTGTGAATTATACCTCTGGAGGTGCCTTGCCAGGTGAAGGTCTCGTCATCTGATCAAGGCTCTAAATTACGAGACCATCTTGCGAAGCCAATTACAGTTCAAACAACAAACAGGCGAAACAAAGTATGCTCAACGACAAGCAAGTACTGCAGAAATGATGGCATGCGTAGCAAAGAAATCAGGTTTATTGCCGCTACGCGGCAATTAGGCGGTCGACCGCCCCGATACCAGGTATCTAACCCGTTAAGCTGAGATAACTCGGCAGGTAGGGGCCTGGCCATCGGTTAGAAAGAAAGAAAGAAAGGGGCCTTAATCAATAGTTTTGCCACAGTCTTGGACGCAATGAATACAAGTCAAACAAAATTTCTAATTTTTTTAGTCAAAATTTAACATTAAAAAATAATAATAAAAATTCAATGTAGAAATTTTAAAAAGTTATTTTAAATAGAAAAGATATTAATTTGTCTATATTAAAATTTGTATGCATTTATGTTTTATAGGGACTGACAAGGAAGGTGTCCATACTAGGCATACCAAAAATTTTTTGAAAAAAAATATTAATTAAACTATTCATGTGTGTAATAAAGGATCGGTCAAAATTAGCGGCGGAATTACATTAGAAATCCTGTAAAAAAATTAAATACTTTCGAATATTTGGCGTGAAAAGACGAAAGTGTCACGCGATTTGGCGAGCAGCACTTTTTACCGCCAAAAGCAAACGATTTAAATGCAACTGGAAACTTTTGGATATTTAGAATGAATTTAAATAAAATTTAATGAATTTAAACATAAACAATGAGAGAGTTTAATATATTATATACATATATTGTATCCTATATATATTATTTGTAGCTGCAGTTATTTAATTTACGTCTGAAAAAAATATTTTCATATATAAAAAAATCTTATTCCGATAAATTATTTTCAAACATTTAAGAGTATTTAAAAATAAAAGAAAGATGTTTCCATAGCAACAAAATCGAATTGACAATGCTCAACTGGACTTTGAACTTGAAACAATTTTAATTAATGTAAATTTGAATTTCGTTTTAAATCTGAAGTTTTTATGGTTAAATTTGAATATAAATACATATAAATATCGATATAACGAAATTATACTTAAAACTAAAACTGACAAAACCAAAGATATTTAATTTATCTAAACAAGTTGAAAATGAATCTTTTTTTCTTTAAAATGTATTTGACATAAAGTATTTTTTGAAATAACTTTTCATCGCCAACCGATCATAAATCGCCAAATAAAGAAATTTTCATTATTTTTTTACGGACAGGGTACGAAGGTTCCGCCGAAATTTTTTTTATAAACGTATATAAACTCATGAGAAGAACATTCTGTATTTTTTTCAGATTTTTCGGAGTATGCCCGTATGGATAGACCTTCCTTGTGAGAAAAAAAATTAAATGTGACATGTTGCTAAATTGCACTACCAGGTAAAAAGTAAGACATGTGAGACCTCTTAAAGTATGAATAATAACATCATATGTTGCTATTTTTATTTACTGACGGTAGGAGAGGAAAATTTAAATGATTATTCTATGAAGAAATTGAAATATATATTTGCAAATGTCATCAAATCACAATTCTTTAATATCATCATTAACTACAAAATACTCGTTATGAATTTTATTTGAGCACAAAAAGTTTGTGTGTATTGTAGAAATGCTGTATATGTTGTATGTGTTTGAAATTGTTGTAGGCATTAGGTTTGTTTAACCCTTTCAGGAGTAAAATATTTCTGTTTATTTATTAAAAAATATTAAAAATAAATTTATTTGAGAATAAATAAAAGCTTTTTTAACGTACAATTACAGAAGCAAAATTTTATACCAAAATTAGGATGCAATCGTGGCTTTTTGGAATCAAAGTTAATTGAGATACATTATATTCTACCACCTTTCAATGTTTAAATGAAATCAAAACACGAATGCCGGTGTAAAATAACTTCTATCATACTGTTTTTATACATTAATAAATTTAAATGTATGTTGTGTATATTAAACGCTGCAGGTAACATGCATGTTGTAACGCTTACGTAAGCAAGCATGTAGAATGCTCTCATCTAAATATGTAAAAAATAGATATATTTAATTAAGTATTAGGTATAACAATCGAAAGTATTGATGTATATGGGTAATTTAATTTTTAAAGAATAATTAAAATAGTTAACTACACTGGCGAGAAATGAAATCTCTTAAAAAGGCAGTATTTTTAAATACAAATTACTGTCCTTTTTTACCTTGGGCCAACTGATAATTTCATAAGTCGTTAATTTTTAATACATTTTAATACAATTCCAAGCATATTTTCAGCTTTAAAATTATTTCAAATGTTGTTACTCTTCACATGAAAATACTTTTATGCTAAATTAGTTATTTCTTTAATTGTTACGAAGTTAAAATTTTTATACTATCCCTCACTGTTAAAAACCTGCAACTTTTATTGCATAGTCACTCCACTACTTTTATAGAAAAATATTACTTGACAATATTTCCGAGCAATCTCATTGGTTAGAATAGAGATGTTCTATAAAAGTGGTGGAGCGATTATGCATATGCAACAAAAGTTGCAGATTTTTCACAGTGCTGGTATAAAACCGCAATTATCCCTTTTTCAGTTCCAGAAAATGGTAAAAATTCATAAAATCTAAGCCTTTAAAGAATATAACATTTATTGTTTTATTTCTTAGATGATGTGAAAGATTTCTTAAGTATTATATGTGGGGTACAAAGCATGTATAAAATTTAAATTCGTAATTAAAAAAAAAAATCTATATATTTTAACGCAAATGGATTTCTATTTGATGAGTAACAACATCTGAAACATTTTTTCAGATGTAATTATGCATCTAAAATTAAAGGTTAAGAACGACACGCTATATTTAATCTCTAATCCTTATTTTTCTCTGTTCAGGGGTTTGGAGTCAAAATGATATATGTTGGATAAATCCGAAAACCAATGGTTTTATCGTGATTGGGAGAAGGTAATATAATTGCATCACTATTTTAAAACAATACTATGACAGTTGTTTTAAGATTTAATATGTTTATACTTGATTCAGACTCTTAAAGTTCTTCTGTCATTCTTTTCAAAGAGATGTGTACAATTAAATATTGAAAATTATGATTTAAGGACATAGCATACAGTATTAAGTTTTTAACCCTCCGACAGTCTTACAAAAATATAAAGTGTAATGTTGTTTTTTCTGTATTTCGTTTTAAATGCTAAGAAAATATGATTCTTTCAACATTATTTAAATAAATAATAATAATGATAAATTGTAATTTAACAAATTACAACGACTATTTGTAAAATAATATTTTCAAAGTCTATAATTTTAGACTTATAAATTATTTCTATATTGAAAAAATCAATAATAGCATCATTTTTATAATGATCAAAACGTAGCTTACGCAATAACAGTCATATTAATATGCTTGGACTTTCAGAGACACGTTAATATTCCTGGACCAATCATAAATAAATATTAAATGAAATTTCAGTTTAAACATTTTCGGTACTGCAAATTTTAAGACTTCTAAAATTGCACATTTTCAATTTTTATACCGTCGTATAAAGAAAAAAATTACTTTTAAATACAACTTGTTTGAAACCTGTATCTAAATTTGTTTTAGAATTATTAATTTTTTTACACAGAAGTATTTCATTATTGGACATTAAACGTGGACCAATCAGTAAACGAATAAAATAAAAAACAGAAGTATTTTATTTCTATACATTAAACATGGACCAATCAGAAAACGAATAAAATAAACCAACCTTATTGCAGAATACAACTAATAAAAAGATTCAGACATACTTCAGATTCCCCAATTCTCTACCGAGAACAAGATTTCCCAAATAGTTAAAAACACTTAATTAAAAATAAATGCAATCCGTCAGAGTATTAATCATTCTTCAATGTAAGGAAAATTCATTACAAAATTATGTTATCTTAAATATTGCTTATATTGCAATGAAACCTGGAACTTAGTGATCAAAATATATCGTGCCAAAAAACTTAGAGGGTTTAAACTTGAAATATATTATTTTTTTAACAACAAATTAAAAAAGTATTTTTTTTTATTTAATACATTTTTTATAATTTTTAGTGCTATATAAGCTAACTTCAATAATGATTTTCAAGTAAGGTACCCTGGGGTAATAACGCCACGTTAAGGTTCTACCAATTTTCACGGCTTTGTTTTAGATTGTATTTTTCAAACAAATATAGGATCTGATACAGCAACTCATTGACTATCTATATAAAATAAAATAATTTAACAGATATGTATTCATAAAATGTAATGGCGTTTTTTCTTGACCAATGCTATTTGGCGTTATTACCCACCTATATGGGTAATAACGCCATGCAAACAAAACTATGAAATAAGATGGAATAATTGCATGTAGATAGCCCAATTCTAAAAATACAAACTCTATTAACTTAGAAATTGTCAAATTGCATTCTAAGCTATTGAAAATGTTCAATTTTTTGTGAAAGAGTAAGAAAAATAAAGGTGTGGTTTGGGAGGGGGGGGATGAGGCAAAAGAATATCAGACAGTGAGCTTCTTTTTGCTTAAAAAGGACCGCTTAAATAGAAATATGAGAAACATTGCACAGTTTTAACTGTGTTTATTTGAATCAGTATTTAGGATGTAGCTCGGCCACTGTAGGGAATCAACCGGGGTATTAATGTAAATGATTGGCGTTATTACCCCGGTATAGTTATTGCGCAGTGCATTTTAAATTACAAATTATCTCGAGAAGATATCCAAAATCTTCAACAATATTTTAAAAGTACATGAAATGCACTACAAATTTATGTAATTAACAAAGTATTTCCGGATAAAAAGATAGTCTTCACATCACAACACGTATCTCGCAAATTTTAGATCAAGCGTTAATTTTAGTTCCTTGTAAAAACAATAAGACCTAAAAATGAAACAAATTAACTTGAAGCTGTTTTTTGCGATTTATATGATTCAAAACCCTTCTGCGCAGAGCACATGGGTGTCATTTACCTGATTATTTCATAATTATGCAAAATATAAGCACTTGGCGTTATTACCCCGCCTGGCGTTATTACCCCAGGGTACCTTATATGAATTGAGTTATTATCTTTAAAAAAACTCCGTTATTAGCATTATAAATTGGCAAAAGTATAATTTCGAAAACTGAAAACTGAATCTTTATAACAGTTTTTCACAAAAGATTATCAAAACTTTAAGAGGTGATAGCACACATGGTCGGAAATAAAAAGGTACTGGTGCATTTGGAAACATGGTCCATGCAAACGTTAAAGCTCCACTGCTATTGCGAGTTATCGGGCGAAGAAAATCACTATATGGTGATTCTCCACAAATAACCCAAACTAAGAGTTATGAGGAGAGTGATGAATTTTATCAAAATGCCCATTTACGTTTTTATCATTAACTGAGTTGACATTAGGCTTAGTGGGATTTAAATATATATAAAACATATAGACTACATTTTTAACTATATCTAAATACAATGTAAGCTGATGAGGAAGTGATGGAGCTAAAATCGTACCTCATCACTTCCTTATCACTTCTACTAAATAAAGGTAAATATAAACTAGTCGTTGGGGGCCACCGTAATACTTACCCATCATGGATATGCATAATATAAAATACGAAAATAAAACATGTGTAACATATTTATAAAATGCACTGCAATTCCAAAGTAAAATTTAAACGCAAATTTAAATAGTTTTAATATACATAGTCATGCTTTATTAATGAATTGCTGATGAGCCAAATTCAACAAATTATATAAAACGCCAAAGTAATACCGGATTGCGTAAAAAAAAACATCCTTATAACTCTAAAAATAATAATCATATTAAATAACAATTTACTGCGTCGGATGAAGCGTCTCATTTCCAATTAAAAAATATCTTTGAATTGAAATTTGATTGAAATACAGAGTCATGAAAAAGCAAAGAATGCGAAAAACAGGATTACACATTTCTCGGCAACTAATAATTCGATCGACATCGTTCTTTATGCAAAATTTGTGTTATTTTATTGTCTTTTACATCCACTCTTTAAAATAAAAAAATGCGAAAATTTTTATGTACCTTTCATCAGAATGAATTTTTCGAGAGTCCGAAAAAAGTAGTTCCGGATAATCGAGGTTACTGATATTAAGTAGGCTTCGTTCCATTCTTACATACTAAGTACATACGAAATTTCAAGTCTCTATCTCAATTTGTTCGGGATATAGAGCATTTACAGACAGACAGACAGACGGACGGACGGCAAATTTTTTTTCAAAAAATATGTTTTTCGGAATCTCCAGTATCTGAAACGTGTAAATCCGTCAAAATTTTTTTCGATTTTCAAAACGATTGCAAGACTTACCCTATACTACGTATGATGGGTAAGTAAAAAACCCATTAAATATTACTGATTTAAAAGTATTTAGATATAATTTAAACCCACTAAGCCTGACGTCAATTCAGATAATGATAAAAAAATTGACTGCTCCTTTGTTACACACATAAGTAGTTTACTGAGCATTTTTACAAAATATTATGTATATGCCCTGTAAGGAGATTTTCCTTAGAAGGTTTTGCGCCTTCTCCTAGTAAATAATTATTAAGATTTTTTTTTCCTTAGCGACGATACTCTGAAGCAGCATGGAGAATGATTTTTACCCGGAGACGTGTATTTTGCAAGTTAGTGCATTTTTCCTTTATTTTATAAATGCCGATTTAGCTGGAAATTTCTTGATGCATGCTCTTATATATTTCAGTTCATTCTTTGGAAGAAATTCAAGACTACATATGCGTGCCTCAACTTAGGGATGATGGGGATACCAGAGCGGTATTATTCGTCAAAATGCAAAAAGGTTACAAGTTAACAACTGAAGTTAAATCTAAAATTGCAGAGATTATAACAATGGAATTAATGGATGAATGTATCCCAGAATGTATCGTGGAAGTACCGGAAATACCTGTAAGTATGCAATAAAAAAAAAAAGATAATTTTTAACATAGTGAATAACACGAATTTCCTAAAACTACACTATATGTAAATTACTTCAAAAAATTGACAAAATAATATTTAAAAAACTGTTAAATTACTTTTAATCCTTAGTACTTTTTGCTGTAAACACAGACATCGACAGAGAATATAAAAAATACAAATATTAACATCTTAATTTTAACATTAACTTAATATTAACATTGCTGTGGTGACTTTAGAATGTTTGTATTATTTTAACATCTCTTGACATCGACAAAGAATATAAAAAATACAAATATTAACATCTTAATTTTCAAATGTCCCGTAATTGGTGTCCCAATCTCGATTCTTTGGTTAGTCTAATAAACTCATGTAAAACGATAACGATGTTCATAGGTTTCTATACAAACGAATTTTAAGCTTAAAATACTGTAAACACAGACATCGACAGAAAAATATAAAAATACAAATATTAACATCTTAATTTTCAAATGTCCCGCAATTGGTGTCCGAATCGTGATTCTTTGGTTTGTGCAATAAACTCGTGTAAAACGATAACGATGTTCATAGGTTTTTATACAAACAAATTTCAAGCTTAAAATAATTTACACAAAACTTTTTATAGTAACATTTTCACATTATATAGCAATATCACTTCTTTCTCTATGCGTTTTTAACGTTCGAGCCGCATTCGCATTTCAGCAAAAACTATTACTACCACAATTTATACCCCATTCTTTGTATATGAGATTAAGTAATGAAATTCTCTTTAATCATAAACAAAATTTTATATTTTTAAACAATATTTTTAAGATAAAAATATAACAGTTAAGTTGTTCAATATCAAACTGCCTTATAATTGTCTGATAAATTTTAAAAGAATTAAAGTAAAATAAATGAGCAGATTAAATTATTAATGAACTGACATTTCTCCTCTGTTTTGTAGACCATAAATCATGTACTTTTGCAAAAAACTTACGCCCTGATTAAAGAACAAGGGCGATATATGAGATTATAAAAATTTGTTTATTACTCAAAACAGTTGAAAAATATTTAAAAAAATTGATGTGGTGCACATTATAAGGAAAATATAATATTTTTTTTGCTGTGGTGACTTTAGAATGTTTGTATTATTTTAAATAAAATAACTATAACCCCCCCCCCCCCAGAAATTTTCATGATTTTTTTTTTTTTTTTTTTTTTAATTAGAACCTGGTCTTTTTATACGAAGAATTCATAAGTCATCTTACTACTGATGTGAAATTTTTTTATTATAGTGCTAGATGCTGCTCATGTGCGGCACTCATGGGGCCAGAAGCATGTCAGAAAACATGAACAGCTGATTATTTGAATTTTGTATAGTTACAAAAACATAGCAAATGTACTTAAAATTTCCAAAAATAAACTAAACAGCTAATATTTAAATGAAAAATAAATAGCAGGAAATAATTATTATAATTATGACTAAGAAAAATTTATGATAAAAAGTCCGTAATTACACATTTTTCATTTTTGTATTTAAGGAAAAAAAAACAGTAGGGGAAAATGGGGCAAAATCGGGTACTATAAATGTTTGTAGTTCTCACATGTAATCAAATGGGAACAAAAACTCTGATTACAGTTTTTGTTATTATGTGAATCTGTGTCTGTACATTGAAACACTGTGAAACATTGAAGCATTTTCATTTTGATAAAAAATATAATTGATTAAAAAAAATAATAACTTTTTACAGAAATATGCAAAAATCTGATTTTACTCCAATGGTTGGGTAAAAACGGGTATCAATTTGAAAGCCTTGGAAAACTCATTTTATTAAAAAAACATTCTTGTTATATGGACAATATACACATGTGCCCCCCCCCCCCCCAAAAAAAAAGGCCAAAAATAAATTTTTAGCAAATGTTTTACATTTTTGTTATAGATCGCAAAGGATTAGAAAGGAACCATTTCACCACCTTTTGTTTGAAGTACAAGTTCAACGATACTATTAATACCTTTTTAAGAGGGTAACAGTACTTAACAGTATAAAATTTCAATTTAAAGCTCCATGTTTCATCATAAACTATCCTAAAAAATCATTTCTTGAGTGTAGGACAAAATCGGATATATACGGAATTAATCCACCCTTAATTACCCAGTTTTACCCCAAAATCATACAAAGTTAAAACATGGTGCCGTAACTCAAAATCCTATAGTAAAAAAAAAAAAAAAAAAAAAAAAAAAAAAAAAAAAAAAAGTAAAGCTGTTACAATAATCGCAAGAAAGCAAAATATTAGATACAGTAAGAACCAGTATTTAATATACTGACAAATAGTTTATATATGCGCAAAACTTAGAAACAAACACAATATTTTTTTAGAGAAATTCGAACATAATATCTTCACACAAAAAATAACCACACACAATAGCGTTTTGTTCAATTAAAAATGCCGTAATGACTAAGTTCGACTCCTGTTGGGCAATAGGTAAAGGTTTAAAACAAGGAGGAATAGTCCAAGAGCCGACAACACAAAAATCTATATTATCGAGCACAAGAAAAAAAAAATCTTTATTTGACGGAAGAGTACTTATAGGGGAATCTAACGATCCACGTCTGCTGGTAATTAAGTGGTGCATAAGCCAAAAATTAATACCACTAGTGGTTCACTTGTAGGTCTAACGTTGCGTTTTCCGTACATTCAAAGGTATGAAAACATGGAAAACTGGAAGCAGGAAAACACAATGATAAAACTACGAGGTAAGCCACTAGTGGTATCAATTTTTGTATTATTCAGCACTTTACTTCCGGGAGACATGGATTATTAGATTCCCCTTGTACTACTCTTATATAAAATAAAATAAAGTTTTTTTTCTTGTGCTCGATAACATAGGTTTCTGTGTGTCGGCTCTTGGACTAGAATCTGCTGTACTCAATTTTTCCCGCCTACCAGGTTATGTACAACTCTCCACTATTATATTTTACAAGTATGGTAGAAAAAAGAAGCAATTAACTAGACAAGGGGGGGGGGGGTTAATACATAATACATATGGTGTTATATGTTCGTGGAGATTCCTTGGGATTTCTAAATTTCTTTATGTAATTTTAATCAATTATCGCGACAAAATTCTGTACATAATAAAATGTACAATGTTTTGAAATAATTTAATTTCATTTCAAACATTTTTTTTAGTATTGTCTTGTTTAAAGCTATTTATGTCTGTTAGTAAAATGAAAATGATAGATTTTTTTCTTGAAATTTGAAATACGACCTTAGCACACAGAATTTCCATTATAAAATAGGTTAGGAATGGTGGTTGAGTGAAATGTAATTTATAATGCAGCAATCTGAAGGCGGCTATATATTATGAATATGAATTATTATCACTTTTAGGTGCGTTCGTAATTATGTAAATACGTAGAACCTATAGTTGTCGTTCAGTCCGTCCGTCCGTCTGCATATAACAACGCAAAACTACTCAACCGAATCATTTGAAATTTAAAATATATAATTATTACATAATTTTGTCAAGTCATTTGAAATTTTATAAAAATCAGATACATAAATCAATTACAGGGACAATCAAAAGTATTCCATTACATTACGGTCAATTGGGAAAAAGTTTCAAATGCATTTTAATCGTCTGAAATTTAAAATACATAAATACTACATAATTTTGTCGAGTTATTTCAAATTTTATCAAAATCGATAGCATAGTTAAATTACAGGGACAATCAAAAGTATTCAGATAAATTACAATCAATGGCGAAAATGTTTCAAATGCATTTTAATGGTGCTACACTCATTCGAACATATTAAAAATTGTATGTATCTATAAAGTATATATTATAACATACATTTTGCATAATCTGTGGTGCAAAGAACATTTGTTATTGATTTACAAGTCCACACAAAAGTATTCCATTACATAATGGTATAGGCAGAACATTGTTTGGGGCGCATTTTAATTGTAACTAACTATTTGCAATTTTATGAGTGATATATGAGAGTGGTATTTTTAAAACTTCGTTATCGTACGAACGCACCTTATTTGCTACGCTTCATGAGCAATTTCCAACTTGTTGAAAAATGTAAACTTGTAATTGAAATATGATTTTTTATTTATTTTAGTACTATATGAATAACAAAAGAATGGAAAGTGTTGTGAGAGAAATTGTCGCTACAAACACTATACCGGAAAGGATGATGACCATTAGAAACCCACAATGCCTGAAACATTTTTTGAACATTCCAGAAGTTATGCGTTATAACCATATGTGATCTCTATCTTTGTTAAATGATTTTCAGCGAAATAAAGAAAAATAAATACAATACTCTCTAAGCGTTTTCTTTTTTATTATAATGAAAAATTACATTTATTTATAAAATACATATAATGTATAATTTATAAACTTTTTTTGTAATGCAGAATATCAATAAAATTTAATATAAGAAATGAATAACAACTAATTAATTATTGTTGGAAAATATAATTCAATTTTCAACGTGCGTTAAAAATAAATAAATAAATAAACAAATAATACACAAACTATAAAAGTTCGTAAAGATCTGTTTTTTTTTTTTTTTTTTTTTTTTTTTTTTTTTTTTTTTTTTTTTTTTTTTTAAATAAAATATGAATAACAAAGATTGAATAGCTATACATATTCAATGCATTTACACTTTTCTCATAATTGGAAAATATTAAAAATAATATATATATTTTAAGAAATAAGATTTAAGAAATACAATGTCTAACAGAAAATATCTGAAAATTATTGTTATCTGTACTTAGTATTATATTGAATTTTACAAGAAAACTTATGCTATAACATACTAAATATTGTTATAAAGTAAAATCCGCAGCGAATTTAATGAAACTAGATACAGACGAATTAATTTTTTTTATTTACCATGATGAAAATCATGCTTATAAAAAAATATATATATAAAGGTCATAAATATGCTGCACTTTTATTTGTTTTGGGGTTTTAGATTTCAATAAAATTAGTTAAACTTTTATATTTATGTTGTGAATGAAGATGTACTGAACAACGTTATTATTAGCATGGTGTTTGATCCACTTTCGAAATTTTCGATTTGTTTTTACATTCGTTATTCACCAATACGATTCATGATTATTTTGTAATTTCATGATGTTTATATTATTACACGAATTTCCAGAGCGACAATAGAAGCTGCATAAATATATATATATATATATATAAAATAAGAACATTTTGGTTTAAAATCATACTATCAGAACATAGTAAACCACAACACTTTGTATTGCTATATTAATCGTGTCATGTTTGAATTAAGGTTATCAAGATTGAATTAAGAGTGTCAGATAGTAGACACAATATTCATATGACATGCTGAAAGGTACTTGAAATGTCTCTTAAGCCGCCAGTATGGCCGTGCGGAGGGTGTCCTGACACCTCAAAACCAAGCGGTGTATTAATCGTTTTTACTTTGTCACCAATAAAAATACATAATAGTTGTCAACTTATTTAGTGGATGCAATTATTATAAATTATGCGATAAATGAGTTGAAGATTATTTTTAAAAAGTAGTGGTAACAATTGTAAAATCCATACGCTCTCTGGGCATATCAGGCTCGGTGCCCGTCTTCCCGGGTTAATATTAGCTCGATCCAAATCTTCAATTGTTCGGAGAATTTTACATTTTAACGGAAAGAGTCTTTTGACATGTTTTCATACAGTACTAGTCTTAAAATAATAAATTTTGATCATATATGCAATTGCAGTTCTTTTAAATTTTTCAAATGTAAGATGAAACGTAGTCACGAATCCGAAACGACCATTTTGTTTCTGTTGTTAAATTAGTCAAAATTTTAATCTGTAACACACGCAACATGGTATAATTTCCTCATCAAATCATATCTAATTTATTTAGTGTGTTCTGTCCTTTGAGCAAATAGGAAAAACTTCATGCATACAATCTAAAAAAAAGAATGAGAGCAGAATTAGAAAATAAGAAATCTATATTAGGCGTTAAATGAAATCTATATAGTTTTTATAGATGTCAAACTACACTTCAAGGTTGCAATTTCCTTATATCCTTTCGCAACCATGTTAACAATAATATTGTTTCTACTTTTATATGTTTATGGCTCTGGGTTGGCTATACATATTAAACAACTTATCTCTATGTAATTCATTAAAATAAAATAAAAACTGGTTTATATAAAAGTGTAAAGTCTGATTAAAGAATAATAATTGGATTCTGGAAATATGTCCCAAACTGTGTTGCATAATTTATAAATTTAATATTCATACAAAACAGTTTATCATTTATTATGTCCATATAAATGAAATTTGAACTTTTAAATACAACCGGAGATAAGTCTAAATTAAATATATATATATATATACATACATATATATGCGACTAAAAGTACATTAAACGTGAAAATTGCAACCAGTTAAGATGCGGCATTTATTCACAAATCGTACATAAATACTTTTTTTTTTTTGGGGGGGGGGGGAGTAGGAACGTAAAAATTTTAAAACATTCTTGATACAGAATCTTATTTTAAGAACATATAAGGAAAAAGTAAACTTGCATAAGTAAAAAAATCTTGCATATTAAAAAAAGGAATTAAAGATAAATTTTTTTGTGTGTAAAGAGCAGTGGGTTGGCTGTACATATTGAACACTTTATGTCTGTGTTAATCACTAAAACAAATAAACACTGGTTTTTTACAAAAAAGCAAATAAATTAATCTTTGAATACCAATTACGATGTGATATCTAAATATTTTCCCGAATCGTACGTAAATATATTTTTTTCGGGGGGGGGGGGGGGAGGTGAGGAGTGCAGTTCTAAAATTTTAAAGCATTTTTGACACAGTATCTAATTTTAGTAAAATATAAGGAAGGAGAAAATTTGCATAGAAAAAACATCTTGCTCAATAAAAGAAGGATAGAAAATAAAACTTTATCACCTAATATATATTTGAGTTACCTTAGAAAAATTGCTTTCTAAAAATTGAAAAAATATATTTAGTTTTTAAAATCAGATTTCTTAACTTATCGGTATGTTACAACGGAGAAAAATTTACGCTAAAGTATGAATGAGAGTGCTTATTAAACAAAAATTAAATTGAAAGAAAGTTAGGCGTCAAATCTGATGACAAGTCTTAATTGTTTGGTTTCGAAACACAATAATTTAGTTGCATTTGATGATTAATGACCGCTATTGTGTAAGTTTGATTGAGAGACGATGTGCAATTTTAATGGTTTTAAATTAGACATCGACACGCAGCTGAATCCTGAAGTAGTGCAGACTACATACATATCATTGTACCATTTAGTATTTTAAATACCCTCAACTGAATTGACTCTTTTTAGGTGTGTTCATAATTATGTAAAAACGTAGCACCTATAGTTGTCGTTCATTCCGTCCGTCTGTCGTTCCGCATATAACAACACAAAAACTACCCAACCGAATCGTTTGAAATTTAAAATATATAATTATTACATAATTTTGTCGAGTCATTTCAAATTTTATTAAAATTCGATGCATAGATCAATTATAGGGACATATATTCCGTTACATTATGGTCAAGAGGGGAAAATGTTTCAAATGCATTTTAATGGTGTTACACTCATTCGAATATAATAGAATGCATGAACCTATGAAGTATATACATAATAAAATATACATTCTGTACAATATGTACAATCTGCGATGCAAAGAATATTTATTATTAAATTACAGAGCCACAAAAAAGTATTCCACTACGTAATGCTATACGGGAAAACATTGTTTGGGGCGTGTGTTAATTATATTAAATTATATCACATTTTATGAATATGATATTCGTTGCTGAGGTGTAATAAATGTTTCTTCCTGTATTTTTACAGGAAAACAGTTAAGATTTCGACCACTATACTATATCTGAAATACTGCCTACTACTATAACAGCAAGATCTGAATATTTTTAAAACTTCGTTATCGCACGGACGTTATTTTTAAAACTTCGTAACGCACCTTCACGTGCAATTTCCAACTTGTTATACTTATTTTTGACACAATTATTCAATTGATACATAAGTCATGATAGTTGTAAATTTACAAGTTGGTGAAAAAAGTACAGGGAGGATTCGTATCAGGGAGGTTTTGGTTGAATCCGCCAATGTTCTACCGGCTGAGCCATCCCGGACGAATCTGGTATCACCCAGATAACTTTTAACGATCACGGAATCTAATCTGGTATCTGAATCAGGTTATTTGTGGTTATCGAAGGTTATTTGTGGAAATTGCAGCGAATGCTGCACATTTAATTATGTTAGAATAAATGTTAACAAAATTCGAATTTATTAATTTAAATAATTTTGTTCCACTTGTAAGGAAGACAAACGTTTACTAATAAAAGTAGGATGTAGAAGTGTATTCTTTAAATAAAAAATAATTTAAGAAAGCTTTTATGTCCATCAATACATGTATTCAGATATATTTGTTATTCTTTCAGATATAAATTTTGTTAAGCTGGAAATGTTTTTTGAAAGGTAAACTGGAAAGGTTTCGTGGAGGGTTGATAAGAAACACTACAATCAAAGTTAATTTTTGTCATAGTCTTTGTGAAAACTGAGACATTTGAAAATATCGATGGGGATTTTTCCAATATATTTTTAACAAAAGTTTACCGCCAGTATGTTCAGAAAAGTCTCTAGGGCATCTTGAAGTTTTCCACTTTTTTGGAAGCGTTGTCCTTTAGATTTGTACACTGAAAAAAAGGGTTATCAGAATTGAGTAAAAAGTACTCAGTTTTAAGTACTTCACATACTCAAAATAGCTCTGATCCAAATGTACTCAAAATTGAGAAACAAATGTTCTCTTTTTTAGTTCTATGGTTGTGATCAAATACAAATCGCTATGAACTGACCTCTACAAATTATAGTAAAGTATACTGGCTTTTATTTCTTGCTCAAAATTATTAACAAAATACCCAAATTAAATATTTTTATGACAAAAGCATTATTTGCAAGAACTTTTAAGTAATTTTAAAACACCGTGCAATTTAATATTTACATTAATAACCATCTTTCATGCCGCCATAAAAGGGAAAAACCAATACAGGGTACAAAATTATCGTTTGTTGGAACTTGACTTCTGACGTTTCAAAATTCAGAAAGCAATGTGCTCATTTTTTATGCAAACATACTCAATTCGATATGAGTACATGGATTAACTCATTTTTGAGTACTTCTTTTTTTCAGTGTATTCCGTTCTCAAAGAAGTTGAAAGTCTCTAGGGGCCAGATATGGACTGTATACCGGGTTATCAAACACTTCCCATTGAAATTGTTAAAAAAGCTATTGGGCCATCAGTTCGGCCAGTGCCGATAGATTGTTTTTTGTTTTTTCGAGAACTAAAGATAGGTCAGGGAGGACATCAATTCCGTCCCAACGCAAGTCTCTAAGACGCCGTTAAGGCCAATTCTCAAGATAATTAAAACAATTTTTTATGAAGAGGTGAAGGTCTGCACGGGCACAGGTTTGGCTCGCAAAATGCAGACAAACTTTCAAAGAGGACTAGCTGATAAAATAAAAATAAAATCTTTAACGGGCTGGTCGATAAAATAAATAAATATATAAATAAATAAAAGAGTAGGGTAGTCCAATAAATAAATAAACAAGCCGGGCTGGTCGATAAAAAAAATGAACGAGCTGGACAGGGTTGACACAAAATTAACCGAGCCAACTGGGACAGTAAAAAATGAGACGTTCTTACCAAATCGATATAAAAATTTAAACGCAGTCGATGATACGAAACATTTTCGATAAAATATATGCTTCTATTTAATACACACTCTAAAAATGGGCGGAGTGTAAAGCTCACTCTCTGAGGGAGTGACAGGCTTTTTCTCTCTGTTTGTATTAAATTTTATAAAAATACACTCCTTAACGTTAAAAATCATTATTTGGAATATGTTGCGCTGTTTTCCTTGTTCAATCTTATTGTAAAATTTGGCTACAATATTGGAAATAGATCATGCTACAGAACACAACGACTTCTTTCAGCTAATAAAAGTCACTTTTCTTCTTAAGCAAAGCAAAGATGAATAATTATAACAAAGAATAAATAAAGAAAAAAGATTTTAATCATAAAGTTATAGTTTAAGAACAAATCTAGTAATTTTTTAAACTTTGTGAGCTCTTGTTTAATATTATCTTTTTATATAAATATATTTTTAATTGATTTATCAGATGTGACATGAGTGAAACAACGTACAAGTGCTATAGTTTTTTTTATTTATTAATTATGACTGACTTGAAATTTCAATGACTTACACACAAAAAATCTTATTTAAGGAAAGAATGAATTAAATGTTCGAAATATGACAAAATGGTACTGAAGTAACCTGACGTTTAAGAGCAGGTGGTTTGAAACAATTAGGATTCCTCGAAACGCTCATGCGATAGACTAGAAAACTGACAACTGCAATAAATGTTACATAGGTATGCTAAAAAAATATTATCTACAATAAAAATAGCTAAGGGTAACAAATTGATTGGATTCACCATGAATCAAATGCACGATAGCAGAAAAAATGGAACTTCCGATAAAATAACTGGTAAGTACTACTTTATGCTTTAGAAAATATCAAATCAAACTTATGAAGAAAAGATTTATCGTCGGGCATCGGTGTTACATATGGCTTTATTATTTTTCAAATCAGTATAAACATTATTTATTGGTAAAAGTATTTTTCAATAAATAAAATTATAAGAAGTTTTTTTTTAATGCATTAAAAATATATTTTTTTTGTAACGTAGTTTTACATAAAAGTTTCATGTACAGCTGCATATGAAACTAGTACGATATTCCAATCTCGAAATTTTTTTCTTTCTTATATATGTGAATGATATTTTAAAAATTTGTTAGATATGTTAATTCTTCAATGTAATTACTTCAATGCTACAACAACTTTGACTTTTACCTTATCTCTCTGCTTCATATTACTAATTTGAGTATAAAAGAGTTAACTTCTATCATAATATTTATTAAAATCAATATTTTCCATTATTCGGTTGTACTTCAGAGGCTTGAGAAAAGCCAGTTTAATAAATTGCGAAACTTCGTCACTGCACGAGCGATGTATTTACAGCAGAACTACAAAAATGCGAGGGAATTACACAAAAATTACTATTATAGAACCTTATTCCGATAGGATATTTTTCAAAATTTACTTGCTTTTTATAGCCGAAACACACACATATATGTATTAAATATATCTACCCAAATATATAAAATCCTATTGAAATGATTTTATGAGACGACTGATTAAAAGACTGTTTTACAGCAATTTTTACTAAAATATGCAATATTACGACGTATAATTAACACCAAAAATCCGCATTGATATGCAGATTGCCCTAGTGAAATTGAAAAGTAAATTTATTAAAAAAAGAAAGAATTTTTTTAATTAAGAATTTAACGATTGTGTGTTGAAAGCTGAAAATAAGAAAAAATAACCTCAAAATATTTGCGCGTAATATTGAAAAAGTGCGAAAACTTTAAAATAATAAAATCTCTGTCGGCTTGGCTCACAGACGGAAATAGATTTCGAAGAATGATTATTTCAACAAAATAAATAAATAAATAAATAAATAAATATGATTAGAGATAAACCCAGTTTAACAACTTCATTTGGCTGCTTTTGAAAAAATTTAATTTAATTTTTCTGTAAGAACTGGTTTTATCAGAATCATCTTAAGCGAAATTCGGCTCATATGTCAATTTTAACAACATATTTTGAACTATATTCTGAATTTATTAAAAAATCGAACAATACGGTACATTATATAGTTTCTAAATAACAAAAAACTGTTAATTGAATACGTTTGAGAACAAAATTGAATTTAAAAATGAGTCATAAAACAACCAATTTGTTATTTGAATACACCCTCAATTCTTTAATCATGATCGCTTCAGGAAATTTTGTGCGAAATGCCCACTTTGACAGTTTTTTTTTAAATATATTCAGCTTATATATATATATATATATATATGAAAAACTGACCAATACATCAAATTATATAGTTCCTAAATAAGAGAACATGTCAATTGGATGCGTTTGAGAACAAATCTGAATTTAAAAATGAATTGAAAAAAACGGGGGGTGGATGTTCAAGGGAATGTACACTAAGTGCTTAAAGTAGTATAAAGGGCGGCCATTTCCAATGCTGTCCATTGGCTAATTCTTAAACCATTTGCCACAGATTATTTTACAGAAATATTTTTAAAGCGATTTAACTCAAAGTGCTGCCACAGTATAAGTTTTATGGTAATGTTAATTTTAATTAATTACTTCTAGACTGGTTAAAATAATTGAAGACATGAGTCTAAAATTTCTTTTAATCAAAAAAATCAAATTTTGGAAAATCGCGAAAAACCTTCAAAATCGTCCATTGAGTTTCATTATAAATTTGGAGAATGCAGTGTATATTAGTGCCAATTGGTATAGACAGATATATTAAACAAAAACGATAAATCGAGTTTTGAAAATTACATCTTTAATTGTATTTTTACATATGTTTTGTTTTGTAAAGAAATAAAACTGTTTCTTTTCCTGATTTTATTTTAAAATGTGTATGATTTTGATAGGTTATATATTTTTTTACTTATAACTTTCGTATGTATGTTTTCCTAATTTAAAATTTGTATTCAAATTTTAATCCACTTTTAAATATCCGATTGAGGCTCAATTCACATACTTATTTATATCAAATGACAATGTAATATTAATGCGACTTTAGGTTCATACTACTATTTATTCATTTTATAGGAATTACACCAAATTCTGTTTGTTTAAATAATCTATAAGAATTTTAAATATGCATCATTTTGTAATGAATTGTGACTGTTGCTTTTCATAAATGAATTTAATAAAATCGCTGTAATTTTTTTCTTTACTTATAAAGTGTTCGGGTGTAATAACGCCAAGTGTTAATATTACGCATAATTATGAATTAATCTGGAGAATGGCACCTAGGAGCTCTGCTCAGAAGGGCTCTGAGTCATATAAAACACAAACAATAGCTTAGAGTTAATTTGTTCTATTTGTAGATCTTATCGCTTTTAGAAGCATCTACAAACGTTTGATCTAAAATTTGCGAGATAAGGTCTATGGTATTAAGACTATACATTTATCAGGAAATACTTGTTTATTAAATAAATTTTTAATGCATTGCATGTACTTTTACAATGTAGAAAATTTTGGATATCTTGGCCAGATAATTTGCAGTTTAAAATATACTGCGCAAGTATAACGGGGTAATAACGCCATTCTTGGGCGTTATTACCCCGGTTGATTTCTTACAATGACAGAACTACATCTGAAGTGGGCTTATTTTTTACATTCTGCAAGAGACAGCATTATTATCATAGTTGAAATGGTTATATTAAGGGGGGGGCGGTGCCCATAACTGATCTTTAAAAAAATAAATGAATAAAAATAAAAATAAACTAATGTAAAAAGAATTTCAAACTCTTATAAATAAAGCGATATCAAAATGTTTTTTATATTCTAATCCCAACATTTTCAAAATCAGATTTCTATTACATTTATACTTGATTGTTCAAATGAGTTCTAAATTTTAACCATCCGCTTTCTCGCCCTTCTGTTTTTCAAAATTTTACAAATTTAACTTTTAATTGATGAGACAGAAATTGCAACGTAACTAGTGTGAAGTAATCCGAGAGACCGCAAGATCAAAAGATTAATAAAAGGGCGAATAACTTATAAGATAGAGTTTTTGTACTAAACTTTTTGTACAAGACTATATACCGTATTTACTCGTGTATAAGGCGCACTTTTTTCCAAAAAATTAGGGCAAAACTCCTTGGTGGGCCTTATACACGGAATATTTTTTTACTGTTGCGTGCAGTCGAACGATATACATATAAAAGAAGAAATTATTCAAAGAAGACATTAAAACTCGGAAAATGTTATTTAATTGAAGTAATACTGCATATTTATTTCATTCCTTGCAGTTTTTTATACAACAGAGCTAATGACATTATCTTCTCTTTACCGTCACTCATTCCTATTTCCCGTCATTCTCTTACAACCCGAAGTCTAAAAATGCATTTTCATCTTGTTTTCTGGTCTGGTGTAAAGTTTCTTCCGACTTTTTTTTTTTACTGAAATTCATTTGGTCATTCTTCATTAATATATCAAATTTATGGTGCGCCTTATATACGAGATTTTAGGAAATCGCCATTTTTACTTGTAAAGTAGGGGTGCCCCTTATACACGCGTGCGCCCTATACACGACTAAATAAGGTAATTAACATTCACCTATTTAAAAGTTTCTAGTCTAAAGTTCCAAATGAAACAAAATTTCAGTAGTGTTTGCAGTTAAACTTAAAATTTGAAGTTAAACTATAAAAATTAAAAAAAGCAGTACTCTGTGAGACCGATAGCATTAGTTGAAGGTTAAAAGGCGATTAATGATTATAATTCTTACAGTACTGTTTCTGCATTAAACTTTTTGTACAGGATTAATTTTAATTAAATTTAATCTGTTTAAATATTTCTAACAACAGTACGAGGACTCCAAACGAAAGAGAATTCCAGCATAGCTAACAGCAGTTAAAAGTAAATTTTTTTGCTAATATAGTGCTAATGAAACATAATCACATGAATCATGTATAAAACTTAATCAGAAATCACAATGGAATATTAGTAGGGGGAAAATGAGAGTCCGACCTCAGGAGGAGGAGCGAGGAGCGTGGTGGTGGTGGTGGGCTCCTCCTCCTCAATCCTCCTCCTCAAGCCTCCTCCTCACACCTCCTCATTCCTCCTCCTCCTCATTCCTCCTCCTCCTCAATCCTCAAGGTTGTCTTGTAAGAGAAGGGGTTAAAAGGGGGGGTTAAATTTTTTTCGTGAAATTTGAATATTTTATGCTATAAGAGAGGGGTAAAAGGGTGATTAATTTTTTAAGTATACTTCAGTACGAGCGGTTCTTTTGACTGTTGATTAAGAGATGAATGATTCATATTAAATTAAAAATAGTAATTAATTAAAAAGTAATTAAAAATAATAAGTGAAAAATAATGAAGGGACTTAGAATTTTTCGAGTGGTTTTTTTTAGTCAAGTATAGTACGTAGTAGAATTTAAGAAATGAATAATAGCAATTAAAGATAATTAGTAATTAATTTAAAAAAGTAATTAAAACTAATGAGTGAAAAATAATGAAGATACTTTAATTATTTCGGCGTGCTGTAGTATGAAGGTGATTTTTTTATTTTAATGATTTAATTTGTGAACTTTAATTTTTTTTTCACTGTGCTTTTAGATGAGGGGTTAAGCGGGTATTTGGGGACATAGAATTTTTTTCTGTACTATTGTACGAGTGGTTTTTAATTTTAATGTGGCGACTTAAAAATTTTTCGGTGAACTTTAGTTTAAGGATCTATTTTTTCGATTTTTAACCGAAATTTTGGGTAGATTGATTTTTTTTTTTTTTTTTCACCGTGTCTTAAATAAGGGGTTAAGCGGATATTTTAAGCACATAGAATGTTTTTTTCAGTACTATTGTACGAGTGGTTTTTAATTTTAATATGCCAACTTAAAATTTTTCGGTGAACTTTAGTTTAAGGATTTATTTTTTTTTGATTTTAAGCAGAAATTTTGGGGAGTTTAATTTTTTTTTTTTTTTTTTTTTTCCACTGTACTCTTACATGATGAGTTAAGCGGATATTTTGGGGGAAATTATTATTTTAGACTTATCATATAAGAAGAATATATTTTTTTTTTCGGGGGTTGCTATTTTAATAAAGAACTAATTAAGAAGGGTTCATTCATGGTGAATTAATGAATTATTTTTTTTGGGAGTAATTTTGTTAAGATTGAATTATTTTTTCATTTTTTGGAGTTTTAAATGGATATTAATGTTAAATAGGGGGACTTTAACTTTTTTGCAATGAGATTGACGTGCGCTCGTCGACCTAACCGTATGGAGTTTGTAATTTTCTTTGAATCATGTGTGCATACTGGCTTAGACTATCTTAGAAAGACTTCCACCACCTTTATCTCCACCAAGTCATAAATAACACATGCTGGTAATGGGAATTTGAGAATATTAACTTTAAACATTAATTTAATGAAGGAACTTTAAAATTATTTCGAGTACTATTTTTAGTTAACTATGTTATACACTTGATATTTTAGATTAGTTAAAAAATAACATTAAAATTTGAATGAGAAAATATGTTTCAAAATGGGATTTTACGTACTAACATTTATTTGCGCTCGTTGACCTAACCGTTCGGAATCTGTGATTTCCCTCGAATCATGTGTGAATAACTGTTAGATTTCTTTAGAAAGACCTGAATAAGCTTCAACCATCATAAATAACGCATGTCTGTAACGGGAATTCGAACTTAATTATTTTAAATATTCATTTTAATGAGGTGACTTCGAAAACAATTTGTAGAACTTTTGAGCGGTAATAATTTTTATTGGGAAACTTAAAAGAATCTTGTGATTTTTTGGGGTCTAATTTTTAATTGCTGAATTGCAATCTGTATTCGCCTTTCTTTCGTGTGATTGTGTAGATGTTGATGAAAACTATTTCTGTTCCAATTAATGAAATTTAATAATTAAAATAATAAAGTGTTCCTCACCAGACACCCCTTTTTCAAAATTCGTACATATTTTTAAACATAGCAATGTGTTTAATATAAGTAATTTTTGTGTGTCCTTTCCTTTCTGAAAGTGTAAGCGATTTTTAACATAAATATCTTTTAACATGTGTAATTTTTCCCTGGCAGAACAATTTTCAAATAAATAAATTTTATTATTAATAGAATTTTTGACTTTCCGAAGAAAAAAAAAGGAACTTATTTTTAATGTTTTAATACTTGTCGGTTAAAAAAAAAATTTAAACTATATTTATTATCGAAATGAATTCATCTTCATTAATTTAAAAATATATAATATTTATAACCAGTAACGCGGAACTTTTTCAAACCCTGTTAATGAGATTTTATTTAACATTGTATTTTATCTTCAGATCAAAATAATTTGTGAAAAATGCTTTTAAATATTTTTAAAACTGTATTGAAAATAATATTTTACATACCTTAACATGAATGAAATCCGAATCGATGTAGAGTTTAATAATTATTTTCTCAAAGAGAGGATACTAAATTCATTGCAGTATATATGTGTGTGTGTGTGTAAACATAGATGAATCATTCTTATCTGCTTATCTGATAGCGTTTTCCGAAAAGGGTTGAATCTCTGAATCATAGCTGATAAGGAACTGGGGTTCATGTGTTATCTTAATTAATCTTAATGAGTACTATGTCTAATTAAAATTATTTGACTTGAAATAAAATAAGGTCTTTTGAGTAATATCTTTTGAAAATTTAAGATATAATTATTTAAATCAAATTAGAGGCTTTTTTTTCTCATCGATTTATTTTAAATAAAACTAAAATATTTATTTTTTTCTGTACTTTGTTAGCAAAATAAAGAGTGTAATACATTCATTTCGGATTTAACTATTTGAAAATTTAAATTAACCTATAATTAAAATGATTACATAAAGTTGAGTATGTGATCTAGTTAAAAACGGAACACGCATTCATATAAAACTTTAAATACTTATGGTTTTGTGTATAATGTAATGTATGTTTTAAATATTAAATGAAAAATATGAATTAACAATTAATGAAAGACATTAACATTAATAAAATATTAATTAAACATTGCATTGATTAAAAACTTAACGAAAAATATTAATTTGGGAATATACATTCGTATAAAACTTTAAACATTTATATTTTTTGTGTATAATATTATGTATTTATTAAATATTAAATAAAAAATATGAATTAACAATAAATGAAAAATATCAATTAACATTAATAAAATATTAATTAAACATTGTATTGATTAAAAACTTAATGAAAAAAATTAATATGGGAATACGCATCCTTATAAAACTTTAAACATTTATGCTTTTGGGTATAATATTATGGATGTATTAAATATTAAATGAAAAATATGAATTAACAATAAATGAAAAATATTAATTAACATTAATAAAATATTAATTAAGCATTGTGTTGATTAAAATATTCATTAACAATTAATGAAAATTATGTATGTCTTATGTAATTAAAAATTAAATGAAAACTATTAATGAGAGACACATTGAAAAATATTCTTACCTTAAAAGTGACTGTTATATGCTTATTTCAACTGCTATCCACCGTCAACCTGCATCGTTGCTGGCCTGTTGGGTACTGTCTGATAACAACAAATTCTTATCTTTTAACGGCATTTCCCGAAAGCTGACTCACTAGTAACAATGACAGGTTCAAATCTGAAATTAAGAGTTTATTCATATTGAATATAATTAATATAAAATGCAATTAAAAAGAGACTTAATTTATTTAATACGTCATAATTAAGAATTTAATTAAATCCTGAATATAATTTTTTAAAATCTTATTAATAGAATAGAATAGAAATTCTTTTCAACATTTTCAAGAAACACACATGTTATTGAATACTTAATAGAATATTTTTCGTAATGAATGTGTAATTAACAATTTTTAAATGATTTTTTCTAATTAATTTGTGTTTAATTAAAATTTTCATAATTATAATAAATATATCAAATAAAAAAGGAATTCTTTTCAAAATTTTCAAGAAACACAAGTTATTAAGTAATATTTTGAATAACTACAAACTTTAATCATGATAAGTCATCACTGTGAATGATCTTTTCTTCTCATATGTTATAAAAACAAGTTTAAATACCCAAATTTATTGATATATTTCATTGTGTGTTGTATCCTTCTTTACTAATCTCGTTAAAATTATTCATTTACCAATGATTTAAACTTCACATTTTAAAGTTATTTATATAATATACTAACATTTGACTATTAAATATCAAATAATGGATATGCACTTTTTACACTCACATCTTACAACGTACTTAGTAACCAAATGTAATGATTTTTAAGCATGTCTTCTTAAATTTTTTTCAATGAAAGACTATCACAGTTGAATTTTTAGCTTTCTCTTCATAACTTTATCGAGAAATATGTAATGTATACCACATGATTTCATTAAATGAATCACAATACAATTCAAACTTCTCATTTTCAATGTTTTATATATACTAGTGTTTATCAAATAGGTGATTATTCTGAACAATCATTACTTAGTATATTGATGAAAAGTTTGTGTTGAACGGTTTTTAACTTAAATGGTGTGAGAGAAGGATATATTAGGACAGAAGTTATTAAATATAGAGTCTTTAAAGTTTATATCCGTATAAGAAATGGCATTTCAAGAAACAAAGTTGTGTCATATTTGAAAGCATCCTTTATATTCGAAACGCACACATGATCACGATCACATCACTGAAGAGTATAGAGAAGCTGTTTATGTTGTATATAAATTGAATTTTCATTAACACAATATTATAACCGAAGTTTTTCGACAGTTTGAAAAATTATGATGCACAACGTCTGCACACGTTAACACAGAATAAGATTAGCTTATGCCCTTTCGATGATAAGCGTTATTTGCAGGTAAGATGCATTAACATAACAACATTTTCTTGATAATTTTTCTTGCAGATTTCGAAACCACAAACATCTGATCATACTTCTCATTTTTAACACGCGACACTAACCATTGGGCCATTAAAGCCCCTAATTTAGCAACTAAAAAGTAAGAAATATCATCGAAAGGGATTACTTCACACATGCAAAAATAATTTTTATTGTGACTTATCAGTTAAAAATCACGAAGAAAAGAAAAAAAATCACATATGTTTTGGATTACTTTGAGATTTTATGAATCACCTCATCAGTTAAATAGACATATTCACTTCTTATGAAATGTGTTATATTTTAGTTTATCAGTCATAGTGTGATTACTTATTAATAATTTTAGTATCATTAAAAAAGTTTAAAAAAAGTTAAATATATCAAAAATACAAGTTCCTGTTAAAGGTTTAAACAAATTGTTAAAATAATTTTACAAAACTTTACAAATTATTTAAAAATGATTCACTAATATTTAGTAATCGACAAATTTTAATAGCCATAATCATTTATATGTGATTAAAGTTTTCTGTTTTAACTGTTAAGTTATTAGATCCCCCCCTTCAATTACATCTCATTGATAAGTTTTAATCAACCAACCAACCAACCAACCATTCATCTGTTTCCGCAAATAACTAGTATGTCAGTTAGATTTTCAGTTTTAACTGTTAAATTATTACATCCCCTCCCCCTCAATTTCATCTCATTGATAAGTTTTCAACAACCAACCACCCAACTATTTATCAACCCTAACAACCAGGTATTTGTTTGCCCTAGTAACCAAAAAGATGTTATTGACACATGAACAAAATTTTTAAGATGCAAGACTTGTCATTTTTGATCGAAAAAACAATGACATATGCAATAATTTTTCCTTACTTAAATGAAACCTTTACATGTGCATGGTAAAACTTGGAAAATTCATTTAATACACAAATTTAAAGTCAACGGACAAGGTCTTCAAACTTCTTTTAGTATTTTACTAACATTTTACCAAATATCATAAGAAATCAACAAATTATTTTAATAAAAATTCTCATTTGTAAGTGACGTTACTAACCTAACTTGAAAAAATTAACTTGTCAAAGCAGGTTTTGATTATTCCAACTTAGTAATAATCATAAGTTTCATATGATAATCAACCTGTTTGGTTATTTCCCAGTATGGTTTTATAAAAAAGTCTCACATGCAAATAACATAACTTAACTAACTTGAAAAAATAACTTGTCAAAGCAGGTTTTCAGTGATTCAGCTTAGTAATATTCATAAGTTTTATATGATATTCAACCTATTTGGTTATGTCTCAGCATATCTTTATAAAATTTATCTAAAAAACCTTTAATATCAATGTTTAAAAATATGCGAATAATTCAGTTAGTCTTTTAAAGATGATTATTTTCCCTTCTATTATTTAAAAAACATTTTTAAATAAAATTATTACTGATGCCAGTTTATCCCAGTGTTATGAAATGTGCATGCGAAACTTTTAATTCTAATTTTCACATTTTATTATTTCAAATTATTGTTTTCAAGTTGTACTAAAATTTGGAAAAAAATATTTAATTTTCATGCATAATTAAATTGAAATACTTTAATAATAAAGACACATTTAACATTGTATACTCACCTAATCCAACACTTTCACAAATACACGTCCTACTCACCCCAAGGTTTAGGAAGAAATGAGAGATTCAAAGTCCTTATCAGAAAATGTTATCAGATAATTTTATCTTAAGATAGGTGACGTCATAGAACATATGTCATCAACTGGTCACGTGATGCAAATCATATGACCGGTGCTTTGTTAATTAATTAATCTTATTAATTATTAAGTATTAAAATAATTATCAATTAATTCATTAATTAAATTAATTAATCTTATTAATTAATCTTATTAAAATAATTATTATTTCTAATAACATAGAATTAATTATTATTTCTAATAAAATTAATTTAATTAATAAATTAATTGATAATTATTTTAATACTTAATAATTAATAAGATTAATTAATTAACAAAGCACCGGTCATATGATTTGCATCACGTGACCAGTTGATGACATATGTTCTATGACGTCACCTATCTTAAGATAAAATTATCTGATAACATTTTCTGATAAGGACTTTGAATCTCTCATTTCTTCCTAAACCTTGGGGTGAGTAGGACGTGTATTTGTGAAAGTGTTGGATTAGGTGAGTATACAATGTTAAATGTGTCTTTATTATTAAAGTATTTCAATTTAATTATGCATGAAAATTAAATATTTTTTTCCAAATTTTAGTACAACTTGAAAACAATAATTTGAAATAATAAAATGTGAAAATTAGAATTAAAAGTTTCGCATGCACATTTCATAACACTGGGATAAACTGGCATCAGTAATAATTTTATTTAAAAATGTTTTTTAAATAATAGAAGGGAAAATAATCATCTTTAAAAGACTAACTGAATTATTCGCATATTTTTAAACATTGATATTAAAGGTTTTTTAGATAAATTTTATAAAGATATGCTGAGACATAACCAAATAGGTTGAATATCATATAAAACTTATGAATATTACTAAGCTGAATCACTGAAAACCTGCTTTGACAAGTTATTTTTTCAAGTTAGTTAAGTTATGTTATTTGCATGTGAGACTTTTTTTATAAAACCATACAGGGAAATAACCAAACAGGTTGATTATCATATGAAACTTATGATTATTACTAAGTTGGAATAATCAAAACCTGCTTTGACAAGTTAATTTTTTCAAGTTAGGTTAGTAACGTCACTTACAAATGAGAATTTTTATTAAAATAATTTGTTGATTTCTTATGATATTTGGTAAAATGTTAGTAAAATACTAAAAGAAGTTTGAAGACCTTGTCCGTTGACTTTAAATTTGTGTATTAAATGAATTTTCCAAGTTTTACCATGCACATGTAAAGGTTTCATTTAAGTAAGGAAAAATTATTGCATATGTCATTGTTTTTTCGATCAAAAATGACAAGTCTTGCATCTTAAAAATTTTGTTCATGTGTCAATAACATCTTTTTGGTTACTAGGGCAAACAAATACCTGGTTGTTAGGGTTGATAAATAGTTGGGTGGTTGGTTGTTGAAAACTTATCAATGAGATGAAATTGAGGGGGAGGGGATGTAATAATTTAACAGTTAAAACTGAAAATCTAACTGACATACTAGTTATTTGCGGAAACAGATGAATGGTTGGTTGGTTGGTTGGTTGATTAAAACTTATCAATGAGATGTAATTGAAGGGGGGGATCTAATAACTTAACAGTTAAAACAGAAAACTTTAATCACATATAAATGATTATGGCTATTAAAATTTGTCGATTACTAAATATTAGTGAATCATTTTTAAATAATTTGTAAAGTTTTGTAAAATTATTTTAACAATTTGTTTAAACCTTTAACAGGAACTTGTATTTTTGATATATTTAACTTTTTTTAAACTTTTTTAATGATACTAAAATTATTAATAAGTAATCACACTATGACTGATAAACTAAAATATAACACATTTCATAAGAAGTGAATATGTCTATTTAACTGATGAGGTGATTCATAAAATCTCAAAGTAATCCAAAACATATGTGATTTTTTTTCTTTTCTTCGTGATTTTTAACTGATAAGTCACAATAAAAATTATTTTTGCATGTGTGAAGTAATCCCTTTCGATGATATTTCTTACTTTTTAGTTGCTAAATTAGGGGCTTTAATGGCCCAATGGTTAGTGTCGCGTGTTAAAAATGAGAAGTATGATCAGATGTTTGTGGTTTCGAAATCTGCAAGAAAAATTATCAAGAAAATGTTGTTATGTTAATGCATCTTACCTGCAAATAACGCTTATCATCGAAAGGGCATAAGCTAATCTTATTCTGTGTTAACGTGTGCAGACGTTGTGCATCATAATTTTTCAAACTGTCGAAAAACTTCGGTTATAATATTGTGTTAATGAAAATTCAATTTATATACAACATAAACAGCTTCTCTATACTCTTCAGTGATGTGATCGTGATCATGTGTGCGTTTCGAATATAAAGGATGCTTTCAAATATGACACAACTTTGTTTCTTGAAATGCCATTTCTTATACGGATATAAACTTTAAAGACTCTATATTTAATAACTTCTGTCCTAATATATCCTTCTCTCACACCATTTAAGTTAAAAACCGTTCAACACAAACTTTTCATCAATATACTAAGTAATGATTGTTCAGAATAATCACCTATTTGATAAACACTAGTATATATAAAACATTGAAAATGAGAAGTTTGAATTGTATTGTGATTCATTTAATGAAATCATGTGGTATACATTACATATTTCTCGATAAAGTTATGAGGAGAAAGCTAAAAATTCAACTGTGATAGTCTTTCATTGAAAAAAATTTAAGAAGACATGCTTAAAAATCATTACATTTGGTTACTAAGTACGTTGTAAGATGTGAGTGTAAAAAGTGCATATCCATTATTTGATATTTAATAGTCAAATGCTAGTATATTATATAAATAACTTTAAAATGTGAAGTTTAAATCATTGGTAAATGAATAATTTTAACGAGATTAGTAAAGAAGGATACAACACACAATGAAATATATCAATAAATTTGGGTATTTAAACTTGTTTTTATAACATATGAGAAGAAAAGATCATTCACAGTGATGACTTATCATGATTAAAGTTTGTAGTTATTCAAAATATTACTTAATAACTTGTGTTTCTTGAAAATTTTGAAAAGAATTCCTTTTTTATTTGATATATTTATTATAATTATGAAAATTTTAATTAAACACAAATTAATTAGAAAAAATCATTTAAAAATTGTTAATTACACATTCATTACGAAAAATATTCTATTAAGTATTCAATAACATGTGTGTTTCTTGAAAATGTTGAAAAGAATTTCTATTCTATTCTATTAATAAGATTTTAAAAAATTATATTCAGGATTTAATTAAATTCTTAATTATGACGTATTAAATAAATTAAGTCTCTTTTTAATTGCATTTTATATTAATTATATTCAATATGAATAAACTCTTAATTTCAGATTTGAACCTGTCATTGTTACTAGTGAGTCAGCTTTCGGGAAATGCCGTTAAAAGATAAGAATTTGTTGTTATCAGACAGTACCCAACAGGCCAGCAACGATGCAGGTTGACGGTGGATAGCAGTTGAAATAAGCATATAACAGTCACTTTTAAGGTAAGAATATTTTTCAATGTGTCTCTCATTAATAGTTTTCATTTAATTTTTAATTACATAAGACATACATAATTTTCATTAATTGTTAATGAATATTTTAATCAACACAATGCTTAATTAATATTTTATTAATGTTAATTAATATTTTTCATTTATTGTTAATTCATATTTTTCATTTAATATTTAATACATCCATAATATTATACCCAAAAGCATAAATGTTTAAAGTTTTATAAGGATGCGTATTCCCATATTAATTTTTTTCATTAAGTTTTTAATCAATACAATGTTTAATTAATATTTTATTAATGTTAATTGATATTTTTCATTTATTGTTAATTCATATTTTTTATTTAATATTTAATAAATACATAATATTATACACAAAAAATATAAATGTTTAAAGTTTTATACGAATGTATATTCCCAAATTAATATTTTTCGTTAAGTTTTTAATCAATGCAATGTTTAATTAATATTTTATTAATGTTAATGTCTTTCATTAATTGTTAATTCATATTTTTCATTTAATATTTAAAACATACATTACATTATACACAAAACCATAAGTATTTAAAGTTTTATATGAATGCGTGTTCCGTTTTTAACTAGATCACATACTCAACTTTATGTAATCATTTTAATTATAGGTTAATTTAAATTTTCAAATAGTTAAATCCGAAATGAATGTATTACACTCTTTATTTTGCTAACAAAGTACAGAAAAAAATAAATATTTTAGTTTTATTTAAAATAAATAGATGAGAAAAAAAAAAGCCTCTAATTTGATTTAAATAATTATATCTTAAATTTTCAAAAGATATTACTCAAAAGACCTTATTTTATTTCAAGTCAAATAATTTTAATTAGACATAGTACTCATTAAGATTAATTAAGATAACACATGAACCCCAGTTCCTTATCAGCTATGATTCAGAGATTCAACCCTTTTCGGAAAACGCTATCAGATAAGCAGATAAGAATGATTCATCTATGTTTACACACACACACACATATATACTGCAATGAATTTAGTATCCTCTCTTTGAGAAAATAATTATTAAACTCTACATCGATTCGGATTTCATTCATGTTAAGGTATGTAAAATATTATTTTCAATACAGTTTTAAAAATATTTAAAAGCATTTTTCACAAATTATTTTGATCTGAAGATAAAATACAATGTTAAATAAAATCTCATTAACAGGGTTTGAAAAAGTTCCGCGTTACTGGTTATAAATATTATATATTTTTAAATTAATGAAGATGAATTCATTTCGATAATAAATATAGTTTAAATTTTTTTTTTAACCGACAAGTATTAAAACATTAAAAATAAGTTCCTTTTTTTTTCTTCGGAAAGTCAAAAATTCTATTAATAATAAAATTTATTTATTTGAAAATTGTTCTGCCAGGGAAAAATTACACATGTTAAAAGATATTTATGTTAAAAATCGCTTACACTTTCAGAAAGGAAAGGACACACAAAAATTACTTATATTAAACACATTGCTATGTTTAAAAATATGTACGAATTTTGAAAAAGGGGTGTCTGGTGAGGAACACTTTATTATTTTAATTATTAAATTTCATTAATTGGAACAGAAATAGTTTTCATCAACATCTACACAATCACACGAAAGAAAGGCGAATACAGATTGCAATTCAGCAATTAAAAATTAGACCCCAAAAAATCATAAGATTCTTTTAAGTTTCCCAATAAAAATTATTACCGCTCAAAAGTTCTACAAATTGTTTTCGAAGTCACCTCATTAAAATGAATATTTAAAATAATTAAGTTCGAATTCCCGTTACATACATGCGTTATTTATGATGGTTGAAGCTTATTCAGGTCTTTCTAAAGAAATCTAACAGTTATTCACACATGATTCGAGGGAAATCACAGATTCCGAACGGTTAGGTCAACGAGCGCAAATAAATGTTAGTACGTAAAATCCCATTTTGAAACATATTTTCTCATTCAAATTTTAATGTTATTTTTTAACTAATCTAAAATATCAAGTGTATAACATAGTTAACTAAAAATAGTACTCGAAATAATTTTAAAGTTCCTTCATTAAATTAATGTTTAAAGTTAATATTCTCAAATTCCCATTACCAGCATGTGTTATTTATGACTTGGTGGAGATAAAGGTGGTGGAAGTCTTTCTAAGATAGTCTAAGCCAGTATGCACACATGATTCAAAGAAAATTACAAACTCCATACGGTTAGGTCGACGAGCGCACGTCAATCTCATTGCAAAAAAGTTAAAGTCCCCCTATTTAACATTAATATCCATTTAAAACTCCAAAAAATGAAAAAATAATTCAATCTTAACAAAATTACTCCCAAAAAAAATAATTCATTAATTCACCATGAATGAACCCTTCTTAATTAGTTCTTTATTAAAATAGCAACCCCCGAAAAAAAAAATATATTCTTCTTATATGATAAGTCTAAAATAATAATTTCCCCCAAAATATCCGCTTAACTCATCATGTAAGAGTACAGTGGAAAAAAAAAAAAAAAAAATTAAACTCCCCAAAATTTCTGCTTAAAATCAAAAAAAAATAAATCCTTAAACTAAAGTTCACCGAAAAATTTTAAGTTGGCATATTAAAATTAAAAACCACTCGTACAATAGTACTGAAAAAAACATTCTATGTGCTTAAAATATCCGCTTAACCCCTTATTTAAGACACGGTGAAAAAAAAAAAAAAAAAAAAAAAAAAAAAAAAAAATCAATCTACCCAAAATTTCGGTTAAAAATCGAAAAAATAGATCCTTAAACTAAAGTTCACCGAAAAATTTTTAAGTCGCCACATTAAAATTAAAAACCACTCGTACAATAGTACAGAAAAAAATTCTATGTCCCCAAATACCCGCTTAACCCCTCATCTAAAAGCACAGTGAAAAAAAAAATTAAAGTTCACAAATTAAATCATTAAAATAAAAAAATCACCTTCATACTACAGCACGCCGAAATAATTAAAGTATCTTCATTATTTTTCACTCATTAGTTTTAATTACCTTTTTAAATTAATTACTAATTATCTTTAATTGCTATTATTCATTTCTTAAATTCTACTACGTACTATACTTGACTAAAAAAAACCACTCGAAAAATTCTAAGTCCCTTCATTATTTTTCACTTATTATTTTTAATTACTTTTTAATTAATTACTATTTTTAATTTAATATGAATCATTCATCTCTTAATCAACAGTCAAAAGAACCGCTCGTACTGAAGTATACTTAAAAAATTAATCACCCTTTTACCCCTCTCTTATAGCATAAAATATTCAAATTTCACGAAAAAAATTTAACCCCCCCCTTTTAACCCCTTCTCTTACAAGACAACCTTGAGGATTGAGGAGGAGGAGGAATGAGGAGGAGGAGGAATGAGGAGGTGTGAGGAGGAGGCTTGAGGAGGAGGATTGAGGAGGAGGAGCCCACCACCACCACCACGCTCCTCGCTCCTCCTCCTGAGGTCGGACTCTCATTTTTCCCCTACTAATATTGATTTTTAGCAAAAATCTTTTTTAATTAATTTCAAATACAAATTTATTAAAGCATGTTTTATATAAAGCATGTTATTAAAGCATGTTATTAAAGCATGTTTTAACTTTAGGTTTGCGTGAATCCGCATTAATGTAGAATTTACGGGTTAAAAAATATTTTCAAAACTTCTATAACAGTGTTAACAAAAATATTTATTACACAAAACTGTAGTTATTATAAAATTTCACACTATAAAAATATTACATTATAAATGGTAAAGACCGTGCGATTTTCTTATATTTAAGCTGGACTTTATAAGTAAACAGAAGCTCAGGGTGTTATATTCTGTTGAAGCTCCCCCATTTCACTTTTTCTTTCACTTTCCCAAAAAGCTGAACATTTTAGATAAGTTAGAATGCGTGCATCGAAACATAAACACTGATTTAGATAGATACAGTTAAAAAAGGGCAATGTTTGTAATAATTTAGTTTAAGCCATTTTTTTTAAGAACATCATGGTCTAATATTGATTTGCCTCTCCCACCTTTCTTTTTTTTTACACTTTCACACAAAAAAAAATCTATTGCTTAGAATACAATTTGTCAATTTCTAGGGCTTTAAAGTTTGTATTTTTATAATTTGGCAATCTACATGGGATTATTTTATTATACTTTATAGTTTTGTATGCATGGCGTTATTACCCACATAGGTGAGTAATAACGCCAAATAGCATTGGACAAGAAATCACGCCATTACATTTTATGAATACATGTCTGTTAAATTATTTTTTTATACAGATAGTCAATGAATTGATGCATCAAATCCTATGTTTGTTAGAAAAATACAATCTAAAACTGAGCCGCGAACATTGATAGAACCTTAACGTGGCGTTTTTACCCCAGAGTACCTTATTTTTAGTACAAGTTGTATATTTTGCTTTAAATTGTAAACATCACATAAATTTAAAAATGATATTGTAAAAATTATTTTACTCTCAATGTTTAATGTTAAATTTTATATCTGACGTTCATTTTTATTCCGAGTAAATTTGTGACTGACACCTATATTGCAGCAAAAAAGATGCTTCAACTTTGATCAGCTATTACTCTGTCAGTTTTAATCGCAGAGGAATGGGACTTTTGTTTTTATGCTTACGAATTACCCATGAATATAAGAAAATTAATGCGAATCATTAAAAAATGGTAAAAAATATTAATTTTTTTTCTTTTTATAAATAAATAGTTTAAAATGTTTCGAATGAGCATTTTTTTCATGGAGTTAGTTGGATTGAATTCTGAACGCTTCATATTATGTTCGATAAATATATATACATTAGAAAATTATGATATTCTAATTAATTAAGATAAACTATATACATTGTAAAAGGAACCTAAAAATATGCATGATGGTGTATTAAAATAGAGAAAAGAATTCATGAGTAAGCTATACCTGTTTCTGAAAATATCTAAAACTCGATCACAGCATAAAATGTAAGCGTAACGTGGTTCTGAAAGCTATTCGCAAGCAGACGTAGTTTTTTTAGTCACGAACCTGAAGGAAAAATAATGTCTATAGCGTTGTTAAAAGAAAGAAAGATGGCGACATTTTTTAATCAAACAGTTTTATACAAACTTATTTTCAAATGTGAAGTTAATTAATCTTACTTATTAGACCCGAAAACAGTTCTAAATTGTTAATACAGCGTTGGATGAGGCCAAAGTAATTAAAATACCACACTCAAAAGAAAAAAAAACCACGGCAACCCAGATAATAGCCGCCATTATATTGATAATATCACTCAATCTTCCATAACGTGGTAATATTTTTTAAACAGTGCACATTATAATGTTTTTTTAGATTGCAAAGCCTGAATAGGGGTAGGCGAGCGTAGCTCACAGAAGGCTGAGCCTCTTAGTACACACACACACACACATATATATATACACACATAATACCATTAATTGTGTGAGGGAGTGACCTTTAGTCATAAAGGCACTCTAGTGTTTCTGAGATCGTGACGTCAATAATTTAACATTTTGTAGGCGTAAAAGTGACATCTATCCTCTCTTTTACTTTAACTTTCTAGAGTGTGTGTGCTCTTTCGAATTCCGCAGTTAGCTCGCGGTTATTAGTATTATGTTAATGAGAAATATCTCAGTTTGTCGCGTATAAAAGCTTGGGTGTGAGTTTGGGGTGTGTGTTTCTGGCCTTAGCCAGCAGCCAGCGTCTGTGTGTTCCTGGCAGTAGCCAGCAGCCAGCAGCCTCTGTGTGTATTCCGCCATTAGACAACGAAGTTGATGATTGTTTAGTAAGGTGCTGACGATTAGAAAATAGCTACGGCCTCCAGTAAAGCGAAAAGGAGTTCAGATAGTGGATTAAAGATTCTGCCTTGGTAAGAAAGTTTAGTTTTGATTATTTGAGAAATAAAGGAATATCCACAGCCACGGGCTGTGAAATTAAGATTTGTTTAGTAGATCAGCCAGGAAATAGTGTCAAGTGTTAGACGGTGCCCCGACTGAGCTAGACCGACGCCTGTGAGTATGATTTAGCTTTTCATAGTGTTCTCGGTGAGTGAAATTATAGACTGGCTCCACTTTCCTTTAGCCCTTATCATTTTAAAAAACTGTGTTGTTTTAACCTAAATTAATGAGTATGTCTGCATATAACGTGACAAATGACACCCAGCATGAGTATACCGTCACAAATGGCCCCCACCGTGGGTTTCACGTCACAAATGGCGCCCAACGTGGGGCATTTTGAGATTGTGCCACGGGTGTATTTCACCGGTGAGGGTGATATTAGTGAATTTTTAGTGAAATTAGATGATTATATTTTGTTCAATAATATACCTGAAAAAAGTAGATACGTAGTGCTTAAATGCTCGTTAAAGGGCGAAGCACTTTTGTGGTTAGAAAATATAGGAAAGTTTTTGATTACTGATGAAGCGAAAAGATTTGAACAAACTGTAATTGAGTTAAAGAAGGCATTTCCTCCCGTTAAAGATAAAAGTATTTTGAGAAAAGAGTTCTATTGTAATAAGCAGAATATATATGAATCGGCGTCAAAATTTTATCTTCGTAAGCTGGAACTAAAAAATAAATTAGATTTAGATATCACATTTGAGGAATTGTTGGACATTGTTTTTCCTCTTTTTAATCCAAATATACAGGACTTTATTGAAGTTAGAGCACCGAAGAATTTTGCAGAAATGCACCAGATATTATCGAAGTATGAGTCTCGGCATAGCTCGGATCAACGGGATTTGCGTAACCCTCGGCAGAGACCTGTCACGGATAGTAATTTGAGAAATGAGGGGGAACGTAATTTTGTGAGAGGGGGACAGCGATTTCCGGATAGTAATGTGCGTAATAGAAGTGATGGATTTGGTCGTAATATGTCGAATACGAGTAATGGTAATAGGAATGGTGGTGGTGCTAATAATTTTAGAAGTGGTGAGAGAAATATGCATGGAAATAGACAGAATAGTGGTTATGATCGTAGTGGGGGAGTACGGGACAGGAATGTTTCTTCGCAAGTACGGAGATTAACTTCGGATGAGAATGTTGAAAATAGGTCAACGCAAAAGAGATGTGTTCAGAGGTCGGAAAAGTCTTCGGTGAATTTGAATAAAATTACTATTAATCCGGTTGAGTTACCTGAAGTGTTAATTGTGTTAGATGGTATTGTCGTTAAAAGTGTCTTCGATACAGGGGCAGATAAGTCGTTCATTTCTTTTGATTGTTATCGGAAATATTTTTCGTATAAGAAGTTGAAAAGGTCAAGTCTGGTGGTTCAGTCAGCACAGGGAGTAGCTTGCGATAATAAAGGTTCAGTAGAATTGGAAGTTGAAATTCGTTCGGTTAAGACATGTTGGGAGTTTTGTGTGTTAGATGGATTAACAGTGCATTGTATAGTTGGTGTGGATTATATGAGGGATAGAGGAATTTGTTTGGATTTCTTTAAAAAGTCGTTAATCGTGAATAATGATGAGAATGTGAGTAAGAAAGAGCCTGTTTCAGTGTCAGTTAATTTGGAGGAGTCGGGGTTAAGTGAAATGGAGAGGGAGGAATTTAATAAGTTTTTAAATGAATTTGGAGAGGTTTTTTCTGATAAAGCGGGTTTAACGCATGTTGCGTGGCATGAGATTGATACTGGTTTAAAAGCACCTGTTGCTAGTAAACCATATCGTTATGATAAAGTTAAACAAGGTATAATTGATTATCATATTCAAAAAATGTTAGCGGACGATATTATAATGCCAATTGAGTCACCTTTTGCATCTCCAGTAGTGTTATGTCGTAAAAATAATGGGAAAAGTTTAGATAATCCGGAGGCATATAGGTTTGCAGTAGATTATAGAAAGTTAAATGCGATAACGCAATACCCTCAGTATCCTATTCCAGTAATTGACGACATTTTGGCTAATATAACGAGTACGAATTATATGTCAACGTTAGATCTTACGTCGGGTTATTTTCAGATTGCAATGAAGCCGGAGGACATACCTAAGACTGCGTTTATTACTCGGGATGGTTGTTTTGCTTTTAAGAGAATGAGTTTTGGTTTATCGGGAGCGCCGGCAACGTTTCAGAAGGCCATGAATAATATCCTTAAACCTTTGCTTGGTAAGGGTGTCTTGGTCTATCTGGACGACATAATTATAATGGCAGCTACTTTTGAAGAGCATTTAAGATTATTGAGGGAAGTATTTACGTTGTTAAGAGATGCTGGGTTAACGGTTAAGTTAGAAAAATGTAAATTTTTGAGAAAAGAGATAAAGTATTTAGGAGTTAAAATTACGCGTGATGGTATTAAAATAGATAATGAGAAAATTGAGGCAATTACGTCAATGAATCCCCCCAAAAATAGTAAGGAAGTGGCGACATTTTTAGGGATGGTGGCTTGGTTTGCCAAGTTCATTCCACGTTTTTCGGAGTTATGTGAACCGTTGTATAATTTAAAAAGGAAAAGGGTTAAGTTTGTATGGTCATCAGCAGCTCAGAGATCGTTTGAATTATTAAAAGAGGCAGTAGTTTCCCCTCCTGTTTTGGCTCACCCCGATTATTCGTCTCAGTTTGAAGTGTATTGCGATGCGAGTGCAGTGGGGGTTGGAGCGATGTTAGCACAGAAAGGTCGACCTATAGCGTTTGCGTCAAGAATTTTAAATGCAGCGGAAAGGAATTATTCGATTACGGAAAGGGAGTGTCTTGCAGTAATTTGGGCTTTGAATAAATTTCGTTGTTTTTTCACTAAAATACCGGTTAAAGTCATTACGGACCATTCAGCTTTGACAAAGTTAACTAATGGAAAGGGGTTGTCGTCTCGTATGGTCAGGTGGTGTTTGAAGTTAGCAGAGTATAATGTTGTTATAGAACATAGGGCTGGCAAGGAGAAGCGGTAGCGGACGCTCTGTCACGAAACCCGCATGGTGGTTTAGAGGTCACGGAGGAAGTTAAGTGTTGTGCATTGTCGTCGTTGGTGTTAAGGTCACGAGAGCAGTTAATAAGGGAACAGAAGCAAGATGAAGAATTTGGTAGCTTGTATCGATATTTGGAAAATCCTGATGATGTCCCGAGCGCAGATGTGCCTATGTTTGAGAAGTGGTCCCAATCTTTTAAGCTTATCGATGGTCTTCTTTTTTATTCTAAAATTGTAAATTCACGTGGAGAATTAAGAGTTTTTATTCCGGCTAGTCTTCGTAAGGCCATCTTGAAAGAATTTCATGATAATCCATTAGCAGGTCACTTAGGAATCAGGAAAACTTATGCTCGAATTTGTGAATCCTGCTACTTCCCTAAAATGCGGGAAGCAGTGCGCGCTTATGTCTCCAGCTGTAGCACATGCCAACGTTATAATTATAAAAATGTAAGTCCTGCTGGCAAATTAATTCCTATTAAAGTAAATTTTCCTAATGAATGTGTAGGTGTAGATTTAATCGGTCCTTATCCATTGTCTAATCCTAAAAGATATAGATTTGTTTTAGTTATAGTTGATTATTTTAGTAAATGGGTAGAGTTAGTCCCCCTCAGGAAGGCTTCTGCACCTGCGGTTGCCGATGCATTTTTCGATAATTATATTTCTAAATATGGTGCACCAATTAGGGTAGTGAGCGATCATGGCCCTTGTTTTATTTCTGATATATTTAAGGCCCTGTGTGAGAAGCTGGAGATCGATCATTCTTTTACTGTTCCGTATCGTCCTCAGTCTAATATGGCTGAACGTGTAAATCGTACATTAATTCAAATGATTTCTTCTTATGTTGGTTCTCATCATGCAAATTGGGACCAGTTTCTTCAACATTTTGCGTACGCACTTCGTACGGCAGTTCACGAGTCAACGGGGAAAACGCCTGCTGAATTATTTTTGGGTAGAAAAGTTATTACTCCATTCCAAAGGTTAGTTATGGTGTCAGATGCAGAAAGTCAGTACATGTGTCAGGATATTGAGAGGTTGGTTAAGGAAGCTCAGGTTCAAATGGGAAAAGCGCAAGAAAAGCAAGCTCAGTATTATAATATGCGTAGAAGGGAATTAGAAGTGGAAGTTGGAGATTTTGTGTTAGTAGAAAAGCATTGGTTAAGTTCAAGTCGTCAAAAGAGAGTAGCTAAGTTTGGTCCGAAGTTTGTAGGTCCGTTCGAGGTTTTGGAAGTTCGAAATAATAATTTGGTTGTTGATGTCAATGGTGAAAGAATAACTGTTAATCTGGATCAGGTTAGAGTGTATAAGTTTAGAGAAAATGGTAGTGAAGGTTCTCATATGTCGAGTGGTGTTTCGCGAAATTCCCGATCCAATGAGTGTCCCGAGTCCAGCACTTCTTCGTCTAATTCTTTTCATCAATATTCAAGAAGAAAATTTGGTCAAACAGCTCCAAAGACTGTTATTGAAAGTCGAAAGCCTAGCAATCCGAGAGCAAAGTATAATAAAAATAAGAGAACTGTGTCAAATACATCGGACTCTGTGTGTCATAAAAGACAAAAAATTATAAATTGTCCAGTTCCTCCATCTATTAGACAACAACCTCACAAGCATAAATTAACTAATAGTTCACCGTCTTCAGTGATTAATCCCCAGAAAAGATTTCGTTTGGACACTCGTAAAACTGTTAAGCGAACTTTAAATGCCGAATCTTTGCCTAACAAGAAACTACATAGGTCCGGAAAGAAACGTGGCCTAGGATCTTCGGTAACTTCGGGTGCGTCTAGAAAGAGGAGGCAACTCTCAGATTACCGGCAACAACAGTGTGAGCCTCGCCATGGAGTGAACCCAGCGAACCGGCCGGAGCAGAGTCGTCGAGTGGAACCTACAAGTATCCCACGGCATCCATTCAGAACCAGGCTGCAGGCACGACAGTCAACTGTGGCGTCACCGTACAGTTCTGATGACGAGAGATCCTTCGTACAAGCCTTTTGGGACAGGAGGAGAAAGCCATCTTGCAGTATGAAGCCTGCTAGCAGTGAATCATCTCTATGATTGGGTGATAATGTTCTTTATTAAATTTCTATTAGAGTGCATATATGTGGTAGCAATGTGAAGGAATAGAAAGCAGAAAGACTGTTTGGTACTTTTGGCCATTTTTGGAATTTTTTGACGGACTCACGTTTAGTGCTTAATTGTGTTCAAAATTTGTTTGCAAAATTGTTAGTTTTATGTATGTTGAAAATTTTGGTCTTAACTGCTTTTTAAAAAATTCTGGATCTATTGTTAAATTGTTGTATTATTTGTTTAAAATGTTATTATATTGTTATATTGTTCATGTGTTATAAAATGTATGTTAATGTATGTTTAAATTTTCAGAAAGTACAGATAGTAATTTGAGTTATTTTGTACACGCGCCGCGGTTCAGGCGCGCACGTGTTTTGCGGTCAAGAAGTCCTTGACACGCGTTTCTATCTCTTATACTAACATTTAATGAATTAACTTTCTTCTTATCGTTCGTGTTTTATGAGTTGCGTTTTGTACTTTAGTTGGGAATGGTTTCCGCAAGTTGCGAAGTTTTAAGCTGCATTTGAATTTGAAATTGTGTTGTATTAAAATTGAATGTTAATGTGATTTTCTTGCAGGGAAGTATACCTTTTGTTATGTATTGATTCTGCTATTTTTCTTTTAGTTAATACAGATGAAGAGATTGATGACGTCATTTTGTAAATTTTTGATATTTTTTGATTGTTGCATAGGCACAGCGATATGCCGCTGTACGTATGTGCCCCAATTATTGTTCAAGTGGAGTTAAGTCTGAAGAAGTTTGGGAGTTAGTTCATTGGCTAATGGGGATGTAGGTATTACGTAGTAGCAGAGTTAGTTTAGTATGAAGTAAATGTAATTTTAGATGAAGTCGGAATTTGGATGAGGAAAATTTTTGCGCATTGGGTTTTTTGGACTTGGTGCGAATTCTAGTATATTAAAAGTTATGGAGAAATTTTTGGATAAAGTTATAGTTGTATTGGAATATTGAGGAAAATTTCGGAAGGTTAGTGTTTTGAGAAATTTTAGCACTCCCAGTGGAGTGGGTTGTTTTGAGAGAAGAAGTAATTAGTTTTGAAAGTTTTACGAGTTTTTGTAAGTTTTACGGAGGCTATTTGTAAGATAGAAGAATGATTGGATTGGATATGTGATTATTTGAGGCAAACTGAGTATTTTTTTGGTTGTGATGGGTTAAAGTTAATATTTTAAAAGTTATGTTTCGGCGTTAAATTTCACCCATCACTGTGTTTTATTACGGCTCTAAATTTATAACAAGAAAAAGTTCTGGGCATGCATTTAGCCCAGCCCTTTTTCTCTGCGGAGTTCGAGGGGGGGTTGTGAGGGAGTGACCTTTAGTCATAAAGGCACTCTAGTGTTTCTGAGATCGTGACGTCAATAATTTAACATTTTGTAGGCGTAAAAGTGACATCTATCCTCTCTTTTACTTTAACTTTCTAGAGTGTGTGTGCTCTTTCGAATTCCGCAGTTAGCTCGCGGTTATTAGTATTATGTTAATGAGAAATATCTCAGTTTGTCGCGTATAAAAGCTTGGGTGTGAGTTTGGGGTGTGTGTTTCTGGCCTTAGCCAGCAGCCAGCGTCTGTGTGTTCCTGGCAGTAGCCAGCAGCCAGCAGCCTCTGTGTGTATTCCGCCATTAGACAACGAAGTTGATGATTGTTTAGTAAGGTGCTGACGATTAGAAAATAGCTACGGCCTCCAGTAAAGCGAAAAGGAGTTCAGATAGTGGATTAAAGATTCTGCCTTGGTAAGAAAGTTTAGTTTTGATTATTTGAGAAATAAAGGAATATCCACAGCCACGGGCTGTGAAATTAAGATTTGTTTAGTAGATCAGCCAGGAAATAGTGTCAAGTGTTAGACGGTGCCCCGACTGAGCTAGACCGACGCCTGTGAGTATGATTTAGCTTTTCATAGTGTTCTCGGTGAGTGAAATTATAGACTGGCTCCACTTTCCTTTAGCCCTTATCATTTTAATAAACTGTGTTGTTTTAACCTAAATTAATGAGTATGTCTGCATATAACGTGACAAATGACACCCAGCATGAGTATACCGTCACAAATGGCCCCCACCGTGGGTTTCACGTCACAATTGCAATACAACATATGAACTATTGAATATATATGAAACGAAAATCCGGTTATCGTAGAGGGACAGACGATGATATGACGAAACGAAAATGATGGTACGAAAGATGTCGATTAATGTTATGAAAACTATTTATCACAGATGAATTTCCCATAGATTTCGCGGCCGGAGAAATAGGGCAAACGGGGATGAAATGATACGTAGTTTCTCCAATTAAAATAAGAGATAAAGCCATTAGTACTTTATTATTGTATAAGTTCACGAAGCTACTCCACATCATAACCGGATCTCAAGAAATCCGCCACTAGTGCATAATTGAATAATCAAACTTCGCATCTTGGAAACAAAATAACCAAAACGTTTTATTTTAATACTTCTGCTGGCAGGATCCTTTTGGCAATTGAAAAATCAGAGGAATTCTGAATTCTAAACCAGTGTCCGCGCGTTTTAAGAAAGGGAAATAACCGGAACATTACAGCCTAAGCGCCGAACATTAATGAGCGGGCGTCAGTGGGCGGTAATAGGGCGTATCCAAGGGTAGAAAGTAAGACATCACGTTCGAACGATTTTCAAGTCGCGAAAGCTTGCCAAATTGAAAAGAGGTGCACGGACCGAAAAATCAAAAAGAATTATGAGAAAGCAGACGCTTTTTAATAAAACATTAAAAATAAAACTTCCGAAAGAACATTTTTTATTCTAAAAAGGAGAAATGAAATAATAAAGAAGATTAATAGTTAAAAAACAACAACAACAAAAAAAAAAAAGATTGACATTTTAATAATACAATTGAGTTCTTTTTAGGAAAATGAATAATGTATTACGCCGAATTAAGGAAAAGGGGAATTTAGATGATAGTTAAAATTTAGAATATTGCTGAAATATAAGTAAAAGTAGATTTTTATAAGAATTCGCGACAAAATCGAAACCGGAAAATGGCGAAATTTTTTTATTATTACGTATATATATATATATATTAATCTGGTTCAATTCTATTCATAATTTACTGTTTTCTATAGTACGTAATGTAAATGGTACAAAAATTGCTATTACAGAATCCTCTCTCTTTCTTGGATTATTTCCAAATTCAAGAAGGATCTTTTGCCATCGTCAAAAACATAAACATGCAAGAAATTGGTTCAGTTTTGCGCACTTATCGATGATACAAATTAAGCATAAGGACACATTGATGAACACGCAGATATATTTTATAAACAGGTTTATCGGGATCTTTGACACCTAAATCGTGTAAATTCACTAAAACTCGGAAATCTAAAAAACAGGTAATAATACTTTTTTAGTAAAAACTAGTTTATTGTTATTAAAATTTTTCGAACAAAAAGAAAAACAAAGTGATAAAACATCCATTCAGTTCTCCTGAACTTGCTCTACGTGGTTTTTGGCCACATTTTTTAATGTAAGCAATTCAATATGTCTAATAAGAATGTATTTATTAAAATACAACACATTGCTAAGTGGTACACAAAACAAGAATTTTAATATACATTTGTACAATTAAAATAAAATAAAACTATCAACGTTTCGCGCCGTCTTCTGCGGGCGTCAATCAAACAAACCGGATACTGGTGATCACTAGTATCCAGTTTGTTTGCTGAATTCGCGTTAAGACCACTAGAACAAAAAAAAAATTTAGTACGTTTAATTTAAAACCTGAATGTCTGTTCCGTTATATTGATGATGTTTTCATCTTATGGAACCACAGTTTGGCTGAATTATATGTTTTTCTACAAGATGCCAATAAATTAAGCAACAGTATTAATTTCACCCTTGAAGTCCAAGAAAACGCCTCCCTTCCATTTTTAGATGTTCAAATTAATAGATGCAATTCAAGTTTAAAATTTTCAGTTTATAGAAAACCAATAAAAGAAAATACAGTTATCCCGTTTTCAGCCAACATGCCTTTCGAATACAAAATATCTGCTTTCAGGTCATTTATTAAAAGAGCTTTTATGATTTGTTCAAATGACGTATTAAATAAAGAAATTGATTTTATACAGAAAATAGCTTTTGACCATGGTTTTCCTGCAAAATTTGTAAATAAAATAGTTCAACAGTACAATACTCCTCCCACATCTGGCCAACGACAGGCTAAGCTTATGGTTTACAGAAAATTTCATTATATCCCTTACATAATTGAAAAAAGTAAAAAAGATCGCACAAAAATATAACATAAAACTTGTCGCCATTCCACCTCTATATCTCATTGACATCGTTACTGATAAGATCGACAAAATTCCAATAGATAAAAAATCTGGTATTTATGAAATCTCCATCACTTTATCTAATAACTAGCTGACCCGCCCGGCGTTGCCCGTGTCCGTATTAACAATATTAAACGAACTTGAAATTTGTATGATTTTATCATTAACTCGAAACACTCAGAAATGCATTGTCTGAAATACGTGGCCAGTGACTGTGTGAAAAATCGGTTTAAAAAACAGCTAATGTTAAGCTCTAAAAATACTCAAAATGGACGATGAGAAACGCGGGAGGGAATATGTATCCAACAACTGCGTGATTTTCGTGTTAAAGTTTTGATATTTATAAAAAATCACTGTTAAGTCACGTAACTAACTATTTTTTTTTCACATAGAAATCCCAAGTGAAATATTTTGAATTTCAAACTAATTATATCATTCTTAACCCTTTAACGTTCATTGGTTTCGCCATGAAACCACAGAATTTTAATTCCGATACGCAACACTGGCACCGGTATTTTTATCTAAAAATATCTCTTTTATTTTGTATGTGAAAAATCACGTTTTCTTATTTAGAAATATATTTGTTCTTAATTACCGGTATCATTCATTTATTTCGCCATCTTAGTAATGAAAATGCTATGATCGTTAAAGGATTAAATCCGACTATACCATGAATGAAATCGATATTCGCTGGTAGCTAAAATGTTGGTATGTAGTATTATAATTTCAGAGCCATTTAACAAAAGTAAGTGTTATTTTTAATCAAATCATGCGTAATTTTCACTCTATGGATAAATTCCTAACCGTAAACTTTTGTACCGTAACCATACCCTGCCTGTAACCAAACTTTGACTTAACAATACCTTACCGTAAATTAAATATAACATAAATGTAACCTAGCTTTATTGTAACATATCCTTATTCTAACCATAACATATATGCAATTTAAATTTAACCTAACTTTAACTTAACCGTGACCTAACTGTAACCTAACTGGAAATTAAATATAATCAAAGACTTACCGTAATGTAATTGCAACCTAAATGTTACCAAACCATATATTTGTTTAATGTCAATGGAAATTATTTTGTCTTGTTCGGATCTGGTTATGATTCATTAGAACATTTTTGTCGGGTTCAGATTTCGTTCGGTTCAGATTTTAGGTATTTTTTGATATTGAGTTTTAATATTCGGGTGTGTTCATGTCCATGGAAATTATTTTGCCTTGCTCGGATACAGTTATGGTTCTTTGGAATATTTTTGTCGGGAACAGATTTGTTTCAATTCAGATTTCGGTTTTTTTTTCAAATGGAATTTTTGGTCGGGTTTTCATGCGTGTTCACGGAAATTATGCTGCCTTGTTCGAATAAGAACATGCTTCACTGGAATATTTTTTTTTTTCAAGTTCAGATTTCGTGATTTTTTTCACAGAAATTTTTTAGATTCAGATTCGGTTCATGTGAATGGAAATTTTTTGTCTTATTCAGATCCGGTTACGATTCTTTGGAATATTTTTTATCAGGTTCCGATTTGGTTCGATTCAAATTTCAGGTATTTTTTCAAATAGAATTTTTAGGTTTTGATCTCGTACATGTCCACGGAAATTATTTTGTCATACTCGAATCCAGTTATGATTCTTTCGAATATTTTGGTCGAATTTAGATGTGGTTTGGGACAAATTTCAGTTTTTTTCCAAATCGAATTTTTTAGGTTCGAGTTGGGTTTATGTCCGTAGAAATTATTTCGTCTTGTTTGGGTTGGGTTATAGTTCTTTGGAATATTTTTGTCAGGTCCAGAGTTGGTTCAATTCAGATTTCGGGTTTTTTTTTTTTTTTTTTTTTTTTCAAATATAACTGTTGGGTTCGGGTCTTCTTGCATGTTCACGGAAATAATTCTGTATTTTTCCCAAGTTCAGATTTCGTTCAGTTCGCGATTTTTTTCAAAGAAATTTTTTGGGTTCGGATTGTGTTCATGTCATTGGAAATATTTTGTCTTGTTTGGATCCGGTTGCGTTTCTTTGAAATAGTTTTGTCAGATTCAGATTTGGTTCGATTCAAATTTCAGGTATTTTTTTGAATCCGAATTTTAGGTTCGTATCGGGTTCATGTCCATGGAAATCATTTTGTCTTACTCGAATCCGGTTATGGTTCTTTCGAATACTTTGGTCAGATTTAGATGTGGTTTGGGTCAAAGTTCAGATTTTTCAAATGGAGTTTTTTAGGTTTGATTCGGGTTTATGACCATGGAAAATATTTTGTCTTGCTGGGATCGGGTTATAGTTCTCTGGAATATTTTTATCGGTTTCAGATTTCGTTCGAGTCATATTTCGGGTTTTTTTAAGTATAGAATAGCAACATAAATAAATATTTATGTTCAGGCCAGGTTTCATGCCCACAAAAATTATTTTTCCTTGTTTGAATCGGGTTATGCTTCACTTGAACATTTTTGCGGGATTCAGATTTGGTTCGGGTCAGTTATCAAATCCATAGTTTTTTCCAAACAGAATTTTTAGGTCATAGTCGGGTTTATACTCACGGATATTTTGTATGTCACAGATCGGAGTGTGGTATTTTTTTTTTTTTTTTCTGGTTGGGATTGGGTTATGTTTAAATTAGTTTAAGCATTAAGGTTATAATCAGTTTTGCTACTATTTTTTATGGCTATTTCTGATAGATAATTTACTTTGCTATTTGAAAATTTACTATGGTGAATGAATCGTTTGCGGATACAAACATTTGTACGCCAAACAGTATTTTATTTTTGATTCAAATTAAAGCCATATTACAATTTTAAATTGAATACAACACATTTAAATTTAATCAATGATTAAAAAAATAAACTCATAGAAAAGTGTTGTGTAATGTTTTTTACTGCAACACAGCTAATGACTCATACATTCTAATGTTCGAAATGCCAAAAATATGCGTACAACCATATAGTAAAAAGAAATTAATAGAGTGGCAGTATAATGTTTTGGGGTGACGCAAAAAATGTAACTCTAAAATCCGCTACATTTATTCCAAATAAGCACCATGTGCTTTGAAACTCCGATCAATTCAAACTGGTTTAAACCAGTATTTCTTTGTTTCTGTTTTCTAACTTTTAAACTGTTATTGAATAGATGACTAAAATTTCGTTTAAAAAATAACGTTTTGTGCTATTATTGCCTGTAATACACGATCAGAATGCATGAAAGATACAATTAGATCTATCATAAGCAAGAATTATTTGATTATTTTTATCATATGACTTTGAAATATCACTATAGAAGCATCATTTAGGACTTTGCTTGAAAAATCAACATTCTTTCGTTAATGTCTTAAAATCGTCTGCACTCTGAAATCTAGATTTTAGATTAATATTATTATTTAAGTGTTCATGCATGATTTCAAAAGAATTTTTTCATCACTATATTTTATATATTGACATGGAATTATTAATATGTTGTTAAATCATAAACATTTTTCGTCTACGTTATAAAATATTAAAAATTTCTGAAAAAAAAAAACAGAGAAAACTTTTAGTAATACAACTTTTTACTTCAAATTATATGTTTTCAATATTTTATTTAATTTTATTTTGACATTTAATTATTTTTAATTTTCCAATTTTTATTATTTTAAAAGCAAGCATTTATTTTAATAAATAATATAATAAAAAAAACCATTAAAAAAATTACTATTTCTTCGTAAAATATGTTTCAGCTGTAATTCATTTCTTCCAATCCGTCTTATTAATACAAAATTCCTTCCTCGTGCTTTATTTTGAGACATTCAAATTTCAGCGATAAATGGTTTCATATTGCAAACCTATTTTTTTTTCGGTTTACTTCGCCACCACCTATTTTTTTCCTCCATGGCGTACAGCTGCTGTGATAAAAAAAAATATATATATCCTCAGTTAAACTGACAGTTTGCCAGTCTATGAATTTTAAAGGTCAGTCCCAGTTTTTTAAATTATTTCTGTGAAAATTTTATGCAACCAACCAACCATAAGAGAATAAAAGGAAAAAAGCTAAAAAAAGCGATTTTTTATGAGAGTGAGGTTTGGAATTTAATTAATTACTTAGTTATAAAATAGAATTTTGAAATTCTGAGCGTCAGGTGCATCAAGTGAGATATTGGGCTACTCTCAGAAAAATTTTGATCTTCGTACGTACCGTAGTTTTCGCTAACTATCGCAGACACACACACACACACACACACAGAGCGATTTGTTGTTTTATTAATATAGATGTTAAAAAAGTCTACATCGGCATGGCTAAGCGGCAACTTATAATTAGAATTAAAGAGCATCTCAGAGATACTAAACAATATAAACAGAATACTGCTCTTTCTCGCTTCTACTTGGCAAACAATGGTTGCCCTATTAACTTTGAAGAGGCCAAAATCTTTTACCGTGCAATAACCCAGTTCAAGGTAAAATAAGAGAATCTATAGAAATCATTGCGCGAGAAAATAAACATGTAATGATAATTTATCCTACAATATACCAAAAATATGGCATAACATCATAAAATCTTAAAATTTTTATTTCGTTGCAATATTTTAATTTTTACTCACGTGTAAGTGGCAACATTTTTAAACTTTTAATTCATTTAGATTTTAATTTATTAGAAATATTATCTCTCGATCAAGATGCAAACTTAGTCCTTCCGTTATCATATTTTCCTGAAGAAGATGGAGCGAAACGTTGATAGTTTTATTTTATTTTAATTGTACAAATGTATATTAAAATTCTTGTTTTGTGCACCACTGAGCAATGTGTTGTATTTTAATAAACACATTGTTATTAGTTAAATTTTATGGTGCAACTGGCTTGTATATATTTAATTCAATATGTATTATTGTTTTAGTGTGTATATATATATATATATGTATATATATATATATATATATATATATATATATATATATATATATATATATAATACCATTAAAAGTAGACAAGATTCACCAACGGATTTTATCAATAAAACAATAAACCAAAACGAAGAATTAAATTGAATTATAGTAAACAATATTAACCATTTGAAATTAACCATTGAATTTAATAACTTATAGCACATTGAACATGGAAGGAAAAAAAGAATAATATGAATACAATTGAAATTTGTAGAGCCAAAGCAGAATCTTCAGGTCCCAAATACTTTGGAACTACAAATGGAGTGTGTGGTTTCATCTTCGTATTTGCCATGAAAAAGCAAAACAATACGAATTTGGGACTACCATCACACAAAAACCAAATTATTAAACAAGGAACAAAGATATTTTACAAAAAGGAGTTGAAAGTAAGTAAAAATAATAGTTATCCATAACAAACAAAAAAGATAAAGCTGAATGGAAATATAATTGAACTGGAAAAAATAATAATAATCGATATTAACATAAAATTAAATTAATAAAATGATTAAAATTAGAATTAAGAGATAACATTCATATTAACATATAACTTAAAATACATTATTGTTACTTTAATCAGTAACATTTATTGTGACTTTACATGGTAAAAACTCATTATCTTAATATAGGATAATAAAAAAATAATAATAATAATTTAAAAAAAATAAATAAAAAAATAATAATAGTAATAATATTATTAATAATAATACCAAAAATTATATCAATAACATTAAAAATAATTTGATATTTAAAATATAGCTATTTAACTATAGATATAACTAGACGAATATCCATATATTGGTGTAAATTAAACTGTTTAAAAATTATGTTAAAATAAATAACCCACTCTCAATTTTTTTAAAAATAAATAATTAACCTTTGCGTTTTTATCCAGACAACACCACCCTCCTCCGTACTCTAACATCTACCCACCCAACCAACCTATATATATTTTTTTATTACTTTTTAACATTTTTAATTTTTTATTATTATTTTTATGTTTTATAATTTTTTTTATACATTTTTTATGCAAAGAATTAATTATAAGATCATGTAATATCTAATTATAAATTAAAGAATATATGAATTTTTTAGGATAACCATTATTTATAGCATCATATACAAGCTTTTTAATATTAGTATTAATTAAATGGGAAGAACATAGACATTTTATTCTATATAAATGGTTAAGTATTATATTACGATATACAGAATTATGAAGACATGATTTAAAATTAGTAAAAGTATTAACTTTAAAATTAAATTCTTTCCTTTTGTCATAAATATCAGTTATAAATTTGTTCTCTTTTAATATAATTTTAATATCTAAGAAATTGATTGTATTATTAAAAAGTAGGTTTTTTGAAAGTTCTAGATTAGAAGGATAATCAACAGGGAATTGAGATATACAGGTGTTATCAGTATCAATTAAAATTACATCATCTATATATCGATATATATATATATATATATATATATATATATATATATATATATATATATATATACAGGGTACTTGAAAATGATCGGTATATTTGAAAAATCAATAAAAATTAAACGGGCAGCGATAGAAATATTCCGTTTGTTGAAATATATTTGGGACAACAGTAAATTTTTAGGCAGACAAACTTTCGAAATTAGTTACAATTTTCAACAACAGATGGCGCGGCAGGCGATTTGAAAGATATAGAAGAAAACGCAGTCTATGAGTTCGCTATTCTCTAAGTCAGCTTTCTGCTGTAAGCGTGTGCTGTTCACAGATTGCAAGTTTGCTGAGAAAAAAATGATTTAATTCTTAGAACGGAGGATTTTTGACTCGAAAGACCAGGTGTACCGCCACAATCAAGAAACAATTGAACAATTGAAGCAGTACATCTTTTCTGCATAGGAAGCCATTCCGCCTAACACCTTTACAAAGGTTTCTGGTAATTTCGTTCAGAGACTACGCCATATTATTGCTTCGCATGATGAATATGGGGAAAATATCGTACTTTAGATTTTTCCAAACTGCAGAATCCAGCGCCATATGTTGTCGAAAATTATAAGCTTATCTGCCTGAAAATTTACTGTTGTACCAAGCATATTACAACAAACGGTGTATTTCTATCGCTGCCCGTTTAGTTTTTATTGATTTTTCAAATATTCCGTTCATTTTTGAAATACCTTGTATATAATCAAAAGAGGCCAGTTTGGTTTTGAGAATAGGAATAGTTAATCCTTAATTAATTTATAATTTTCTTTAATTAACACTAATTCCTGAATTAATTCGTAATTAGTTTAGGATTCACATTTATCAGTTATTCTTTAATTTAATACACAGGCATTAGTTCTCACCTTTTTTTCTCTTACCAATAATATTTAATTGTGAATTTTTATTTGTTTAATCATTGAAACATACGAATTAATAAAGTAAAAAATGCTTGCTATTAAATTTAAATGTTAGTAGAAAAGTTAAAAACTTGGCAATCATGGTAATGTTCATAAAACATTTTAGATTAATAATAGACATCTTTTTTTATCTTCAGAGGCAAGATTTAATCAATTTCGATGCACACATGTAAATGAAGAATGGTGTTCAATATTTCACACCTGCTAGTAAGTTGTTTATAAGCAATTCTCTGTAAATATTCCTCCAATAATATAAATCATCTTTTTAAACTAACTCATTTTGCCTATGTAGCAACTCTAGAATAAATTGTTTTTGTTGACGGTAAAATTCTGGAACATGAAACCAGAAATAAATATAGAACAACAAGCTGAATGTAGATTCTGCCATTGCAGAATCCAGTTTCGCCTCCGATTAGAAAAAAAATTGATAGAGGTTTTTTAGAAGGGCGACCCCGTTTAGAATGCAATGAACTAACTTCATTTTTCTTGTGTTTATCAATATAATAGCAAACAGACCGGCGTGAAATACCCAAATGATTAGAAATTTATCTTTGAGACATTGAAATTGCGGAATAATAAAGAGATACAATTTGACGTGCTACTTCTTCATAGCCAAAATAATCAAAAACAGATTTTTCTTTTAAGTTTAAACGCTTTTTTATAGACTCTGAGAAAAAGAAAATGTATTTTAACAATAAAACGAGAGGAATCCCGTCGAATTCGATGAATGAAATGCTTAAAAGACCCGATCAATTTGGTTTAAAAAAAGCAAAAGTAATTACATTATTGAATCAATATATAATAAATATATTTCCAAACTTAATGTCAAGTTTGCCCGTTACAATTTTGCATGCAAATATTCGCACATCGTCAGTGAAAATTGTAATCTAAGTGCCGGCGAAATCCAGAAATTTTATTTTATATGCACTCACAGAAAAATAGTTTTATAAAAAAAAAATTAATTTCATTTTTACTGTGACATTATTTTCACTAACTGAAGCCATTTGAAAGTAAAATCTCAATCTCAGTGTCCATAGTGAAAAGAAATATTGAAATGTAATATCGTTATTAGTAAAAATGCGATGTTTTAAATAGTGACGTCATTTTTTCTTCAAATGTTTTTTAAAAGTTACTGTTATTAGTAATATGAAAAAGGCATCCGTAATAATTTTGTAATTCCCATTCACCTGGTTGCTGAATGACATCATTTTCCTCATTTGAAATTTTGCTCATTTTGCTTTAGACATTAATTTTTATCATAAATTATTTTCTGTTATTTTATTTACATTATTAATATTATTTCTCAGTAAATATATTTTTTAAACCTCAATTAGTGCATAATTATACGCAATCATTTTATTATGGTTAAATTTTACGAAAACAATTAACTTTTTTCTTTTAAATGCGAGGACATGTTCACTGATGAAATAAAGCTTCTGACTGGTGGAAAGTGATAATGAAAAATAAATTTTTATTATCGAGAGAAAAGCTAAACTGAGTTGCCACCATTTTGAAGAAATATCGCAAAAAGCATTTAAAATAAAATATAAAATATAAAAATGGAAATAAATTAAAAAATAGCTAAAATGAGCCCAACTACAAATAAATAGCTTTCATTTAAAAAAATAATTATCAAAATCGGTTGAGTAGAAAATTTAGGGCTGATGATTAAAAAAACAGCCAGGTCTTTTAAATATATAGATTGTATGAATGTCTCGTTTTAAGGACCAGATTATGAAAAAGTGGGCCACAATTTTTGACACGACACTTTTTAGCTTGTCTGAAAGAAAATAGCATCGGAGGCTAAAAACGGAACAAAAAGAGCAACCAAAAGTTGTGTCATGCATTTTTCAAACTATCTATACTAATAAAATCCGTGCGCCTCTGTCTGTCTGTCTGTCTACTTGAAGCCGATTACAGTTCGCAACGCGGGCGAGTTGGAAGTCGCGAGAGGTGTCTTTCGATTCGAAAAATTCCGGGAAAGTCATTTCGTGCATTTTCGAGACCGTGGGAGCAAAACTAAAAAAGTTATGAATTAAAAACCGGTCGGAAATCGGAACGGAAAACGTCTAATTTCCCAAACGGAGCTCTGAGGCAGAACACTGCGCCACCTTGCGGTGAATGACCTGAACTTTTCCCCTTTGGCTAAAAGAAGAAGCAGCCGAAAACCTCTTTTTTCTCCCGGGAAAACGACTTTTTCTTTCGTTTCGGTTCTTTGAAAAAGAACTAATTGGTAAAAAATGTTAAACACGGTTTATTTTCATACTTTTTCTTTTTGGTAGCATACACAAATATTGTGTAACCCAAGATTTACGCGATTAATACTAATTTCGGTTAGTACAAACGGAAAACGAGCTGCCAAAATTATTTGTTAGTTATGTTGTTTGGGATATTAATGAAATTACTTATTTTTAGATGCGTTCGTAATTATGTAAATACGTAGCACCTATAGTGGTCGTTCAGTCCGTCCGTCTGTCTGTCCGCATATAACAAGGCAAAAACTACTTAACCGAATCGTTTGAAATTTGAAATACATAATTATTACATAACTTTGTCGAGTCATTTCAAATTTTATGAAAATCGGATCCATAGATCAATTACAGGGGCAATCAAAAGTATTCCATTACATTACTGTCAATGGAGAAAAAAGTTTTAAATGCATTTTAGTCGTTTGAAATTTAAAATACATAATTATTACATAATTTTGTCGAGTTATTTCAAATTTTTTGATAATCGGGTGCTTAGATCAATTACAGGGGCAATCAAAAGTATTCCAATTACATTATGGTCAATGGCGAAAAAATTTCAAATGTATTTTATACGTTTGAAATTTAAAATACATAATTATTACATAATTTTGTCGAGTTATTTCAAATTTTATGAAAATCGGATGCATAGATCATTTACAGGGTCAATCAAAAGCATTCCGTTACATTACGGTCAATGGGAAAAAATGTTTCAAATGCATTTTAATGGTGTTACACTCATTCGAACTCAATAAAATTTATATGCAACTATAAAGTACATATTATAATATACATTTTGCATAATTTGTGGTGCAAAGAACATTTGTTATTGATTTACAAGGCCACACAAAAGTATTCCATTACATAATGGTGTAGGGTGAATATTGTTTGATGAGCCTTTTAATTGTAATTCACTACTTACAATTTTATGAGATTGATATATGAGAGTAATATTTTTAAAACTTCGTTATCGTACGAACGCACCTCATTTGCTACGCTTCACGTGCAATTTCCAACTTGTTTTTTTAATAGCAGTCTTTTGCAGTTTTCAATATCGAAACTTTTTTTGCGCGATTTTTCTTAAACCATCATACAGACAGTTTTTAAAATAGAAAAAACTGATTACATATTCAGAATTTGCGTAAAAGTCTGCTTCTGATGAACCAAAAAATACGAGAAAATGTCTTATGGGTCATAGCGCCAACACAATGTCACAGCGCCAACCGTGCAAAACCAAATATTTTTAACGGGACGATGGCGACCATGGCGCGTTGCGCCGGTGGGTGGTAGGCCGGTGGGCCGCCTTTGCACTTTGGGCGAGTTGCGCCCACTGTGCGAAATCACATATTTTTAACGGGATAATGGGCGCATAACAACCATAGCTCTTTAATTTACTTTTTTTGTGCTTGAGGATTCGAACTCCAAGACTTACTTATTAAATGAATTTTTTTGCTTATTATATACTGCTTAATATCGAGGTTCGTTTGGAAAAAGTGGCCCAACTAGCGGGTGTAGCTCGCTAGTTTAAACAGATAATCTCCGATGCACACTCAGTCAAAAGAAGCTGATGTGTAACAAAAAAATCGAATTCAAGAAAATTAAAATAAAAGTTTTTTTTTGTTTTTAATTTGATTTTTTATATAAATCCTTCTTATTAGCATAGTTTGAATTTTAATAGGTGATAGTACTAAACTTTCCTATTAAATAATATCAATATTTAATTTTTAAGTAGTAGAAATTATTTTCATATTTTAAATTATTGTATAATATTAAATGATATTTCTCATACTTTGACTATTAACAAGAATTTTAATATTTTACTTATACCCTATAATACCTCATGATTCTTTAATCCATAAAATAATGAATTTCTTGAGAAAATGTTTTCTCATAAAATGTTTTTCCTCTATTGTTTCAAATGTAAGCCAAAATAGCATCTGGCTTTACAATAATTATCAATTAACAACATAACTATTTGACGAATTCAAAACTTTTTCTTTATATTAGCTTATAATTTTCAATTTATCATATTTAAGTCCTCACTACCGGAATAGAATTTAGTATTTTCTTACAAAACTCAATCACCATTTTTCAAAACAAAAAACTATTATATTGGTGTATAAGTTAGAATATGTAAAACTTTCGTGCATTTATGAATAAAAATAATTTCGTGAAAGTATTGACGTTCAGGCTTTCAAATAATGGCTGCTGAAACATAGTTTTTTTTAATCAGGAATTTCGATGTTTCATTGCAGTTACTATTACTTTTTTCAATATTTCGATAAAAAAGTTGTGTATCGAAAAATTTTTAATAAACAAATAAATTCAACATATTTCCTATGTCATTTTTAAGCTTTTTAATTTAAGGATTAAGAAATGAAAATTAAATAAATATTTCCCACTTATTTTATATGAAACTTTTAGTTGGCACGTGTCCTTTTATTTTTTTGTAGTCTTTAAAAGAAAGAAAGGGTTTATAAAACATGGATAAATACTGTTATATTTTGATGATTTCCTATATCATATAATGCATCTTTAAACTTTTTTTGACAATACATTTGTATATCTAATATTTGAGTAGCAAAAATTAGTATTTTTATAAGCTATATTTACATCATGAGTATTTTATTCTTTTTACAGAAAAAAGCCGGAAAAATGGATTGATAGATGCAGTCAGTGATCCAGTAATTATCTGGAATAAAAAAGTTCCAAACACTGAACTCGAGAGATTTCAGAAAATAGTAGAGAAAAAATATAACAAGAGCTTTGGTAAGTAAATTCAAACTGAAATAAAAATCACTCATTATACAATTAGAAATAAAGTTTATATATATGTATATGTATGTATGTATAAATAACAATTATTTCGCCATTTCCCCGTTTTGGTTTTGCTCACAATTCTCATAAAAATATATTTTTATTTATATTTCAGTAATATGCTAAAATTTATTTAGGCATTAAATTAATTAAAGAGGCATTTTTAACTCGTTTTTCACTCATATTCCAATCATACATAACGAGTTTCAAAATTTCGGTTCATAACTATAGGTTAGATGCTGATGTAATGAAGTGCGAGAACGCTCCGTTGAGTATAACCCCAACGCTATTCCATTCCAGCGGTTTTGATAAGTAGACGATCAAAGGTCCAAGTAAACCCAAAACCTTGCACAGATACGATTCAACCATATACTAATTATTTGTGTTCAGACATATTTATCTACACCAATTTCCCAACAACCTGATTATATTAATGTTATACTTTAAGTATTACTTCATAATTTATATTCATTTAGTGCTGAGGAGCTTGACTGATTTGAGAACACATAACAATTATTTTATTGAATACTTTGCTAAGTAATCATTTTGAGTGGATAATAGTATATTTCTGAATATAAGGCACCAGTAAAGCCCCGTCCACATTTTCAGCTAACAAAAATTTGGGTTATTTCATGAGCTTTACAGGTCATCTGATTCCATTTCTTTTCTACGCATATTTTTAGATTGAAAATATTTCCCAATTTTTACTGTAGCATTTTTTTAGATCGAGCTCTACTTTTCTCTCTGGTTCCACCAGTTTTTGTATGATTTCATAGCTTTTTCAGAACTAACAAATTTAAACTATTGTTAGTATTGGTTTAAAGTTAATAGTAGACATATTAGTTTGGCGAAATACCGGAAAGAACGCCAAGTTGGCTTCCGTTTTGGCAAGTAATTTTGGGCACCAGATTTGGCAATATATCGTCAACTTGGCTAAAAATTTGGCGACATTTGGCGACAGAGCCGCCGAAAATAATACGAAATAATTTGATTTGTAATGACAATGAAATTTACATGCATCACTGAGGTCGACAACAAAGTGCTTTCAAAAAAGTATAAATCAAGCATTGACAATTCGCTTACAAGAACGCACAAAAGAATTCCATTACGTTACTATTTTTTAGAAAAATGTTTGTAGTGTATTTCATAATTGCAACACAACTTTAAATATAATTAAATTAATACGCATTAGTGAAGTGAAATAAAGAGACTTTCCATTGAAAATGCAGTGTGTAGTATTTATCGTTCATTTGCAGAGATACATGTAATAATTCTGTAGCGAAATGTGCTGCAAGTACGTTATTAGATGTTGTATGCATTATTAAATTTAATTCATTTGTAACATATTGCATGTATAAATTCTATAGATCATATGCAAGGTTGCACGAAATAATTCGTAAACATTACCTTCTATAGACAACGATTGCTGAAAATGTATTTCTGTTGAGTTATGCGTTTTTAGATTGTTTATTTGGATATATCATTTCAAGATATGGTAAATATACACTGTATAACATTTGTGTAACGTTACACCATAAAATGGGTGGAAGCTTTGCTGCCTCCAGTTTTATGGTGTGATATTTTTTCACCTATATAATGGTGTAATGTAAACATATATTACTGGTGTAACATTACAATGTTACACCGGTTATATCGGTTAAAATACTCCTTAAAATTGGAGGAAACAAGGTTAGGGGAGACTGGGACACGTTGGCCATAGGGGTAGGTTGTCCAATTTGCTTTAATTTTCAAACCAGTCACCGGATATCGCCACAAGTCCAGAAATATGTTAGAAAACCTGTCCCTTTACCCTTCCACGAGTTTCAGTTCTCTTAATAAAAGAAAACTAAGAAAAACGTTGATTTTTCACTTTCGTCGATCTCGAAGCAAATTTTCGTTAGTATGCAGAAAGCGTTAATACTCTCAAGAGATACTTCACAAGAACAAAGGTGAGTAATATTTTGAAAGTTCAATTTATAACGATTCTTTTGATGTAACAATAAATATTAAATGTTGTTAAAATATGTGTAGAATAGCAAAAGTATTTCAAACATGGCGAGGGGGCAAATTGGCCCACTTACGTTGGGGCACGTTGGCCCGGTCTTTCCCGGCCCATTGTAGCCATAAGCTACAGCCATTAGACCGCACAGTTTATGGCTCATTAAAAAAATATGTTAATTCAGCTTGTGATGGTTGGGTGACAACTAATAGATGCCCTATGACCATCTACGATATTCCGGGAATTTTGAAAACTGCCCATCCCAATGCAATAAATCCAGTTAATATAACATCAGGTTTTCAGATAACTGGAATATGCTCTTTCATTAGGAATGTTTTTACTGATTCTGATTTCTTGCCTTCGTATGTCAATGATAGACCAAAGCCTTAAAGCACGCACGACAAAGCAACTGGTGAAGCTTCTAATGAAACCCAGGTAATTATGGGTAGGCCTATTTCTATAGATGTGCCTACCGCATTTTCTTCTGCTCCATGCTAGACAACTCCAACACCTGAGGACATTAGACCATTCGAAAAGGCAGAGCCTAAAAAGACAAATGCTTCAAATAAAAGGAAGAGAACTTGTGCAGTCCTCACAGACACCCCTGTTAAATTAGTTCTTGAACAACAATAAAAGGCAACAGAAGAAAGAATTAGTGCAAATATAAAAAGGATATTAAAAGAAAAAATCAGACTCAAAAAATGCAAAGGAAAGCAATCTGTGAAAAAGATTTTGTTTCCTTTTGATCCCTCACAGCTTGGATGTAGTGATCTGAAACGTCAAAAGAGGAAGAAGAAATCTATTAAAGAAAGTGACGGTAAGGAAGACGAAGACAATATCTGCCTACGTTGTCTGAAGGGGTTTAATCAAAGTATGCCTGGGGAAGAATGGATCCAGTGAGTTGCCTTCGTTGGGCTCATGTGAAATGTGTTCGAAAAGAGGTTAATAGATTATATTTTGAATGCATTCACTGCAATGATCCCTCTAATTTCTAAACTTAAATTGCAAATATTTTTTTATATATATGCAATAAAGTCCCTATTCACTATTATGAATTTTATTTAACTTCTAAATAAACATAAAAAAGAGAATTGCGGGTCAACGTGCCCCACTCAATGGGTCAACCTACCCCATGCACGGTGTAGGTTGACCCACATGACATCACACCATAACTAAATGCATAAAGTTCTTAAAATTTCATATTAACTAAAAGTAAGCGTTTTTCTCACTAGTTAAATGTACTAGGTATTGTAAAAAAATACTACATCTGAAAATAAGCAAAATTTATGTATTGAAAAAAATAACATAAAAAAACTGGGCCAACGTGCCCCGGTCTCCCCTACTCCATAAAATTGGAGGCAGCAAAGCTGCCAGCCATTTTATGGTGTAACGTTACTCAAATATTTTACAGTGTATATATATTCGATAGCGTTAGAGCGTATTGCATAATGCATGCCTGGTGCCTGAGTTCTTTAGGGCTTCTTATTTTTCATTGAAATGGTTTGATGCGTTTAAAATGTATATGAGGAGCCCAGAAGCCAAGGGGTACAAGTGACAAAATGTCGATTTGGAGTAAATTGAGTTTAAAGATAATTGGTGGTAAATTGGAACATCAATAACAATTGACTAAATTGAAATAGGAAACATCTGCTTATTGCATTCTAATCTTTGAACTCTCATTTCAATAGTTGTTAAAAAAATAGAGTACAATTTTCTTTAAATGTATAATTAATTAATATTGTTTGTTTTTCGAAAAAAGTGGTTTATCTCTATAACTCCCCAAATAATCAGAAAATGACCTATATTTCTTTACCTGAAATGAAAAAAGCATATTTCCAGATACCCTGTGCACTTAACTCAATTTTTTCAATTTTGTCACTTATACCCCTTGGCTTCTGGGGTCTTCATATGTATATATGTATTAATGTGTAAATCTTTACTTCAGTATTAATAAGTTCCATTTATATCGAATTAAATGTATTACTGTTCATAATTTTTAGACTCATTTTGGGATTTTCACAAGTGGAGTATTGAAAATTACACTCAGTTTTGGGAGGAAGTGTGGCATTTCTGTAAAGTCATTTGTTCCAAGTCATATGAAAAGGCACGGTATTGCTCTTATGCATGTTTTAATATTTCTATGAAAATAGTTTATCAGGAATCGCTATAAATGATTAAAATATACATTTTGTACCTTATGAAAATAAATACTGTACACGCAGTATAATAAAAAATAAAATTAAAATATTGATTTTCCTCTCATAGGTACTGGTTAAAACTGGTTCTGGCTTTCTCGACAATGACTGGTTTGTTGGAGCAAGATTCAATTATGCTGAGAACCTTCTTAGATATAGGGATAACAAAGTTGCATTAATACATATTGGTAAGTTTTAGATATACTGCTTAAATTGAACTATCGCAATTAAAATAGTAATTTTCCTATATATCTATAATACTTAGCCAGATTCTTTTATTTGCATGAGTAGTTGTCTACCAATGCTTTCTATCTACGTATGGCAATCTGTTGTCTGACACTTTCAATTTTAGACATTTTGTCAATTATTTATCATATATTTCTCGGATTTTTCTTGAATTTCAGAATTGAAATCAAGAATACGATTCAACTCATATTTATCATTGATGATTAGACTAGAGGAATAGTTAAAAAGACATCAAAAATCGAAGAAATATAATATTATTTGGGTACACCCTATAAAATGAAATGTTCTAAATAATCTATCGCTAAAAAGGACAATTACGTGCATATTTTATAATATGCATATTCATATCTATAAGAATAGCACGTATATATTCATGGAGATACAGTGACCTTTTTTTAAAGTTCGAAAACTTCTTGCTTTTTTCTTTATATCGTGCAGTGTTTACAAAAAAATTAACGGCAGTTTCCGAAAATTTGACAAAATATCGTAGAAGCAACATAGTATAATTTAAATAAAAATATATTATACATTTGATGGAATATGAGCATTTGTAGTAAATAAAATTTATCTGTGTGAACGAGAAGAGAGATTTTTTTTTCTGTGATTTGACAATCAATACTATATAGCAACTGTTTTAAACATGTGGGTAAATGTAATCACAAATTGCACAGAATATTTCTTTTAATACCTCTTTTTAAACACTTTATCCTTAATTAATGAATGAAAATTGTTAATTTATGCTTATTAAACCATTACATAAATGAAAGCAGCATTATTTTTAATTTTAAAATAATTAAAAAAGTATCTTTAGACTAAATTGAATAAATTCAAGAAAAATGAATTAGATTAAATTAAAATACTCTGAATATTTTTAAATTCAGCAATTTCAAATATTTAGCGGAGGCATAAATAAAATGTAGTTTTTTACAAGAAAAATATATTTAAATCATATTTACAACTTTGAAATAATTTCGAAAAAAATCATATTGTTTCTTTCATTTTACATACATTAACTATATGGCGCCAAAAAAAGTTAGCATTTATAAAAAAAATATATAAAAAAAAAGAAAAATAAACTGTAAAACGATTACTAGTACGACGATACAGAATTTCAATTAATTAAATCCATAGAAAAATGAAATGCAAAGAATTGTAATTTCTGATCTGGCTTCGAATCTAAGACCTTTTGATATGAAATTACATATCCACAGGACTACCGGTTTCACAAAAAGATGGTTGAAATTAATACAGCGAAACCTCCAAATAAGGGACACCAATGGGACCGGAACTTTTGTCCCTTAAATAGAGGCGTCCCTTATACGAAGTTTTTTACATTATTTTTAATTAATCATTCAGCATGATATAAAATCAACAAAGCATTAAAGGTGAAACTTAAATGTATCCGAACTGCATAAATAACGTTAATCAGACACAAAATAGAAGAAAAGAGAATTATTTAAAATTTTGAATTGATTACTAAATCCTCAAATAATTTGTAGAATTATTGATTAGTATTTTTTATGCAAACTGTTTACATGCAAAAAGTATAAAAATGTTTAAAAGAATTTCACTTGAAGTAATCAATCAAAAGGGACTGTTTTACAAATTTCGATTTTTCACTACAAATCTTTCAAGTGTTCATTTACCATACTTATAAATTCTAGTTCTTCATTACCCACTCTAAAAAAAAAATGTGTAAACTTACACTCAAAAATGTGTAAATCGATGATACAAAAACGACATGTCTATATGTGTAATTTGGTGTGTAAAATACGCCAAATGTGTAAATTTCAAAATACACATTTTAAAGTGTAATTTGATGATAAGTCTAAATGTGTAAAAATTATCTGATAACTCCAGAAATACACGCTTCAATGAGTAAATTGCTGGGAAATACACATATTTCTGTGTAATATTTTTACACATATTTCTGTGTAATATTCAGTTTTTGCACATATTTCTGTGTGATACTTTTACACATATATCTGTGTAATATTCAGTTTTTGCACATATTTCTGTGTATTAGGGAAATACACATAATGTTGTGTAACATGCAAAATACACAGATTTGTGTGTAACATTCTGTTCTGACACGTATGTCTGCGTAACAAGCAAAATACATTATTTTGTGCAGTATTTAAAATACACAGATTTTTGTGTACATAGTTTTATATCGTACTTTGGAGTGTAAAATGTGAATTAAGTGTTTTCATTACCGAAAAAAAAGAAAAAAAAATGCATGAAAGACAAACTGGTATGTTTGTTGTGTTCTTTCCTTTTAACAGATTTGTAGTCTAAGTAATCAAAAACAAGATAAAAAATCACTGTACGTTCAATCTGAAAAAAAGTTATAATTGCTTCTGTGTCTGTAATTGGATTTGGTGTAAACATTTGAAGTTTTCGGACTAGGTTAAAAAAACTATTTCTTCTGATATCAAATTGCATTTTTTTTAGAGTTTTTATTTATTTTTCTTGTAGTTTTTGAATGCAATACGCTTTTAAAAAGTCTTCAATTTAAAAATCACAAACGAAAAACCATGAATTGAAATCTATGAAAAGCTGTCTTTTGTCATCGGTAGAAAATGAAATAAGAAATGTATAGCATGTAAAATAATGAAAACTCGAAGTTTTATAGCAAAATATATTATAAACACGTTGAAATAGATAGTATTTAAACCGAATAATTATTTTAAATGCTATATAATGTTAAAACTGCCAATATTTACTCTAATGTTACAATATGTGATTTTAAACATGAAGAAATGATTTAAAACACAAAAATAATAAATTATTTTTTCCAAATGTGTAATAAGCAGAAAATAACACACTTCTCATCCATATTATAATTTTAAAGTGTTAAATTGTAAAATAAATGAACTTACCTTTGAAAAAAAATCTGTTCTAGGCTATCTCTAGCCGTTTTAATTTTACAAAATTCATTTTAGCAATAATGATCTAAAACTGCTCAAGTGATCAAACTCAGTATCGTCGTATGTTGAGAATTCTATGAACATATGTGGCAAAAATGCTATGATGGATGATAGCAGTAATAAATAAGACCCTCGATTAAGGGTGTATTTCAATACAAATTGCCTTTTTTTCTGATTTATTTTTAAATTCGTTTTTGCTCTTAAGCGCATCAAACTGGCAAATTCTCTTATTTAAAAAGTATATTAGGTCCCGTGCTTTTCAATTTTTTGATAAATGCAGTAAATATTGCAAAAAAATGCTGTTAAAGTCAACGTTTTAAACCGAATTTTCCGAAGCGGGATATCTGGGAACGAAAAAAAGAGTATACTGAGGAAATAATAGTTTATAAATCTAATTCTAATGAATTTAACAAAAAATAAAATCACACGACATCTTATAGATCTCTTTAAAAGTCACATCAGCAAGTTTCGTGTTTTTACTTCTAAAAGTGAGTCTGAAATTGTATCAGAAAATTTCGAACTGTTGAAGGTGAAAAAAATGTTTTCGAATGCACCCTTAATGCTCGCTGGTCATTTTGACTTTAGTGTACATCGCAGTTATGTAACACGGAGATACAAAGGTGTAATTCACTTTACATTATGATCTGACTGAAGCAAAATTCAAACTTTAAAAAATTTAGTTATTAAAAAATAATTTTAATAATTCATTGCGAAAAATTACATTTTTATTTATAAAATTGTACATTTAAAAATAATAACTCTTGCTATCTATAATTATTATTTTTGAAAACAAAGCTCATTTTTCAGGTCTTATATGAAAGTTTTTGCACAATTTTCCAAGAATCTATGTTGCCAGGGCCAATATCACTCTAATATCGTCATAAAATAATACAAGCGGATTTATAAGAATTTACTATAGTGGCTTTAAATGAAATGTGATAATTTTTTTTCCATATAATTGTCTGTTAGAAATCCATATAACCGTACTTATTTTTACCAGACACAGCTAAAAACAAAGTAGGAATACACAGTTAATCACTTTTTTTTTATGTGAATGAAGTATAAAATTGCAGATCATACATAAAATAAAATCACACTTTGGTATATTATCATTAATATTTTATTTAAAAGATTGGAGGATAGTTATAAATAACAAAACTTATTTTAACACTCCGCCTACCAGACAGTTCCCCCGTCGGATCGGCCAACAAAAATTAGTTTAAAATTCCGTAAAAATAGGGTGTAAAAAAATCATGATTTAAAAAGCAATAATAATAAAGATCGAATTTTTGTATTTAAATCATATTTCTTTTTATTTTAATCGGATTTTTTTTCTCCCTTCAGCATTGAAATATTGAATAGATGTAGGTTTAGCCTATAGGTTTCTAAGATTAATAGATTCTAGGTTTCTAAAAAATTCGACCTTTATTTACTAACATAATCTATGTTTTTACACTTTAATCAATAAAATTTAATTATTAGTTAGTAACTACAAAAATTATAAAAACTGTAAATTAGTAATTTCATTAATTAATATAATACTATAAAGTTATATACATTAATATTTTGCAATAATTATGTAAAACTATATTAAAAAATAATGATTTTACATTTATTAAAATTATCAGTTGCTGCATTTAATTTTAAATTGATTGCAATCTTTAATTAGGTATATAATGCATATTGTAATGCTTAAATTAGTAAACGATAATTCAGTATTTAATGTTTATTCTAAAAAGAAAAAGGGCAGTATGCTTGTTCTAAAAAAAAAAGGCACTATTACATAAGAAAATATACTACTAATGTGCTTAGTAGCAATAAAAATAAGTACATAATTTTTTAATGCGATAAATACAAAAATCATTAATTTTCAATACTTCTATAAATTACGAATTGAAAAATACAATTAAATAACATGTTTTAATAGTATCCTGCTTTTTTTTCCAAGAAATAAAGTTCTATCATTTTTGTTAAGTCTTGGGTGCACATATTTAGAAGTACTGCGGTATGGAGGGATTTATTTCAAAAAAGATCTGGCTATTATATTAAGTATATTTCACTATTTTTTAAAAGGTAGGGTGCATTTTGTTAATTTCAAAAGGGGCAAAGTGTTGCAGCCTTAACAAATAGCCAAAATGAAACAGTAATCAACAGAATTAATAAAAACAGCAAATAAGTAATTTCAATATGGCATAACCAACATAACTAACAAATATTATTGGTAGCTCGTTTTGCATTTGTAGTAACAAAAATTACTTTTAATAGCATAAATCATAACTTACACAATGTATGTGCATACTAATATACATATAGCCGAAATTTAGCATACTTTAAATGCTTATTTCATATAAAAGAATAAACAATTTAATTACTTAAAGGAAATTATGACATCACAAATTATATTAGATTTAGATTTAAATATAATATTTAAATGAAATATTTTTTATGCCTTACAAAGTTATTGTATTTAATGTTTCACAGGACTCAGAAATTAAGATTAGAAACAATTATTTAAAGCTTTTTTATCAGATTTTGGTGTACTGTATACAGTATTCCAAATTACATTAATTTTAATACACTTTCCAAATTACATTAATCTTAGATTTTAATACGTTTGTGTCATTTAGAACAATTAGATTTAAATCAATTTTGATTTAAATAATTGATTTTTTTTTCAAATTGTTGATTAAAATAATGATTTAATCGCTAGCTTAAATCCACTTTTTAAAATAGTTAACACCCTAAGTACAATCCAAATGAATGCGATAAAATTTAGAAATTGGTTTGTAAATTTGTTTTATTAGATCTAAATTCGTAAAAATCTCGAAACATTTAAAAAATATATCGAATAAAAGCTAATGAATTTTAACTGTGGTTGTATGCATTATTGTAATTTTTGTGCACTGTTTATCTTTTATTTCTTTTTTCGTGGGTTAATCATATATTTTCTGATAGTGTGTATCGTATAGATATTTTGAAATTCCTTTCATTAAAATCATTCACAAAATAAAATAATAAAAGCTTCTAGAATTAAGAAAAAATAAATAGACAATAGAATTATGACATTTCAGCCTCATTCCTTCAAACATATGGATTATTCATAGATTTTTATTTATTTCAACAAAATCATTGTAATTTGAAGAAAAGCAAACAGAAAAAAAAAATTTCATACCTATTTTCCATTTACATATTTCTTCATTTTTTGATGGTAATCCATAGAATCATTTGTAGAAAACAAATAGTCCAATATTAATTACAAAAGCGGTAGCATGAATCTTTTACACATACCAACAGCATTTGTAAACTTTCTTGGACGTATTTTGTACAAAACACAGAATTTTGCGATGCTCTTGTAATATTTTTTGCTTAAATTTTTAAACTTTGACGGACTATACGTACATAAACGGCTATTTTTACAAACAAAATGGTCTCGTTCTCTGTGTATTCCAAAGATCAACAAATAAACTATACTGTGTTTAATTAAAAAATCGTCTGCGAGTTTTCCCTATTGCACATGGCATATGCGCATGCAAAAATTATAAAGCAAACAATGCTTACATTACTAAACTTTGAAGTTTATCACCTGTTCGTTCAAAACAGCAGGCTTACTATTTTTTTTTTCCTTTTTGAAACCACAGAAGTATAAGTGTCGCAGAAGTGTGTTTTGTTAACGACAGCTGATCGTTAACAAAAAATCACCGTAAAAGATAAACTGACATATATACCTGAACCTGAAACATTTTTACACTCTTCTATTTTTGCAAGAAAAAAATACTAGATTCGTGAAAATTTTCGAATTCTTGTTTTTAATGGATTTTACACATTTTATAAGGTTAAAAATGTTTTTACAAAATGTTTGTTTGTATGTCTGTGACTCTGTCTGTCTCTATGTGATATAAATTTTGTTGGCACTCTATCTCAAGAACTAATACATGGAATACGTTTTCATTTTATTTGAACCTTATACATACACATGCATATATATATATATATATTTGTGTGTTAGAAATATGATTCTATATGTCAATAATTAATTTATAACAAGCTGGAAATTGCATTTTAAACGTAGCAAATGAGATGCGTTCGTGCTATGACAAAGTTCTAAAAATATTCGGTTTTTGGTGTAATGGATACAGTATTTCGGATACAGTATGATGGCCGAAATCTTCGGTGTGTCCCTGTAAATACTCTCTGCTTTCTGTCAGCGGTGTAGTCGTAAAAAAAGCAAAGGGTATATGCATAAAACAGAGGGTATACTCTAGAGTGTATACACTGTAGCTCTTTTGAGAAACAGAGGGTATACCCAGTTCCTTAAAAAAATCCAAAGAGTATACGGCGTGTACCCACGTATACCCTCCACTACATCCCTGCTTTGTATTATACAGGAAGTAACTTGTAATAAACCTCAACAACGTACATAAAATGTGAAATAGTTTAATAGTATTATAACGCGCCCCGAACGATATCTCCCCTATAATATTATGTAATGGAATACTTGTGTGTGGCCCTGTAAATTAATAATAAATATTCTTTGCACCACCGATTGTGCAGAACGTGTATTTTATCATACACTTCATAGATACATATAGATTGTATTATATTCGAAAGCGTGTAGCATCATTAACAAATTGGAAATTGCGCGTCAAACGTGGCAAATGAGCTGCGTTCGTACTACAATTAATTTTATAAATATTCTGAGCTTAATACATTAGCTGTTAAATTCTTATGCTAAAATACATGAATATAAAATTTGATACGATTATATATCTCCAATTCAGTAACACGAAAATAATAGGACCTCTTCTTAAATAGGATGCAATCAAGATCGCAAACCTAGAATCATTACTTATCATGGGATACCATGAAAATGCGTAACTGATTCGAAAACCACTGCTATTTTCATTTTTACTCTGTAACTCTTACAGATTCTTTTGTGTTACCCTGTATATGATTTACAGCATTTATATACACAAAGTAATATGCAAAAATATGGTTACACTTAAAAACTCATATCACAACTAAAAGTGCACTTCTAGCAAAAATCTGTAACGTAGAGTAGTTCTGGTGCAGTATAGTATCCGAAATCTTTTGTGAGTGCCTGTAAATACTGTTAGCGCTTTCTATTATTAAAGAAGTAACTTGCAATAAAACTGAGCAACGTATATCAACTTAATTATATATGAAATAATTTAACAGGATTGAAATACGTAGAAAACAATGTTTTCCCATATATCATTATGTGACGGAATTCTTTTGTGTAGCTCTGTAAATGAATAATAAACGTTTTTTCACCATATATTGCACCGAATGTATATTTTAATACGCTTCGGTAAATGTATATAAATTTTTTCCTGTTTGGAATGCTGTAACACCTTTAAAATGAACTTGAAACATTTTTTTCTCGTTGACGGTAATGTAACGTAATACTTTTGATTATCCCTGTAATTAAACTATACATCCGATTTTCATAAAATTTGAAAAACTCGACAAAATTTATGGAACAATTTTATATTTTAAATTTCAAACGATTCGGTTGGATAGTTTTTGTTCTATTATATGCGGACAGACGGACAGACAGACGAACGAATGGACTGAACAACGACAATCGGTCTTACATACATACATAATTACGAACGGACCTAATTATGTATCTTTTTGTATGTATTAATCACTTAAAATTCTTTTGGTCGTTTTCGTTTTCGGCCGAAAATAGGATGAGTACCAAAATTCGGTTTCAGTTTCTGTTTTGATCTTAAAAATCGTTGATTCAGTTGATCCTTAATTATGATTAACACTTTCATTCGTGTAAATGGAAGTACTTTTCTACATTTACACATCTGTATGAGTTAATCAAGCGATAACAAATTGCACATTTGATTTCACATGCTAGGTACACATAAAAAAGGTAATTTTTTGTTCAAAATGTGTAAATTTTATGACAAGTATGCATTTGTAAAAAATTACTCACTTATGTGTGTACTTATAATTAAGTCTAAATTAGACTAACACATAAATAAGTGTAAATCCAAGCATTTCTAGACATTTACACACTTGTTTGAGTTTTTCAAGTGATAAGAAATTACACACTTACTTTCACATCCTAAATACACATATAAACAGGTAAATTTCAGAAAAAAAAATGTGTAAATTTTACGACAGGTGCGTAATTTTAGAAATTTACACATATATTCGGGTAAAATTAGCTAATTTACACATTTATTTTTTAGAGTGCAGCAATATAGAAAAAAAAAAGTATAGAACTGCTTTGCACATTTTAAGTCACAAAATCTTTTAACTAATCTGTTCAGCAAGCAGAAAACATTTTGTCCCGATTACAAATTCATTTTTTATCAGGAAGGTATAAAATTGGAATGCTTGACTATGGAAGTGATTTTGAATTGTACTGTGTTTTCAATTTTTTGATAAATAAATTACCTATTGGGTTACAAGTGATTTTGATCACATGAGAAAGACTTTGTTACCCTTTCTCGAGTAATTATTCCTTTTTCGCGTGAAAATTTGCTACAAAACGACCATTTCGATAATATTTTCTGAAAAACCTATTGCATTTGCAAAACTGGAAAAAAATCTCGATTACATATTTTCTGAACAACAACGCCTACTAGTTTCAGGCATTTTCAAATAAAAATAAATTAAAACTTATGTCTTAAAAGTTGGCTTTTTTGATTCTGAGAACAGTCTAAAAGCATCTGTAAAGTTCTTTGTTTCACACACAATTTTCTTTTGTTCTCCACTTTTAGAATCATCCTCACAATTTCCAGCATTACTTTCAATAGGGATTTATCCCTATGATGAGCACTGATGTCGAATCAGAATTGTGGGCAAATGAATGCTCGTTAATTTTACCGTATGTCTCTGTATCTACATGATTGACAGTCTGTTTGATAAGTTCACAAAAATCTGTATTTTCATTTTCATCACAGACTACTTCATTATCTGAAATTTCTAAAACCAGTCCTTTTAATATCATTTTCAAGTGTCCTTTAAATCGAGTGTCCCTTATTCAGAGGTAAATACATTACACGTCCTATATCAAAGGACTGGGACCGGACGTTTTGTCCCTTAAATAGAGGTGTCCCTTATTCGGAGTGTCCCTTATTTGGAGGTTTCACTGTATTGTGTTTTGAGATCGCAATAATGGTGGGATCTCATTACATTAATTTATTTAATTAACGTAACATAACTTTTTCAAAATTTTATAATTTTGTGCATGACAGGAACTATTCAGCTCTATGCAAAAACAAAATTCAAAGATGCAACTTAAAGCCCCAGAATAGTCACTGAAAAAGACCCGGATGAAAATGTAAAGTGTATGGGAATGTTCTTTTCAAATATCTCTCTCAAATTTTAATATTTCTACATGATTTTTTTTTGCATAGGATAGCTGAAGACGATCTACAACCGCCTTAGTTTTTTCTTTCGATTTTGTTTATATATTTTTTATATTATGATAGTTTTAATTTCAGAAACGATTTAAGCCGGTTTTGAAATTTAAAAATAATTTAAAAAAAATCTGAAACCAAAATTGAAAAAGTAAAAACTAGGCCGGTTCTAGATCGTCCTCAGCCATCTTATGCAAAAAATATCATCTAAAAATATTAAAATTTGAGCGAGATATTTGAAAAGAACATTCCCATAGACTTTACATTATCATTTGAGTCTTTTTCAGTAACTAGTGTGGCGTCTTAAATTAAAAATGAACCAGCACATTAAATAAAATCGCTCATTAATTTACATTATCATCCGGGTCTTTTTCTGTGGTTCGTGTTGCACCTTAAATAGTTTTCGATTAGGAGCACTATGACGGGCAGACAGAGAAACGAGACTTTGAGGGTTTTATGAAAGGAACGAAATTCTAAAAAGCAGTCAAATATCACGAAAAGATAGCAGTGATAGAGTAATTTTCCTTGACTGATCTGATTTTTAGTTGCTTCCCAAAAGCAGCTAAAAAAATTGCATAAGCAGTTTTTTTTTTTTTTTTTTTTTTTTTTTTTTTTTTTTTTTTTTTTTTTGAAAACTCACTTTTTTATTTTTTCCAATCTCGTTTTAAATAATTGTAACAATTTTTCTATTAAATAATGTTTAAGCATAATTAATTCATGTTTAGTAGTAATAACTTTTTAATTGGAATTCTGCGAATATTTTTAGATGAGCAAGGAAATGAAGACATGGTTACTTTTGCCGAAATGTTTGAAGAGGTGAAACTCTATGCAGCAGCTTTCAGAAAATATGGACTGAAGAAGGGAGATATGGTTGCTTGTAATTTCTTGCTAAATTAGAAGTTTATTTATTTATTATTTTTGATTTATTCATGCTAAATTATATAAAATTATAATTGATTAATTAGGTCACTAAAAAATACTTTTTGTTTTATTTTTTAATACTACAAAAAATAATAATGATGAATATATAATGATGATGATATAATGAATAATTAAAACTAACATAATACATCTTCATGCTCTTTTTACACACCAAATGTAATTCTTTATCGATTAATGTATGTCCAAAATCTCTGACGACTCTTAAACATTAATTAAAGCAAAATATGTTGCATGATTGGCAGACTTTCTAAAATCGAATAAAATTCATAACATCTAATTTCTTTTCCCTTGAACACTTTATTTCTAAAGACATATCTTCAGAAACCTAATTTATTTCCCATTTACCTCATTTTATAATTTATTTTTAATATTGAGAAATAAAATGTTAATCTTACTTTTATAAGTAATTGACTCATTTCTGCCTAACACAGATTCAAGTTCAACCATTGCCATCTAATAGATTAAATGAAGTTTTTACTGTTAATCTCACTTGTTTTAAATTATCGCATTAAAAGTTATGCATATTCAATGTTAGATCTTGATTTTTATTACTAGCTGTAGCTACACTCTAAAATATAAATGCGCAAAATAGTCAGTTTTATACAGGGTGTAGCTAAACTCTTGGGCAAAACTTTAAGGGGTGATAGTACACATCAAGACAAACAATATTAAATGGGAAACTAAGAGTCCGAAACGTCTTCCGAAGGAGATAAGCGCCATTAAAATTTAAGGTAAACATTTTCAAATAAAAAACCGAAAAATTGGTTGATTGATTTGCGGTTTTCACTAAAACTATTCTTTCTGTCAGAATTTCATGAAAATAAATTATAAAGATAAATTTCAAAGAATGTTGATAGAGGGCGGTTTAGACTTTGGAGTAACGAACAACTATTTTTTGCATCTCATTGAATATTTTCGGAAGCTTAGACTTAAACTTTGAGCTCAAAATCTGAATAATTGGGAGTGGTTAAGTAACGCAAACTGAACTGTGCTCAGAGGTTCAATTTTCAAATGATTATAAAAAAACGGAAATTTGGTCGATTCGTTTGTGGTTTTCATTAAAACTATTCTTTAAATCAGTATTTTCTTGAAAATAAATTTTAAAGATAAATTTCAAAAAATGCCAATAGAGGGCGCTTTAGACTTTGGAGTAACGAACAACTATTTTTACGGCTACTTTTTGCAATTCATTGAATATTTTCGGAAGCTTAGACATAAATTTAAATTTTGAGCTAAAAATCAGAATCGTTGGGAGTGTTTAAGTAGCGCAAACTGAACTGTGTTCAAGGGAGAGGGGGAGGGATCAAATTTCAAATTATTATAAAAAACGGAAAAATTAGTCGATTCATTTGCCGTTTTCGCTAAAACTATTCTTTATGTCCGTATTTTCAAGAAAATAAATTTTATAAATAAATTTCAAAAAATTTCTTTAGAGGGCTCTTTAAACTTAACAGTAAACAACAACTATTTTTAACCGTTATTTTTCGTATCTAATTAAATGCTTGCAAAAGCTTAGACTTTAATTTTGAGCTCAAATTCTCAATTGTTGAGAGGGGTCAAGAAGCGCAAATTGAACTGCGTTCAGGAGTTGAAATTTACCCCTCCCCCCACCTCGAACACATTTCCATTTTGCGCTACTTAATTGCTCCCAACGATTCAGATTTTAAGCTCAAAATTTAAGTCTAAGATTTTACAAGCATTTAATGAGATTATAAAATAACGGTTAAAAATAGTTGTACGTTACTCCAAAGTCTAAAGCGCCCGCTATCGGCATTTTTTGAAATTTATCTTCATAATTTATTTTCAGGAAAATACTGACATAAAGAATAGTTTTAGTGAAAACCGCAAATCAATCGACCAATTTTGTCCGTTTTTTATGTTTATTTGAAATTTTGGACCGTAAAATTTGATGGCGCCTATCCCCTTCGGAAAACGTTTGTGACCCTTAGTTTCCTATTTAATATTATTTGTCTTGATGTGTACTATAACCGATTAAAGTTTTGCCCAAGCGTTTAGATACACCCTTCATATGTATAAATTTGCAAGATTGCAATTTTGTCGTAAAATGTGTACTCTTGCAGTTTATCTATATTTCTGTATTTTTATAGTCATAATAGAGATGTTTAATTAGTTATTCTTTAAAAACTCAAACAAGTATGCATAAGTAGAATTTTGTAAGTTTAAAATTTTGCTTATACATAAGTAAGTTTAAAATTATTATATATACAGGGTGAGTCATAAATATCGAAACAATAGGCTATCTCCTTAAATATTGCCCCTAGACCCATACTTCCAATTGCAAAGTTTCACCAAAAAAGGTAAATTTTTTGATAAGATAAGTTGCAACTCCATGGGGGGTCTATTTAAAAAAATACAAAAATTAAATTTTTATACGACCCTCAGAGGATAAAACTTCCATTTAGAAAAATTTTCCTTATCCATTCCTGAACTGAACAAAAAAAATTCTATCTTGATATCTCTAAAACTCAGAGAGTTAAGACAATTTTAATAAATCGTGAGGTTTCAAGGGATCAGACACAAATTGAAATGCGTGTAATTGAAGAAACAATGTTGCTGTATGTTGTCCAGGAAACATTTATTTTTTTTCTATTTATTTATAGAGTTTGAATTTTGAATGTTTTGTGATGGTTAACCACATAATTTGTAAGCACTATCACATCATAAGCTTTCTTAATATTTTTTTTTTTCAAAAAAATTTAGAGTAAATTAAAATTGTCATAACTCAAAATATTATTTGTCGCGTTGAATTTTTTTTCTTTCAATTAAATAAAAATGTTTAATTTTCAATTTTGATTCAGCATTTTAAATAATATTTTTTAAAAATAAAAGTATTTAAAATAGCAATTTATAAAAAGATGCAATTTTTTGTGAACAAATCATATTTTTAAAAGTAAATTTTCTGAGGTAAAAACATCTTTCGGCAACTTTTTTTTTTTTTTTTTTTTTTTTTTTTTTTTTTTTTTTTTTTTGAGGTGTTAAAAAACTGTTGAATTGTTACCGTAACCAACGGTTACTGACTTATGATGTAAGTTTAAAAATGAGAAATACTGAAATAAAAACATCTGATGAAGAAAAATGCATTTAGTTTTAAACAAAGATTGGCTCCTAACGTTTAAATGCTTTTTTAAAAGTGTCTAGGTGATTAACTCCTTCTTGTGTAGTTTCGATTTCAGATTTTGTTTACTTTTTGCCATTTTCGCCTTCTTTATTTAAGTGAATCAGCTTATTTAAGCTTAATTTTTTTTATCACGCCGACTTCAATTTTTTTCATTGTTTTATCCCTGTCAACTTCATATTTTTCTTGTTAAAATTGCCACTACACGATGCGTAAAAGATGCCTCTAATTACGGGCCTCCAAACTGGTAGACGGTAGGTACTGGGTTCGAACTTAATCGCAACCATCGGCCTAACCGTTCGAAGTTTTCCGTGGTTTTTTTCGAACCCTGGATTTCCTTGCGTAAATATGGGTTAGGTTCCCTTAAAAAGACCCTCACGGAGGGCACCCTTCCCCTCACGGCCTATATCCCTATTGTAGATAATTGGCCGGAATAAACAAAAAAAAAAAAAAAAGAAAAAAAAGAAAAAAAAAAAAAAAACAATCCCCAACGTGTTAACCGCTGTAAGCGGACTCAAAGGCCGCTGCGCTTTTTTCTTTCATTTTTTAGAGTATAACATACAGTTTTCAGTCAAATACAAATACATTTTAAATTTTGTTTAACTTGCGAATCAGTTATCTTTTTAAAACAAGAACAGGTGTTTAATGAATCTTCGGCATATTTCATTTAAACGTTTTAAGTTGAAATTATTCAATTGAATTTCTTAAATGATGTTTGGTTCCAACGCATTAAACCTTGATCAATTAAATACACTTAGAATGAAATATTAGTGGGAGCTTAGCATAAAAAAATACGCAACAGAAACGTTATACTCTTCGACTTTAACATTCGAATAAATATATTTTTTAATGCCGTTTGGAATAAATAAACTACTCGGATGTAGCAATCGGAGGACTCTAAAGATACGAAATTCCGTGGATTAGTACAACATATCACTGAAATCGTGTAAACTATACAAAATTCATTACGATAACGCCATTCGAAAGATGATTGATACAAAAACGTAAACAAAACCAATTCATGTCAAGAAGTAACTGCATCTGACTTTTTATGGAAATTCCTGCATTAGTTCTTAAAGTAGAGCTATTGCAGAAATCGTAACAAATTCAGTGTTACAGCGCCTCTCGTGGAGCCATATAAGGTACCCTGGGGTAATAACGCCACGTTAAGGTTCTACCAATTTTCACGGCTTTGTTTTAGATTGTATTTTTCAAACAAATATAGGATCTGATACAGCAACTCATTGACTATCTATATAAAATAAAATAATTTAACAGATATGTATTCATAAAATGTAATGGCGTTTTTTCTTGACCAATGCTATTTGGCGTTATTACCCACCTATATGGGTAATAACGCCATGCAAACAAAACTATGAAATAAGATGGAATAATTGCATGTAGATAGCCCAATTCTAAAAATACAAACTCTATTAACTTAGAAATTGTCAAATTGCATTCTAAGCTATTGAAAATGTTCATTTTTTTGTGAAAGAGTAAGAAAAATAAAGGTGTGGTTTGGGAGGGGGGGGATGAGGCAAAAGAATATCAGACAGTGAGCTTCTTTTTGCTTAAAAAGGACCGCTTAAATAGAAATATGAGAAACATTGCACAGTTTTAACTGTGTTTATTTGAATCAGTATTTAGGATGTAGCTCGGCCACTGTAGGGAATCAACCGGGGTATTAATGTAAATGATTGGCGTTATTACCCCGGTATAGTTATTGCGCAGTGCATTTTAAATTACAAATTATCTCGAGAAGATATCCAAAATCTTCAACAATATTTTAAAAGTACATGAAATGCACTACAAATTTATGTAATTAACAAAGTATTTCCGGATAAAAAGATAGTCTTCACATCACAACACGTATCTCGCAAATTTTAGATCAAGCGTTAATTTTAGTTCCTTGTAAAAACAATAAGACCTAAAAATGAAACAAATTAACTTGAAGCTGTTTTTTGCGATTTATATGACTCAAAACCCTTCTGCGCAGAGCACATGGGTGTCATTTACCTGATTATTTCATAATTATGCAAAATATAAGCACTTGGCGTTATTACCCCGCCTGGCGTTATTACCTCAGGGTACCTTACAAAAAATATAAATAACATCAAATCATGTCAAGGAATAACTGAATCTGAAGATTGATGATATTCCTTGCATTCTGGAGATACAGCGATCGTGGAAATCGCACAAAAGCCTTTTTACAGTAGGGTCACCTGTTAAGCGATTCACACCAAAAACTAATCAGCATCAATGTATATCAAGAACTAAGTAAATATGATTTTTTATTAAATTTTGTGCATTAGTTCTTGAGATAGCGCGCTCACAAAATGTATATAATATACAGAGATACAGAAGCAGTGACTCACAGACAGACATTTTGTAAAAACATGTTTTTCGGCATCTCTGAGTCTTAAAACGTGTGAATCCGTCGAAAACCGGAATTCAAAATTTTCATGAATCCAATACTTTTCTCTTGTAAAGATAGAAAAAAGTAAAAATATGTTTAAAACCACATAAATTTTGAAGCTGAATAGTACAAACTAGATTACTGAAAAATTTCTAAGTAATTTATTAAAATTTATTTCCATTAACATTAAAATATACAATAACATTAAAATATATTCCATATGATCCAGTTAATAGAAGGGTCATTATCGCTATTACTATTTTTACTAAACTTATTGCCTGCGGCAATAAGTTTTAAAGACACGATTAATGAGAGTTTAATTAGTATCATTTAATTTAATAACACTTTTAATAAGTGTTTAATAAGACGGTCCGGCCAATGGGTCGTGCCAATTACGAGCCTGGCGCCAAGCTCGAGATATTGCAGACATCTAGCATATGTCAAGGAAGTTTAAAGCAAAAAGCTATACGCTTCTATTTTATACTAGCAGACTTCGCCCGCTACGCTGGTCAGTTTTTTTTTTTTTTTTTTTTTTTTTTTTTTTTTTTTAAGAAACTTTGAATCAAACGAAATTTTTATATCATAGTAATTTTTAGTTTTATATCGTACTTTAGACTGTGTGTCATCGGTGAAAAATCAGTCATCTAAACGGAAAGTTCAATGTTAGTCACCAATGAATGACGTAGCGCTCAACATGTTAACAATTTTAATCACATAAAAATTCATTCAACGGAACTTTTAAAATAAAGCCAAACTTTTGTAATTGGGTTCATCTGATAAAAAACATTCCCTAAACATTCAATTAAACAACGTAGAATGCTATATTCCATTTGTTACAAAATTTCTGAAAAATTATCCAACTAACAATGTAAAATCCATAAAATCTATCTTGTAGAACTTAAGTTATAAGCGGCCTCGATGAAATTTCACTTTGCGTTTTACATATGTTGAGATAATTTAATATAGCTTTCATATAATAATCATGTTAACCTGATTATAGAACTCTCAAAATTATAGGTTCAATAGATATTTTTGTGCTGTGATTAATACGAAATCCAGACTTTCTTTTATATATAGTGTTCTCTGATGTGTTTCTATATATAGAAAAGAAATCCAGAATTTCTTTTATATATATAGATAAGGTGAAAATTTTCAGGTTTTTGCGCCGAAGACACCGCCAAATCAGGAAAATGTGAAGTATCTCGCGAACTACTGAACTTAAAAGAATTTGCTTGGTACCATTCGATTCAGCATGAAAAAATAAACTAAAATATGTTATCAGTTGGAAAATAACTAAAAAAGTCGATTTTTAAGGAATTTTTTAAAAGTTCGTACCTTTTTTTAACCCCCTTAGGGGTAGAATTTTCGAAAATCCCTTCTTAGCGGCACTCGATGTTATACGAAGAATTTTTACCCCAATTTTCAAGATTTTAGGTCCGGCAGATTTTTTTGTTCTGTAATTAATACGAAATCCAGACTTTCTTTTATATATATAGATAAGGATTGAAAATTTCAGGTTTTTGCGCCGAAGACACCGCCAAATCAGGAAAATGTGAAGTATCTCGCGAACTACTGAATTTAAAAGAATTTGCTTGGTACCATTCGATTCAGCATGAAAAAATACACTAAATTATGTTATGAGTTGAAAAATTACTACAAAAGCCGATTTTTAAGGAATTTTTTAAAATTTCGTTCCTATTTTTAACCCTTTTAGGGGTGGAATTTTCGAAAATCCCTTCTTAGCAGCACTCGATGTTATCAGAAATATTTTTACCCCAATTTTCAAGATTATAGGTTCGGCAGATATTTTTGTGCTGTGATTAATACGAAATCCAGACTTTCTTTTATATATATAGATAGGGATTGAAAATTACAGGTTTTTGCGCCGAAGACACCGCCAAATCAGGAAAATGTGAAGTATCTCGCGAACTACTGAACTTAAAACAATTTGCTTGGTACCATTCAATTCAGCATGAAAAAATACACTAAAATATATTATGAGTTGAAAAATTACTACAAAAGTCGATTTTTAAGGAATTTTTTAAAAGTTCGTCCCTTTTTTTAACCCCCTTAGGGATGGAATTTTCGAAAATCCCTTCTTAGCGTTACTCGATGTTATCAGAAATATTCTTACCTCAATTTTCAAGATTATAGGATCGGCAGATTTTTTTGGTGCTGTGATTAATACGAAATCCAGACTTTCTTTTATATATATAGATAAGGATTGAAAATTTCAGGTTTTTGCGACGAAGTCACCGCCAAATCAGGAAAATGTGAAGTACCTCGCGAACTACTGAGCTTAAAAGAATTTGCTTGGTACCATTCGATTCAGCATGAAAAAATACACTAAAATATGTTATGAGTTGAAAAATTACTACAAAAGCCGATTTTTAAGGAATTTTTTAAAAGTTCGTTCCTTTTTTTTAACCCTCTTAGGGGTGGAATTTTCGAAAATCCCTTCTTAGCAGCACTCGATGTTATCAGAAATATTTTTACCCCAATTTTCAAGATTTTAGGTTCGGCAGATTTTTTTGTTCTGTGATTAATACGAAATCCAGACTTTCTTTTATATATATAGATAAGAATTGAAAATTTCAGGTTTTTGCGCCGAAGACACCGCCAAATCTGGAAAATGTGATATATCTCGCGAACTACTGAACTTAAAAGAAATTGCTTGGTACCATTCGATTCAGCATGAAAAAATACTCTAAAGTATGTTATGAGTTGAAAAATTACTACTAAAGCCGATTTTTAAGGAATTTTTTAAAAGTTCGTTCCTTTTTTTAACCCTCGTAGGGTGGAATTTTCGAAAATCCCTTCTTAGCAGCACTCGATGTTATCAGAATTATTTTTACCCCAATTTTCAAGATTTTAGGTTCGGCAGATTTTTTGTGCTGTGATTAATACGAAATCCAGACTTTCTTTTATATATATAGATTAATTAGTATAAGTAAAAAATATTTCTGATTAATTTTAAATATGACGTCATTTATTATCTCGCTCCATTAGCTATATGATATTCATACCCCTTGTATTTTTAACGACTGCTATAAAGTACCTGTTTTATTTCAACTATGACGTCACATTTTCATGAGTGAACCATTTTATTAAAAATATAATTCTTTTTCATTCTTTTTACTTTTAATTTATGTCAGCATATTTTACACAAAAATTCCCATTAACTAAACAAATATCCTTGATAAATGTATTATAAAAAATACACCTTTTATTTTTATTTCAACCATGACGTCATATTTATTTTCTTTTAAATTATTTTATTATAGTTTTTCGTGTGGAAGTTTTCTATTAAAAATTCATTGCCGCTGAAAAATTAGTATTCCAATTTTTTATTTTCTTGGCAACAGGAAAGGAAAATGGTTAAATTTTATCTGAAAAATGCCTATTGATTTTGTATGAAAAATAATTAAATTGTGAATTATTAAGGAAAATATTTGAATAAAATAAATAAAAATTACCCTATTATTTAATCCGGACTTCTAACTTTACGTCTGCAAAATTTGAAAGCAATCGGTTCAGTAGTTACGGCGTGAAAGCGGAACAAACAAACAAACAAACAAACAAACTCACTTTCCGATTTATAATATTAGTAAGGATTTAAAAGTTAAAGTATTGTCTTGGGTCTACATTTAATAATGCGTAAATTAATGGTCGATCCCTAAATTGTGTTTCGAATAAACTGATATCGCTGCTCTCAGATGTATGCTAAAGTGGTGTAAGTCACGAATTTTGAAAAATTTTGGATTTTAATATCATCCAGGGATTTGCAGATATCGAGATGAATTTTTTTTGTTCGATTTAGAAGAGGATAAGGAAAATTTTTCTAATTGGAAGTTTTATTCTCTGGGGGTCGTATAAAAATTTAATTTTCGTATTTTTTAAAATAGACCCCCCATGGAGTTGCAACTTATCTTATCAAAAAATTTACCTCTTTTGATGAAACTTTGCAATTGGAAGAATGGGTCTAGGGGCAATATTTAAGGAGATAGCCTATTGTTTCGATATTTATGACTCACCCTGTATATATGTATTTTGCATATTACACCGAAGTTTATATAACTACATGCTAAAGAGCGGAATATTACATAGAATTAAGTAAAAATATCACATAGAAATATCTGCAAGAACAATACATTAGCCAGTAATACGTATGTACCTATGTAAACACAATAAATAGCTATACTTTAAATATTGACTTGCGTAATTGTAGCTGAATGGTTAATGTGGTTCTTCGGAAAGTGTCAGTTATTCAGTTCGTATCCCGTTTCGGTAAGTATTGCTTGTTTACTGTTGATTGAATAAAAAAGAAAATTGCTCCTCTTGATTTTTGAAAACTTGAGCTACAATTAATAGAAAAAGAAAATCCAACATAATTCAAAAATAGTATTAGCGTCACAATTTCGGTAATTTAATTTTATTATGTATTTATTTATATTATACAGGTTCTCTACATAAATTATGCGTGCGGCTTTAGGATTTCAAAACAACTCTAACAGAGAGATTGCATGCAATAAATAGAATTTCAAACGATCCTGTTTGTTTTAAATTAAGATTGGTGTATTTTGTGGTCCTAAAAAAATTCTATTGGAAAAAAACAACGACACACCAGACAGACGAGCTTGATCCGCATGCAAATTTATTCTAAGACGTAAAAATATTTCGCTTAAAATTTAACTCCTGAACTATAAAGTTATGTATTATGTATACAAAATCCATCATTTTTGCATATCATACAGATATATATGTACTCAATTTACACGTTAAACTATGTATTTTAGAGTTATCTGATATTTTATTTTTCACACTAAAGCAGTTTAATGTCCCATCATCAAAATATAAAGAATAGTGTGTATTTTGAAACTGTCACAGAAAACGTGTATTGGCAATTTAAAAAGCACTTCACACATAGAGAAAAATCATTTTTGTAAGAGTGGTATAATAAATTTGTTTTAATGTGTAAATTTACGCTTTTTTTTTTTTTTTCAGGAGGTATGTTTTAATTTTTACTTTTTAAAGTAAAAAATAAGTAAATGAAAAAATATATATACTTTTTTTATTCAAACATCATATTGCGTAAATGCCTTTGTAATGAAATATTTTTTATAAATAAACGTAACATAGGATTGCGCCAGAACTTTCAGACTTTTCATTGAAAATTAACGTTTTATACTCTTTATTTTAATTACTTTTATAATTTTGAAGAAATATAGGATTATTATCTATGACTATAATAAAATTTAATTATTAAGAATAATATATCACAATATATTTAAGGTTACATGTCTCACAGAAAAGAGGCCATTTTTGGAATGCTTGCTGCGACAAGCATTGGAGCTGTATGGGGAGGGCCGACACTATTCCGTGGAGGTAGGGTAAGTTTATTTTAATAATTCCATTTTTAAATCAGAGACATAATTGAAGGTTTTTTCTTTTTGACATCAGTATTTAATTTTAATTCACTATCTTATTACTTAGCATAATATACAGCGTATTTCAAAACTATATGCCAGAAATGTAAACGTGGTAGAGGGCGCCTAAGTCAGCAATTTTGTCTAGGAATGTGGTTGCATATTAGAGGGCTCTGTTAAGCTCGGTGGATAAAAGCATACTGCTGGCTTGAATGGTCATGCTCTGTACGGCTTTCGAGCAACATGCGTCTTTACACCGATGGAAAGCTGGACAACATATATCTCAAATACTGAAATGCACTAGGAAATTTAGTGGCTGCTCAAAATATATACACGGAACATCCTACTAGGGATCTGCTGGATCATAGAACAGTCGAACGAACGAGCAAGTGTTCTTTAAAAACTGATATGAAATGAATAATATTTATATATAATCGAAATGTGTATTACTGACAATTTTAATAAATAATTTTTAGTTTGGTAAATATTTATAATTCATTATATTCATCATAATTTCATATCCATTCATATAAACTAATGAAGAACTTCTTGGTAATCCTCATATAAAATAAGTATTTTAAAACAATTCATTTGAACAGCCTTCTCTTTTTGAAATTACTAAATTCCTAGAATATAATTGTTTGTAGCATTGTTATGCACAATATTGTGCATATATAATGCACAATATTGTGCATTGATCTTTAAAGATCTAGCTCCCTCCTCTTTGAGACCAAAGACGTTTTTAAAATACATTTCCAGAAGCTGAGCGATATAAAAATAAACATATCTTTAAATTATTAATCCTCTGACTAATTTATGTAACAAAAAAGAAATTGTTCATTTGAAAAATATTTCAAAGGATTTTGTAATTTATCACGTAAGAATTTTTCTATCTTTTTATATGCCAACCTATCTTATTTGCTATATTTACCTTATCTTTAAATGTAATTAATATTTTAAAATAATACATTTAAATGCAAATTTAAATAATAAATAAATATATTATATTCATGCTTAGTGCTTTTAAACTTTTATACAATACAACCTTTTAATTTGATCCAGTGTTTTTTTTTTTTTTCAGTTTGCTTCCAATATTGTTAAAATCATGGGAGCCAAATTTCTGTTCACCATGGATATGCATATAGACGAAAATCTTCCAGAATATTTGCTTGAACGTATTCCAGTAATTACGGATAGTAAGTAAAAATTAATTAATAGACTTTATAATAATATTTTTTCAAAATACGTTAAGGAATGAAAAACACATTATAATTTTCCTTAATTTAATATCTCAGTTCGAATGCCCTTTATAACCTAGTAAAAATATTTCATTTTTATTTTTATAACAAGAGATCGACCAAAAATTCGGTTTAGTTTTTGACTCAAAATCTGAATTTCGCCAAAAATTCGATTTCGACGAAAACGTTACTCGGTCAGTTCCGTCCGAGGATTCCGCCGATTTGAAAGAATTCTAGGCAATTAAATACAAATATGTAAAAAAAAAAAAAAAAAAAAAAGAAAAAGAAAAAAGAAAGAAAGGAAAAAAAAAATCTGTAAATTTTGTAAACTTTTTCTAGGGCATTTTATGCAAAAATTCATGTAACAGAATCGATTACATGAATTTTTGCTGTTACCGTCAAACAAAAAGTTCCAGGAATCCCAGTTTCTTAAAAAAAAAACTTTACTAAATTTACATTTTAATAACTTTTTTTTTTTTTTTTTTTTTTTTTTTTTTTTTTTACAGTATAAACTTTGCGTACGCCGTACTATTCAACGCCAAACATTTGCAATTTTTATCAGTGAATGTACCATGAAAACTTTTTAAGAATATGGAAAATTAATAATAGAATCGATATAAGAGCTATTTTCAAAAATTCCATAATGTAAACATCATGTTGCTAGATAATATAATATATTGAGGACTTTTGTACATAAATATCAATTGAAAAATATTTATTTATTTCATTTTATTTCATTTATTTATTTATTCGAAGATAAATTAATATTTAAAAGTAAAATACCTGCTATATTTTTGCATTTATCTTTTATTACATATGTTTTTTAGATCCTTTTTAAGACATTATTCAGTTAATCATTGAAGTAAACCCATCATTTTTAATTGAATGAAGCACATATTATCTATCCATACTGAATTCTTATCTAAATTTCTTTATTTTTTCAGATTGTCCAACTATTGAAAATGTTATCCTTTTAGTTACCCATAGTGAAACGTATAATAAAGATCTATCCAATATTAAAAATTGGTAAGCTCAATTGGCAAGTAAATATTATAAATTACTATTCTTAATAATTTAAAATTACAAAAGTTAAATTGTGAAATAATTATTTTTAAAATGACATGACATGCCGTAAATTTCCTTTTTAGGTGCGTTCGTAATTATGTAAATACGTAGCACCTATAGTTGTCGTTCCGCGTATAACAACGCAAAAACTATCCAACCGAACAGTTTGAAATTTAAAATACATAATTATTACTGAATTTTATCGAGTCATTTCAAATTTTATGAAAATCGGATGCATAGATCAATTACAGGGACATTCAAAAGGATTCCGTCACAATACGTTTAATGGGGAAAAAAGTTTCAAATGCATTTTAATCTTTTGAAATTTAAAATATAAAATTATTACATAATTTTGTCGAGTCATTTCAAATTTTATGAAAATCGGATGTATAGATCAATTACGGGGAAAATCAAAAGTATTCCGTTATATTACGTTCATTGCGAAAAAAAATTTCAAATACATTTTCATCGTTTGAAATTTAAAATATATAATTATTACATAATTTTGTCATTTCAAATTTTGCGAAAATCGGATGCATAGATCAATTACAGAGACAATCAAAAACATTCCGTTATATTAAAGTCAGTGGGGAAAAAAGTTTCAAATGCATTTTAATGGTGTAACCCTCATTCGAACATAATAAAATTGACATGAACTATGAAGTATATATAAACTAAAATATACATTCTGTACAATCTGTGATGCAAAGAATATTTATTATTAAATTAGATTGCCGCACAAATGTATTCCACTACATAATTTTATACGGGGAAACATTATTTGGGGCGTGTTTTAATTACATTAAACTATTTCACATTTTATAAATATGATATACGTTGCTGAAGTGTAATAAAAGTTACTTCCTATATATGTACAAGAACACAAAAAAGATTTCGACCACTATACTGTATCCGAAGTACTGTCTACTATAATAGCAAGATCTGAATATTTTTAAAACTTCGTTATCCTACGAACGCATTTCATTTGCTACGCTTCACGTGCAATTTCCAACTTGTTAATTATTTCGTTGATGAAAGAAAAAAAAGTATGGTGAAATTTTTAGTTATTAACAACAAACCATAACTGATACTTGAGCACAAATATAACATAAAGGTTTTCTTGTAAAATTTTTCAAAATAATATCTTCTAGTCATAATTGAGGCCTTTTTTTTTGAGTCAATTTATTCGCTATTAGAGACTCAAGAATATGTGCAACGAGGAAAAAACTTTTTAAGATACAAAAAATTTCGTTTGAAAGCAACCATCTCATTTCGAAAATTAAAGCAACAGGTCTGCGGAGTCAGTGAGAGAAATGGCTGACTCCGACTCCTGGCTGGCTAAAAACCAATGTTGTTGTTGATTAAAATTATAAATTAACGCAAAAAAATACGTACATTTTATTATTTCACTTTTCTAATTCAGTTCATTGATCTGAAAAAGAAAAAAAAATTCATTTTACTAATTTTTCAACTTAACGTCCCACAAACCCGAAAAATCCAACTATCGATTGTAAAGGATAAAACGAAACAGACATTTACTATTTCAGATCTGTAAACTGGAAAACCGGAAATTTTTACAATTTTGATGTTAATTCGTGTGTTCTAGAGCAGAGAAATTTCGATAGAAAGAAAACAAGAAAGAATGAAGCATGCGAAGAGCATAGATCTTGAAGCACGTTCCAACACATTCAGAATAATGTAACAAAACTGCATCATTTAAAAAATAATACTATTACGTTTCATTTCACCATATGGAAATGTATAACACTTTTCACAATCGAATTTCCGCTGTTCCGGTCTAGAATAAGAAAATTATCTGAATTTTTTAGCAGGGTTGTATATGATATAGAAATGATATACATCTATTAAAAACATGCATTCCAAAATTTAGCTCATTTAAGACATACGTAGTCAGTTGGAAATTCCCACGTAGCAACTTCAACTAATAAAGAGAATGGTACGGGAATACTTTTGTACAGCCCTGTATATGCGATATACAATTTACATATAAAGAGTAACATGCAAAAAAAAAGTAGTTAAATTGAAAAGCGCACACCAAATTTTAAAACTTTAAATTAATGTTTTTATAAAAACAATCCCAAATTTTGCTAAGTTTTTTTTTTTTTTTTTTTTTTTTTTTTTGCTAGTAATTTTCAGAGTTCTTAATAAAAAACAATATTCTTTTCAGAAAATATGACAAACAACATTGTACATAAGACATTTGATTACAAATTAAAATTGAAAAATATTAATAAATGTTATGAAAAATAAACAGGTTTACTAAATAAAGTTTCAGTGCTCATGCGTGAACTCATTCAAAATGTAATTTGCATAATGTGTCAGCTAAATGTATGCAGAAGCTTTTGCAAAAGTCTCAAAAACATAGCTTAAAAATTCTGAAAAATATTGTCGATAGAATAAGATCAAAATCCGGTATTCCCAAAATGAAGCAAAAGATGAGAAGCTGTATCCAAATATTGTAGTACGTGCAATATTGTGTGGACACTAATCAATGGAATATGGATACAGTCCCTCAACATTTTGCTTTATTTTGGGAATACCGGATTTTCATCTTATTCCATCGACGATAATTTTCAGAATTTTCAAGCTATGTTTTTGAAACTTTTACAAAAGTGTCTGTATACATTTAGTTAACACATTGTGCAAATAAAATTTTGAATGAGATCACGCATGCGCACTGAAACCTTATTTAGTAAACCTGTTCATTTTTCATACAATTATTGATATTTTTTTTATTACAGTGTCTTATGTACAAAATTGTTTGTCATATTTTCTAAAAAGAACATTGTTTTTTATAAAGAACTCTGAAAATTATAAGCAAAACACTTAGCAAAATTTGAGATCGTTTTTATAAAAACCTTAATTTTTCTTCGAGTATACATGCTAGATTCATAAAAACAAACACAGTTTATTACAATAATCCACTTAATCATAATCTGCAGTTTGAACGCTTTTGCTACATTAGTTTTGACAGGGTTAATATCTTCATTGTTTTTCAATTTCTTGACGGTCCCCTATGCGATTTTGGGGAAAAATCTTCGAAATATATGCCTATACTATTTTGTTTACATAACTAGAGATTCAGAATCATTCCTCATGTATATTTCCAGATATTTAACAAAACGTCAAAAATCGCAAGTGTCAAGATTTTTTTTTTTGCTGACATTGTATATTGGGAATCTTTAACTTGGGTATCCTGATATAATCTAAATTAATGGTAAAATGCAAGTGTTACTCGTGCTCAGAGGTTTCCGTACAATAAACACATGCATTATTAACACCTTGGCAACGTGCGACTGGTGGATGCGTACCATTTAAAATTCTCAGAATCCTTCATTATTCCTTTGAGCTATTTTTTATTGTAAAGTTTACCTTATTTAATTGAAATATTTACGCGATTCAAGAACGGAAAATTTTCTGTTTTGAAAAGCCGGTGGTTAAAGATAAAAAATTAAGAGAATGAGTACACCATAAAAGTTCAAAGAGATATGAAGTCTAAATAATATCATATATAGCTATTCAGTATAACTCTTTTTTTATCTTGTCCTTATTTATTTATAAGAAGCTTAGTTCGGTACTGAGAATAAGAGGTAGTGCATATTTAAACTTCACTTGGCTTTTAATAAAACTAAATTCAGCGTAGTAATAATCATTTCTTTTTCCAGTGTAACTAACACAAAATCCTTGTTGAAAGTTCAAATTTGGCATTGTGCTAAAGGAGTTTGTGAAGAAATGAGCTAGGAAATTTGCCAAGCCGCTTTGATCCGTGATGCCGATTAATTTTCCGATGGGTTTATAATTAATTATTAAATACACAAGAGTCGTAATGAGCGACCCACCCAATGGAAACTAATTGCGAACCCGCTAGTCCTTATAAAGGGTTCCCATGCATAAGGAATAAAAAATACACATTTTAATATCAGAAATATCGTAACGTAGTGGCCGCTATATCTGATTTAAGGGACGTTTTGCACTAAATAAGGCAAATAATACTTTAAAAAAATCCTGGTACTAAAATGTATGTATAGATTTTAATTTCTTATGTATTCGATTATTATTTGTGTGATTAATTCTAAATAAATTAGGATGTTTCCAATAGTATGAAGCTTATTGCTTTTATACTGCTTCTAGGTATTGCGCTACATAGGTAATTATTAAAAGTTGTTATCTAGGCTTTAAAAGCTGAGATACGCAGAATACGCTGCCCTCCTCATTACTTTTGTCTAAACCGTCCCTGTCTTTAAGGGTTAATATCTCGACTAAATACCGACGAATTTTTTCAAAAATCATTATCAACAATGCTTTTATAACTCTGGTACGATAGCTATATCTAACGCTCATCAACACATGCAAACTCAATGCAAACAAATCGAAATTTTTGAATTTTTGTGTAACAGCAAAATATACTTTTCTGAAAAACAACGCAATCTAAAATAATCACTATAGTTTTCTTGCAAGGTTTAAAGTAATATCTATAACCTTAAATTTTTTTTTCATAATTTTAGTTTCACTAGATTCGGAATTAGGTGGGGGGGGGGGGGACTTATTTTTGCACTGTATTTTCGAGGATATATTTGAAAGTATAATACCTAAAATTAAAAGAAATATATTTTTGATTTCAGCGTAACGAAATCTTTCACAAGATACTTTACTAGATATACAAAGAAAAGATTTTTTTCTTCAAGTAACTTAATTAGCCCCCCCCCCTACTCCCCTTCTAAATATATTTGTAAATGTTTAATAATCTCTGTAAATATGTGGGTCAATAGTCTTTATTACTTACCCCAATTTGAACTTTCGACACTTCGTAGTTTATGAGTAAAATGGCTGTCACAGACGGACAGACACGGGAGTGATCTTATAACAGTTCCGTTTTCACTTTATAAGCGCGGAACCCTAAAAACAAAAAATATATGTATATATATATCATGCGTCAAGCACAGATTATGATGCACTTTCCAACACATTGAGTATGATGCAACAAAAACTGTACCATTTACAATAGAAATTTGCACTTGCACTGACAATTAGCTTTACCATAATTCTTTGCAATATATTTAGATTTTTAAAGAATAGCATTCGATTAATCTCATTGAGCTTAGTCATTTGATACCATAAATATGTACCACTGAGTATTTGTTATAATGGGACTCCGATTAGAAGTTCAGAATTTTGTTTATTAAAAAACAGTTGCCATCATTGAAATAAATGTGATTTAAATTTACTTAAAGTTTTTACACGGTCAACCATGATTATTCCCAATATTTTACAAATTGTTCTTTCCTAATAAGCAGGAGTGTAATGGAAGGTATATTGAGGTACACGCTATATATATCCTAGATTACTTTAAAAGCTCAGGATGCCTTCTGTTTCAAAATTAATGCTGACCTTAGCGTATAATCTCTGCCCATAGAGTGTATTCTCTGGTTTGTTTACGTCTACAACACTGCAAATGAATGAATAAAGCAAAAATATTTCTCGAAGTGAGCACAACAGACTAAAGTTTCTTCTTCGTTGACTCGACGACACATTCAAAACAGATTGGCTTTCTTTCTTGAATTTTAAACAGTACTCTGTATTAATGAAGTTATTTGCATCTTTATTAATGAAAAATACTTTGAAAATCAATAACTGAACATAGGAATGAATTTAACCAATAAAAACTCGTAGTGTGTGAATAATTAAAGCTTTATGACATTGTTTCTTGACATGAGGGCAATATTTATTTTTTTTACTCAAAATGTATCTCTAATTAAAAGTTTTAATGAGGTTGCTAGCTGTAATCTTATCTCTCTGAGTAATAGTGATTTTCGACCACGCTGATGTTTCTCAAATAAAAGTCGAGCGATTTTTTTTTTTTTTTTTTTTTTTTTTTTTTTTTTTTTTTTTTTTTTTTTTTTTGATTGAATATGACGCGAACTTGGGTCTTAAAGTCAGAAACTTTATTTTTCAAGTTTAAAGGGTCTCATACCTTTAAAAATATTTGAAATGGCCTCTTAAAACATTGGATAAGATTCAGCTTAAAACTGAATAATTACAGATGTTAATTCAAGCGCGTTTAACTCGTAACAGAGTGGAGCAAAAAACAGTGGAGAATATTATCCGTAGATTAAAAACTTCATATTTAAATGAAAATCAGGCATCAAAACTTAAAACGTACAACATAAGAACAATGTGAGAGAAAAATAGTTATAATCTAAAATTGTAGCATCATGTTGCAAAATAAACTTCAAGTTTTATAAATATGGTGGGCTAAAATCGACACCTTCTATAGTATTAAACGTTTAACTCTATAAACAAAATACAGTAATCCATGCGTGCATTACATATTTACCGAAAAATTTGATTAATGCATGTTTTTAAAATAAAATAGTCTCAGAAAAAACCCTTCGGATGCAGTTATATGCAAAAGTTTCGCAAAATATGATCTGATGGAAAATCTCACGGGGAAAAAGATACGGTAGCATATGGACGCAAAATTCTCTTCGTAACTCGAAAAAAAGGTATTTGCACAATGAAAAAAATCAGACAAGGATTTCGTAACTTGCAAAAAACTGTTTATCAAATAACATGCCAAAAATTTATCTTCAGTTGCAATATATTTTAATAACTATAATAATAGAATCATATATCACTATGTGGTAACAAATAAAAGGCACTGTAAGAACCATAAGTAAATTTAAATCTTAAACTTATTTCTTTAACGGCAACTATTTCTCAATGAACGAAATTTTGAACTTTCATCATCCCCCTCACCCCCCACCCTGCCATTATCTAAAACTCAATAGCAGATATAACAGGCATTGTATTATTAAACTCAATGGGAAGAATTGAATGAGGTATGAAAAACTAAATTCGATGGGAAGGACTTTGGTAATTTTACTTTTGAGGGATTTGCATGCATTAATTCCCATACATATCTTTACAGTGTCTTCCTTGAAACTTTTCTGAAGCATGGTCGTATTTCGGATGGAACTGTACCAGATATTTACTTTGAACAATTGCCTTTCAATCATCCCATTTGCATAAACTTTACCTCTGGTACAACCGGTTCTCCAAAAGCTCCAATACATTCAGCGGGAGTAAGTTATACCATTTTGTAACTATGATAACAAAACATGTAAATATGAAATCGACCTAAAAACATGATTATTGGTACTTTGTTGTAAATTTGATATTGATTATTTAAAGATTGGGCTAAGTAAAATTACTTATTAAATTTATTAATTATTTGATTCCAATAAATATTACTGAAATTTCTACAAGGAACATCAGTTATAGAAATAAATAGGAACAGTGGCAACAATCTGAGAGAAGTGATAGCACTGATCCACACAGAAATTTTTGAATAGGCAAATATAGAGGCTTAATTTAGGTAGTCAAAAATATGGATTCTTCACAGTAAGTAAACCACGGATTAAAATTATTCGATCCCGAATTAGGTAGCAAATGAAAAGTTTCTCTTGATTTAAGTTGTTTTGTGCTCAAAATTATGACATTGCACGGAATAATGAAAGAGAACTTTGGTACGGTGGGTCTGTATGTATATCCTCATTAAATTTCAGGAATTGAAAAAATACTTCAGTTGATTACGTACAATGGCGGACAAAAATTTCCGGCCAGTTAGTTTCTTTGATTTGTTTACCAGAGAATTCAGCGCAATTACTTCAAAAGTTAGGAACATGTAAATGACCTCTGATAGTGTGATCATGTTGATTGTATACTGATAGGAATTCGAAATACGCGTGATCAAAAGTTTAATGCCTTTAGTACTTTTCTTAGTATATAACTTATTTTTTTTCTATCGATACAGGTTTTTTTTTGGCCGTGTTGGAGGATGAATAGACGTAAATAGCTTAATTCAAATTAAAAAATGAAAAGTTCAATAATTATTGTTCACAAATGAGTGATTAGTTTGTCCCTAAAGGGCAAATCGTGCGATTGCGGCAAAGTTATCGATCGGTTAATCTACTGTGATTACGATATTTTAAAAATATATAAAGATGGCCTTGGTCTTCAGGATTTTCTGAGATTCGGGGATTCCGGAAAACGACTATTCTCATGTTTAAAATTAGCAGCAGAAAAGCAATTGATGACCCGCATAAAAAATGTCGTGGCAGTATTCCGCGAATTACGGAATGAAAATATTGCTAAAATATGTCGGTCGAACATGTTAAAAAGCTGACGTGGCATAGAACTTTGTGGAAGAGCCGGTGTTAAAAAACATTTCATAAGTAAAAACAGAATTCAAGTACCTGACTGGCGTTTTTCAAAAAACACAAAGCTGGTCAAGTAAAAACTGGAATAAATGTACTATATTCCCATGCATCGAAGTTCAAACTTTGTGGAAGTGATGAAAGACACTAGATCTGATGACCTAACAACAAGATATATGATTCGGCATATGTCATTCCTAAAATGAAGCCTGGCGGAGGACACGTTACACCGTGGGAGCATTTTCTTCAAAAATTATCGATTTGTTACTTGAAATCCGCAGCAAGATGAATGATGCAATGTATAAGATTACCTTGCAAGATAATTGTTTTGTCTTATCATAGGAAGAATTGTAGCCGCAACTACTTGTTTGAACATTATAAAGATCCAAAGAATAAATGCAAGCTCGTAAAGCAATGCTTTCGTAGAATTTTTTTTTTCTTTTGACAAGGCTACCGCAAACGCCCGATATGAATCTAACAAAAGATCTTTGAAAAGAACTTGGGAAACGTGTTTGATATATTCCAATTCAGCAGAAATTTCCAAAAAAATTGCAAGAAGTGGGGAAAAACTTATCATACACAATTTTCAACCGTTGACTGAATCGATGTCACATTGCTGTACCGCAGTACATATTTTTAAGCTAAGGTGACAAAAAACTAAGTGTAAATGTTGTTGATCACTGTTATTTTCTATTATAATAAGATTTATTTTTCAAAACTAGCCAAGGTTGGTGGAAAGTTTTGAGAAGATGTGTTTTTATTTGCTCTTAATTTTGTCAATTAAATTTATTGATATTTAGTTTATATCGCATAAATACGTTTTCAACTATTACGCCAATAGAATGCACAAGTATTACTTTCAGATACCTCTTCATAAGGTATACTTACAAAAATACTAAACAATTTTTGCTGGCCGGAAACTTTTGACCGCCACTGTATGTGTGAAACACAAAAGTTTCGTCTTGATATGCAAATTTTAACTTAAAATATAAAAAAAAATTATCACTCGTTTGTAAAAATTACTTCCAATTCTCCACTCTAAATCTACTTTTAGATGAAATTGCTAAGGTGTTTCGTACTTCTAGTGCGTTTTCGTATTCGAAAAATAATTTTTACAAATGTCATCCAACCTCTTTCCCCCTCAAAGTGTAATCCGGAATTTCTCTTACAAAAGTGGAAATTTTTTTGGAACAGTAGAAAAATGTTTTCCAATTACAGGAGTGTTCCATATTGCAATGTCAAACACATTTTGAAGAATTTTGCGTTAAGCGATCAATAAATTTGATATATAGATAGTTTTAATTTCTAATAAATGAAAAGTTGTTAGCACATTTCAAACGCAACAAGATAGGTCTTTGAAAAAGTTATCTATAATATTTCCATTATTGTTAAAGTAATGAATTGTAAAAATAGTAATGTTCAATTTGAAGTGAGTCTTATTTACTTTTGATTTAATTAGTAGATTACGATTCTGGGATTCATAATAAATGATGATGGTGAATATTATTAACTCCTTCGATTTCTTGCGCCCTTCATACAAAAAAAAAAAAAAAAAAAAAAAAAAAAAAAAAAAAACCGCTGATTTTTTTTATAAACCTCAGAGACAGGGTTCGGTTTCTGACGTCAGAAACTGATTTTTGACATGACAAGTGTCAAAAACTGGTTTAAACCATCGAAAACTGGTTTAAACCGTCAAAAACTGGCTTAAACCGTCAAAAATGTGTAATGCACTTTAAACATTTTAAGAACAAGACAGAAACATTGAATAAGTCTTAATGATTTAAATAAATTTTTATTTAAAATTAATTATAATGTAATTTAATAATTACAAAAAAATTAAATTACTTTAATTGCAATAAAACATTGTTTTTTAGAATGTTCAAACAGAAGAAAATGATTTTGTACAGTTGATAACCTGGATCAATTTTACCCCCACAGTATCCTATAGCACATAATCAATTTAGCACATTTATTTACATCCAAATGGTTTCTGAGTTTAGAGTGTATGAAGCCAAAGTTAAAAAATTCTCTCTCAATTGGTGCTGTGCTAGCAGGGCTTGATTGCAGATGCATTGCTAGTTGAACAAGTTTGGAGGCAGGCTAAATTTTCAGAGTTTTTTTTTTTCCGGAAATGATAATATATAATACAATAAAAGTGAATTTTTAATATTACATCTAATGTTGTATATGTGTGACAGATGTTTAATGTGAAATTTTACAGATCAGTGTAGTATTTGAGGTTTTTGACAAGAGGTTTTAGCCACGACGGTTTAAACCACGGTTTTAACCGGATAAAACCGCACACTGTCAAAAACCTCACTGTCAAACAGACTTGCCAACCCTGCTTAGAGAAGACGGAGAGAGAAAAGGAAGGGGTGAGAGTTGAGGTGAGTGATATTAAAGGGCAATTGGTAAAAATGACTGCGTGTGCCCAAATATCGATATTTTTAATTTTAATAGTTTTTAAATAAATATTTTTATTTCAGCTAACTTAACAGCACATAATGAACATTATTTTGTTATTTTTGCATACATATATTCTGCTATATTAGTCAAATGTTTACTTGAGATTGCTAAAAAGAAAAAACGGATATTTCATGTTGGTACCTGGGTGAAAAAAACTGAATAATACAATGCAAAAAATATTTCATTATTTTATAAAACATATAGACAGAAAAATCTTTGTCTTAAAATTGTTCCTTTAAGTATCGGAAATTGGTTTTTCAGATTTTTGAAGTTTAAAAAAATTGTTTTTTGAAACACTGCGCTAAAGTTAGAAGACATTATATCATATTTCCGCAAATTTTCTTGCTAGATAAGGAAATGATTTTTTTTCTAAAACAGTGTACAAAACTATCGGCGTGTATAAAGTTGTTACAGTGTATACAACACTATCTAAAACAGTAATAGAAGTGTTAACAGTGTATAAACATTATTATTCCCAAAATAGAGTTACTTACATCAATTCTCTCTAGAAGTTATATTGTCTAACCTATCTCTGTAGGAAGACGTTTCTTCTAATGTTCTGAGAAATTTATGGAAATTTATAATTGTAAAAACGTATTTATTTTTTCAGACACTGATCTCCCAAATGAGAGATTTTAGCATTCACATGAACATGAAGAGAGGAGATATCATTGGTTCCCTGTGTTCCGTAAGTGCCGAATTTTATATTGTTTTAAATCAATAAAAAATCATAAATCCGTCTGTGTTTTATGCTAAAAGCTGTAGGTAAAAAAATTTCAAAACAGCAAAAATAGAACACAAAAATAGAACACAAAAATTAAGCGATCTATTTAGGCCTAGAGGAGTCTACAGGTATAATTTTGTAAAGATCGCGAAAACTATTTTAATTATACAGCTGCTGCCGAAGCGGTAACTCCCCATAAGCACAGCATTGATAAGCGTAGTGAGAAGAGCATTTCTGTGAAGCGCGCATTAGAGTAAAATATTTTACCTATTATTTAAAAACAGTAGAGCTTGATCTCTGTGGTCCTGCCATCTAGAACTCATAAGACAGATTTAAAGTAACCATTAAAGTAGTTTTTGAAATATTCACGGAGTATTTGTGTCTCTAAAAAAGGAAACTTTAGGTGTTGCCGACCCGGCAACACTGCGCCGGAAAGGGTTAACGAACCAAAATTATGACTTCACTTACTGCATTGTTACGAATATCAAAATAAACATCTCAATAAAAGAGAAAGTATAAAGTATTGAAAGAGAACATAAAAAAATTTAATGATGATATTTTAGATCATTATATTGTAGTTTAAGATCCGGTAATAGAAATATATACCCTCATTTGTTATCTATATTAATAAAATAACAAATCGCTCTGTCTGTGTGTGTGTGTGTGTGTGTGTCTGCGATGGCTAGCCAAATCTATGGGACGTACGAAGCTCAAAATTTTTATGAGAATAGCCCAATATCTCTCCTGATGCACCTGAGCTTCAGAATTTTGAAATTCTATTTATTAACTGAGTAATTAATTAAATTCCAAAGATCACTCTCATAAAAAATCGCCTTCTTTCTTCTTTTTTTCCCTTCATTTAGTTATGGTTGGTTGGTTGCATAAAATTTTCGCATAAATAATTAAAAAAGCTGGAACAGACCTTTAAAATTCATAGACTGGCAAACTGTCAGTTTAAATGATGATTTTTTTATCACAGCGGTTGTAAACCATGGAGGAAAAAGATAGGTGGTGGTGAAGTAAACCGAAAAAAGGGTTGCAATATTAAACCATTTATCGCTCAAATTTTAATGTCCCAAACAAAAACATGTGGAAGGGATTTTGTATTAACAAGACGAATTGAACGAAATGAATTACAGCTGAAGCATATTTTACGAAGAAATAGTAATTTTTAAAAATGATCTTTTTTCTATTATATTATTTATTTAAAAAAAATGTTTGCTTTTAAAATAATTGAAATTGATAAAGTCGAAATAATTAGATGTCAAAATAAAATTAAATAAAATATTGAAAACATTTGATTTGAACTAAAAATTGTATTACTAAAAGTTTTCTTTTTTTTTCAGAACTTTTTAATACTTTATAACGTACATGAAAAATGTTTATGATTTAACAACATATTAATAATTCTCATTATATAAAATATATTTATGAAAACATTCTTTTAAAATCATGCGCGAAAACTTAAATAACAAATATTAGTCTAAAATCTAGATGTCAGAGTGCAGACGATTTTAAGACATTAACGGAAGAATGTTAACTTTTCAAGCGAAATCTTAAATGATGCTTCTATATTGATATTTCAAAGTCTTATGATAAACATAATCACATAATTCTTGCCTATGATTGATATATTTGTATCTTTTATGCATTCCGATCGTATATTACAGTCAATAATGGCTCAAAACATTATTTTACGAGTAAATATCAACACTTTAACACGAAACTAACGCAATCGTTGGATACATGTCCCCTCCCGTGTTTCTCATTGCTCATTTTAAGTATTTTTAGAGCTTAATATTAGTTGTTGCTTTTAAAACCGATTTTTCACAAAGTCAGCTACGACATATTTCAGGCAATACATTTCTGCATGCTTCCAGTTAATGATAAAATCATACAAATTTCAAGTTCGTTTAATACTGTTAATACGGACCCGGGCAACGCCGGGCGGGTCAGCTAGTTTAATTATAAAAAAGAATGCATTATAAATAATGATACAATTGATATATCGCACATAGGTTGCCTAGCTAAATCACGTGCCAATAAAATTAAACAATAAAATGTTTAATTAAACTTTGTTGATAAACTTCCCCCATTTGTTATTTGTGAAAGTCGAGCGACAGCTAAGAGAATATAACCCAAGAAATTGAAAAAATACAGGTTGCCTGCTCTCCAATGGTGCCAACCATGGGGTTTCCAGGTTTAAACTGGTAAGTAACAGTAGTTAATATACCCTCATAGGTTATTTAATCGAGTTACACATCAAATAAAAACTTATTTTATTCCCAATCCAACCGTATTAGGCTGCCTGCTCTCCAATGGTGCCAACCAGGGGTTGCCAGATATACAAAGGCAAGTAACCGTTGTTAATATACCCCCATAAGTTATTTAATCGAGTTACACTTCAAATAAAAGATTATTTTATTCCCAATCCAACCATACTAGGTTGCCTGCTCTCCAATGGTGCCAACCATGGGGTTGCCAGGATTAAACAGGTAAGTAACCGCTGTTATATACCCTCATAAGTTATTTAATCGAGTAACACATCAAATAAAAACTTATTTTATTCCCAATCCAACAGTACTAGGTTGCCCGCTCTCCAATGGGGCCAACCATAAGGTTGATAGGTTTAAACAGGTAAGTAACCGCTGTTAATATACCCTCATAAGTTATTTAATCGAGTAACACATCAAACAAAAGCTTATTTTATTCAAAATCCAATCGTACTACGTTGCCGACTCTCAATGGTGCCAACCATGGGGTTGCCACGTTCAAACAGGTATGTAACCGCTGTTAATATACCTTCATAAGTTATTTAATCGAGTTACACATCAAATAAAAGCTTATTTTATTCCCAATCCAACCATACTAGGTTGCCTGCTCTCCAATGGTGCCAATCAGGGGTTGCCAGATATAAATAGGCAAATAAATGTTGTTAATATACCCCCATAAGTTATTTAATCGAGTTACACGTCAAATAAAAGCTTATTTTATTCCCAATCCAACCGTATTAGGTTTCCCTTTCTTCAATGGTGCCAACCAGGGGTTGACAGGTATAAACAGGTAAGTAGCCGTTGATAATATGCCCATGCCCCCATAAGTTACTTAATCGAATTACACTTCAAATAAAAGTTTATTTTATTCACAATCCAACCGTATTAGGTTGCCTGATCTCCCATGGTACCAACCATGGGGTTGCCAGGTATAAACAGCTAAGTAACCGTTGTTAATACAGTCGTACCTCGTTAACATGAGCCTCAAGAGGAATCAAAATTTTGCTCATGTTAACAGTAATTCATGTTATCAGTATCGAATCTTTGTTTTTATAGGGGACTTTGAAAACAATTCATATTAAAAGTATTTCCCATTAAGCGTGTTCATGTTAACTAGATTTGACTGTATACGTTCATAAATTACTTAATCGAATTACACATCAAATAAAAGCTTATTTTACTCCCAATCCAACCGTATTAGGTTGTTTTATCAAAAAGTGTGCTGAATTCACGGTTGCCTAGATTTAAGATGTTCAACTTTCTGCGCGACTCTTGAGAGTGACAGAGAAGCGTTGCGCGCGATTCCATTTGACAGACAAAAATGCAGCGAGTTCTTTTTAAAGATTACTCCGATTGGGTAAATATTAACAAAGATTTCAATTTTTTTATTCACTCATACATTCATTTATATACATAATTATGAAAATATGACAATATAGCAAAACATAATTATGAAATAAGTTTTTCCGTTGAAAATGTAGCTTTTCAAAAGGAGATTTTTCCGATCTTTTAAGCACGGATTAAATACTGGTAAAGATCAAATAAAATATTACATAATAATATAAATATTGTTTTATTAATACCTTAATTTATCAATAGTAAAATACAAAATTTTTATAATAAACACTTTTTCCGATTCAGAATTGTCAGAAGTGCCAATATCACAATCTAATTGGGATTCTTCATCGTTTTCTATGGTTCTCGATTCACTTAATATGTCGTTAACTTGTGAGGCTGTCCTCTTTAAATCACGTAGGCTTCAAATAACCATCCAATAACTATCCACAATCTTCAGGATTGACTTTAACGCAACATGCATCGGTTGCATGAAGTCACATAAAATGAACATATATAGTGCTCAAAATTTCTCTTTCGATGAGATCCAGCACGGTTGCATCATATTGAAGTCGTTGCCTTTAATGTTTCTAATGAAATGCTCTTTGTTCATTGAATATGTTTTTTTGGAACAGCTGATATCTAGCGTCGTTGATATTATCATAAAGAAGAGCAGTAAATTCCTGAACAGGTTGAATTTTACGTTCTAGGAGTACATCGTCTGGATCTGTCAATGTTGCAAATATTTTAAAAGTCTTAAAAATATTTTAAAAGGTTTAATTTTCCCTTTATTATAAAAAGCCGCTGTGTAATCACAACCAGTAAATGCATGGAAAGCTGGTAGATCTAGGGATAAAGTAGGACCCAATTTCATTGCAAGCTCAGTACAGTTAATACATCAAGATCTTTCTTACTGCTTTTCTTTGATAATGAACCCGCCAACCAAATTTGAGTTTGCGGAATTTTGTGGATAGTGGCCAGTAAAATTACCAAGACATCGGTATCATTTGCTTTGACCAATATTTTCGAACTAGATGGCTTTTTTTATATATGAATCATTATCCGCATATCTGTCTCTTAATGTTGACATACGTAGTCTTCGTCACGTTTCATGACATGATCTGTGACAGTACGGTAAGAAAAACAGTGTTCTCCAACTGTTATAAAAATTTTCTTGTTTTGGATTATTGAAACTAGATTATCATTTTCGAAACTAGACTATCGTGCGCAAAATTCTGTGTATTCATCATTATATTTCTGGTTTAGAACAGTTACTTTTTTATAGCAAATAGAATAATAGCCAATATTATTCATAGAATCTAAGTTTAACCTAACTTCACGATGCACATTTTTTTTCTCGCCGAAATAATAACTTTACAAAACAATCTTAAAAGATTCATTATTAAAGTCATTAGTACAATCCTCTAAACCACACAAAAAACACTTTTTTCATTTTCAATCACACGATATTTTTTATCAACATCGATATTTTTTTTATGCAGAATACCTGAGAGCATATTTTCAATAAAATTCGAAATTTACTACAAACCAGCGCAGCATTCTAAATACTTTATTTATTGATCATATACATCTGACTTGTGTGCTATACATGGAAGCCCACTGATAAGACATCGTCAATATACAAGAACGAGATTAAATAATAAGCGCAGTTTCTTATTTTAGATACAGCGGTTGGGATCGGCAAAAATACGTGCAGAAAATTGAACATCTTAAATCTAGGCAACCATGGATTCCACACACTTTTTGATAAGGCAACCTAATACGGTTGGATTGGGAATAAAATAAGTTTTTATTTGATGTGTAAATCGATTAAATAACTTATGAGTGCATATTAACAGCGGTTACTTACCTGTTTAAACCTGGCAACCCCATGATTGGCACCATTGGAGTGCAGGCAACCTAGTACAGTTGGATTGGGAATAAAATAAGCTTTTTTTTTATGTGTAACTCGATTAAATAACTTATGAGGGTATATTAACTACGGTTAATTACCTGTTTAAGCCTGGCAACCCCATGGTTGGCACTATTGGAGAGCAGGCAACCTGTATTTTTTCAATTCCTTGGGGTATATTCTCTTAACTGTTGCTCGACTTTCACAAATAACAAATGGAGGAACTTTATCAACAAACTTTAATTAAACATTTTATTGTTTAACATTATTGGCACGTGATTTAACTAGGCAACCTATGTGCGATGTATCAATTGTATCATTATCTAGCATATATTCTTTATTATGATTAAATAAGAAATGAGGGTATATATTTCTATTACCGGATCTCGTACTATTACTGACCGTGCAATTCTAGAATAGTCTTATTTGTTTTTAAAATGGTTAGGATAAAGCAGAAACATGCAAATAGTCTAGTATTTCTTTAGTGCTTTTAAAGTTTTTTATGTCGTACTACGATTAATAATAAAAAAAACTATTGAATCAAGTCATTAAATTACTAAAAGGATACTGAAGGGAAATGTTTTAAGAACTTCATTTCTTTTAACCTAATCATATTAATTTTAAATATTCTCGTATTTTGTCGAATAAAAAAATACAGTTCTAACTTTCTGAGTTAAAAGAATACATGCATAAGTGATACAAGTTCCATTTTAATGAAAATGCTAATGTGAAGTAATTGTTGATGTGATAATGATAATTTCAAAAGACTCCAGATTTTCTCAGGGATTTTGTTATGAGTTGTTATTTTAATGTAAGATTAAATACGGAGTACATTTCAAATCTTAATAATTATGAAGCTATTCACATTAAATTTTACTTCAATGCTTTATTCAAGTTTTATCCATATGCATTATACAATATACAATTAAGCAAAAGAAGATTAAGGAAAAGACACCACATACACTATATGGCCATTGATTATTGGACACTTGCGATTTTAGACATTTTACTAAATAATATCTAGAAAAATACATGAGGAATCATCTCGAAACTCTTAGTGCATAAATATAATAGTATACGTCATACATATCTGTGAAGATTTTTTTTCCGAAACTCCATAGGGGACCGTCAACAAATTAAAAAATAATGAATATTTTTTGAATAACCCTGTCAAAACTAATGTAGCAAAAACGCTCAAACTCTAGATCATGATTGAATGCCTTATTGTAATACACTGTGTTCATTTTTATGCAAATAGCATGCATACTAGGGCGGAGCGTAAAAAACTTTTTTTCGAAATTCTTTTCTCCCTAGCGCGGAAAAGTTGTCTAGTGGTATCAGTAATATGCTCAAAAATTTTTAAAACAATAAATCATAAACCATCAATAAATATCTTCCGGTTCCACTTTTGGGTCGAAATATGCAATTTTAGCCAAAAATGTTGTAATTTTTCACATTTCAGTAATATTTTAAATTTTCAATTTTTTCTTCGCCCTAGTGCGTAAAAACTGAAAGAGTACATAAGGAACACAAGTCCAAAATATTAAAGTAATTAAAAAATACCTTCTGGTTCCACTTTGGGTTCTAAATATGGGAAATTTGTCAAAAAATATACAAATTTTCACATTTTAGTCATTTTTTTTATTTTTCAATTTTCTATTCCCGCTGACATGGAAATGTTCGAAGAATATGCAAGAAACATAAGTAAAAACTTTAGAATAATAAATAAATATCTTCCGTCTTCCTTTTCGGGGTCTAAAAATGTCAAAATAGCCAAAAAGTATGTAACTTTTCACATTTCAGAGATTTTTTTTCTTATCAATTTTCTCTTCTCGCTCGCGCGGAAAATTCGGAAAATCATATGACAAAGATAAGTGTAAAAATTTAAAATAATTAATAAATATCTTCTTATTTAATTTTTATTACTTAAACTGGCAAATTCATGGCATTAATGTACTCAAAAATAAAAATCATAGAACAATCGAATTAAAAGCGATCTGAGGGAAATTCCTCTAATAAGTTCAGCTTTCTGTTCGTGTTACTGTTGGTTTAGTGTTCCGCCCGTGATAGGTTCTTAATGAGATATTCAATTTTAGCTTCTGTATGTTATTGAAAAATAATACATCTGAAAGTGTTTACAAAATTTTAATTTTTAATATTGTGTTGAACTCATAGTGTGGATAGAAAATATTACAATATCACAATTAAGGCGCAGTATACACGGGATTTTTCTCATCCAATTTTTTGGGATCCCACTGAATTAAGAACTGGCGTTCTACCAACTTATGAACATATAATGTACTTTTTTGTTGGTCAGAAATGAATCGAAATATAATTAAAAATCGGACCCACCTTTGGGGTGATAGCGGATTATGGGCTGAAATGGTTGAAGCAATTTAGCAGGCTCCTCAGTTCCAACCATTTCTAGGCCAAGAATAATCCAAATGATTGGTTCATATAATGATAAATACAAAAGTATAAAGAAGTTTGGCGCTAAAGAACAGACGAAGTCAAAATTGAAAATTTTGTTATTGGAAGGGGGAAAAACACCTGTTTTTTCCCCTTTAAATTTTTTCTTACAAGAGTACATCTCTAGAACGATGTAAATGCCCACGTGATATAAAAATTCCAGAATTGGAAGACAGTTTTTTAAGGATCAAAGAACGTCAAGGAAATTGTTGATAGACCCAATTGACACATTCGGAAACACGATCCACAACACGGAAACTTAGTAAATGAATGAGCAGGCTCGAAAACGAATAAGAAAGTTTCAGAAAATGGTATAAAATGGAAAAAACAATCACTACTGCTTCATCGAAGACTTAGAGTTATTTAAATCTTTTAGTCTTGTTGATGAACAACTGTGTCACGATCTTAGTGATAAACCTTTAGTTTCATTGCATTCGAATATAAATACTATAAGTATATCACGAACAATACGTCGTTCTGCCCTATCCAGAACTTGAGACACAATAGGAGTGTCCGACCGAGTTGCAGTATCAGTAACAGGCGCATTTCTTGAAGACTTGCGAGTTGTGACACGTGACGACATGTCCAAAGTTAGGCATAACACAAGCAGAAAAAGAAATAAATATCGCATGAAATGCCAAGTCCAAGATTATAGTTTCATATCTATCAATATTTTGAAAAGATTGTATTTTGACAGTCGAAAAGATCCAACTTTAATTCAGAGGAATATTGAGGGAACGCTCCATGAACAAAGAGTGCTTGAAGAATACTGGACACTTATAGAAGAACCTGGCTGCGATTATATAGGGCAAGTGTCACCAATAACCTCTTCTGCTATGTTTCTCATATGATTTTCCATACTTGCCACTTCAGCAATAGAAGAGAAAATTGATAAGAAAAATAAAATCTCTGAAATGTGAAAAGTTACATACTTTTTGCCTATTTTGATATTTTTAGACCCCGAAAAAGAAGACGGAAGATATTTATTTGTTATTATAAAGTTTTTTACTTATGTTTCTTGCATATTTTTCTAAAATTTCCTTGCCAGCGGTAATAGAAAATCGAAAAATAAAAAAAATGACTAAAATGTGAAAATTTATATAATTTTCGACAAATTTCACATATTTAGAACCCAAAGTGGAACCAGAAGATATTTTTTAATTACCCTAATATTTTGGACTTGTGTTTCTTATGTACTCTTTCAGTTTTTCCGCACTAGGGCGAAGAAAAAATTGAAAATTTAAAATATTACTGAAATGTGAAAAATTACAACATTTGTGACTAAAATTGCATATTTCGACCCAAAAGTGGAACCGGAAGATATTAATTGATTGTTTTGAAATTTTATGAGTATATTACTGATACCACTAGACAACTTTTCCGCGCTAGGGAGAAAAGAATTTCGAAAAAAAGTTTTTTACGCTCCGCCCTAATGCATACTCGCAGAGTAATTAAGGTTTTTATAAAAATGGTCCCAAATTTTTCCTAGTTTTTCCCTTATAATTTTCAGAGTTCTTAATATAAAATAATATTTTTTTCAGAAAATATGACAAACAACATGGCACACAGTACCCTGTAATCAGAATTGAAAAATAATAAAAATTGTATGAAAAATGAGTAGGTTTACTAAATAATTTGTTACTGCGCATGCGTCAAAGATATCAAAATTTCATTTGCATATTATGTTAGCTAAATGTATAGAGCAACTTTTTTAAAAGTCTCAAAATCATAGCTTGAAAATTTTGAAAGTTATCGTCTATAGAAAAAGGACAAAATGCGTTGTTTCCAAAATGAAGCAAAAAAATGAGGGATTTTATCCAAATGTAGTAGTACATCCCATATTGTGTATTCTATATTGACACTAATCAATGAATATATGGATACAACCCCTCTTGTTTTTGCTTCATTTTGAGAATAACAGATTTTGAACTTATTCAATTGACGATTATTTTCAGAATTTTCAAGTTATGATTTTGTGACTTTCACAAAAGTTGCTCTATACATTTAGCTAACATAATATGCAAATGAAATTTTGACATCGTTGACGCATGCGCAGTAAAAAATTATTTAGTAAACCAACTCATTTTGTATACAATTTTCCTTATTTTTTAATTCTGATTACAGGGTACTATGTGCAATGTTGTTTGTCATATTTTCTGAAAAAAATATTATTTTATATTAAGAACTCTGAAAAGTATAAGGAAAAAACTTGGAAAAATTTGGGACCATTTTTATAAAAACCTTAATTATTCTGCGAGTATGCATGCTATTTGCATAAAAATGAACAAGACGTATTACATTAAGGCATTCAATCATATCTAGAGTTTGAGCGCTTTTGCTACATTAGTTTTGACAGGGTTATTCAAAAGATATTCGTTCTTTTTTAATTTGTTGACGGTCCCTTATGGAGTTTCGTGAAAAAATCTTCACGGAGATGTGTGACTTATACTATTATATTTATACACTAAGAGTTTCGAGATGATTCCTCATGTATTATTCTAGATATTTAACAAAATGTCTAAAATCGCAAGTGTCCAATAATCAATGGCCATATAGTGTATTTTAATCATCAAATTATCCTAGAAAAAAAAAAATTACTGGAAGTTATTTTCTTATCAATTTATGTTAAAAAGAAGAATCTTAGAAAGTCATCTTTGTATTACAATTGTAACCAACTCTAGATTTTTCAATAAGAATACTTAATTTTGAAATCATTCTTTGATTCTTCGGTAAATCTTACCTTAGGATACTAAATTGTGAAAAAAAAAATAGGCATTATGCACATTTGAAATTTGAACTTCTAATATTAAATTCATTATTAATAGGGTAACAGCCCCAGTAATTGGCACATTAAGAATTTGTCGTTAAACTTACTTAAATTTTCATTACAAAGAAATAAGCTATTTACTTGGAAATATTTTTAAATCAAAGAATGCATATCTGTGCATCTATTTTGCCCACTAAAAGCAAAAAAAAAATTGAAAAAGTATTTTTATAAAAATATATTTATAAAAAGTTGCTGAAATCACCAGTAATTGGCACCTAGAGCACCAATGTATGACACCTTGTGATCCAGTAATTGGCATATGTTTATATTTTAAAAAAAAATTTACATTTTGCATTGGGTTTAATCGCTTTAAATTAATTTACTGTAGATGAAGATGTCATATTTCAGGTTTTTGAGAGTAAGAAATCAGCATATTAATCTGAAATGTGAACACTTTAAAACAATACAATATACTTACATTAATACCCAGTAATTGTCATGTTGTCCCCAGTAATTGTCATATGAAGCTTTAATGGATTCCAATTTCTGATAAAATTTATATTTTCAAATAAAAACAAACGATAAACAAAATTAGTCTATAATTTTAAAAGAACTTCCAAAATAAATGGTTTAATCTGAAATTTCTTGCGAATTCCTTGTAATTGGAATAGGTGCCAATTACTCGGAACTAGCAAAATTGAAGCACCATTAATTGGCAACTACCATTAATTCAGAAATCCAAATATTTGTGTCAAAAATACTTTTACACAATTAAAGTAACCCTTTTTAACTAAACAAAACTGTTGTCAATTAAAATTTAAAATATATTATAAATCAGATAATAATGAATTGAAAAGCATGCCTTCCTTAAGCCGAAGAACAAGAATTTGCAACAAAATGGCTAATTTGATACAAGCCAGGTTTGTTTCTCTTTCCTAGGCTCTATTGTCATCTTGTAAAATAAATCAAAGTTATAATCTTTAACGTAAATGAGCATATAACTGATATATGGTCTTGAATTTTTAAAAGACTGGATATAAATCTTTTTTTAGGACATGTTTGTAAAATGTGCCAATCACTGGTGCATGCCAATTACTGGGGGTGTTACCCTAGTATCAAAACAAAGTTCAATGTGTAAAATATATTCAGCATAAATCAAAGCTACTTGAGAAAATGTGGTTACATTTTAGACTTGCATTTTTTAACCTTTAGAAAAGATTTTCTCTTATGCAATCTTCTATTGAATGTTAACTGAAAGTTACATAAAATGTGAAATTAATATTCAAAATAAATACAATTTTTTTCCAATGAGACTATTAACAAAAATTGATTTGTAGAAGCTTTAAATATGCAAATCTAAATTATCACCACTTTAAAGCAAGTAGTTCTTGAGTTGTGTTTAAAAAATAGCCACATTGCAAATGATTTTGCAATGATAAAAAATGGATTTTAACACGAGTTAAATATTTACATTTCCTAAACTATTTGATCAAACGACTTCTCATTTGGTATCCTAAAGTCAAAATCACAAAAAGTGAAATATGATGCAAAAATTAGGTGTTCGTATTAAAATATTCGTGGTATAGTTTGTGCTTGAAATGAAAACGACACCTAATATTGTGCTTCCTCCTCTCTTTTTGTTTTCCTGGAAACTGGGTGATAAAAAACATGAAGTGGTCCGTCAGTTATCCATCAAAAATCCAAAAAACAGCCACCAGCAAGGGCAAATATAAAGCTACTTGTACAATTTAAAAAAATAAAATACTCAAAAATGAGTTAGTCGATGTACTCAAATCAAATTGAGCATATCTGGATCAAAAATGAACACATTGCTTTCTCGATTTTGAAACATCATATGTTATCAAATCCAACCAAGCGATAATTTTGTATCCCGTATTATTGGTTTATTTTATTCATAGTGCCATAAATGATGCTTATTAATGTTAATGTTAAATAATGCACAATATTTTAAAATAATTTAAAAAGGCTTGTAAAAGTGCTCTTGTCATAAAAATATTCGATTTGGGTATTTTGCTAATAATTTTAATATTTTTCTTAATAAATAATCGATTAAACGTATACTGTTAATAATTTTGAGTAAAAAATAAATGAGAGTATATTTTTACTTTAATTTGAAAGGTCAGGAGGCAGGTCATAGTGATTTATATTTGAACACAATCACGGAATCAAAAATGAGAGCATGTGTTTTTCAGCTTAGAGTACCTTTTTATCGGAGCTATTTTGAATATGTGAAGTACTTAAAATTGAGTACTTTTTACTCAATTTTGAGAACGTATTTTTTCAGTGTAATAAAACTCAGACGAAACGGTAGCGTGGCGGATGAAAAACATTCTGGAAGATTGTCAAAAGCATTCATGAGGCAGTTGAAAAGAACCTACGTTCATAAGTAGCCACTTTCATATTCGCCGTTGCTGGTGTCTGTTTTCGGTATTTTCCAAGAACAATTAACTCAGCTGTTTTTTCACTCAATTTCCAAGAAACGATGATTATTCTTTCTTCTAATAAGAGCGTTTCTTCAATCATCTGTGAAAAAATCAATATATTAGTGTTTTTATAAAAATGAATCGTTATTTTTGGAACAACCTGTATAAACCAATGTTATGATTGTATATTGTAATCATGTCTTAAAATTTCAGGCCGGCACGAGCGTATGGGATAATGTTACACTGACTCTTGCGTTAGGCATTACTAATTTACTTTACAATAGAAGCGTATACTACATAAGCAATGGTGAAAATTTCTGGGACATGATGGCAAAATACAAAATAAACCTGATATATTTAACAAATTACGAAGTTGAGATGATGTACAAGATGGGTATGGTACCAAGTAAGTTACAATTAATGTTTTATGCTTTCAAATTCAGACTAAGATAACTATACTTAATGTTCCCTTTAAAAGAACATATATTTATTTTATTCTTTTATTAATGTTAGTGAATAATAATAAAATTTCTTACATATTCTAATGCATCTGTCTTTTGTTATTATTCGTGAACTACGTAACAAATATATGCAGATAATCAGGCATAGAAAGAAATTTACATTTTATTTAAAATTTATATCTAAATATGTGGATTATTCTCAGAGAATTTGTATAGTTAGCTAAAGAAAAAAGTTGTTTTTACTGTTCAATTTCTAGAAAGTACGTTTCTAAAAATCAATGCGCACCTGGATTTCAGTAACTTTGGGGTTTCTCTTTGTATTTTAGGTTTTTCTTTTAGGGCCCGATATAAATTCCAGATATACGCATCATTCTAATCGCGATCTGTTCTAGTAAGACAGCGATTTCTTGTGGTTACGCGGTGTTTTTCATTTTTAAGGCTTTATAGAAAATGACTGACAGAAAGTTTACTTCAATATAATCTCCTTATCTCCTTTAGATTGTTCTGCCTATTGTTGCATTCCTCGTCCTTTTGTTTAAAACCATATTTTATTGTTTTTTTATTAATGGGGTGGATTTCTTTTGTTTCTGAATGGAGTATAAAACAATCCAGGGCCCCGTGGCGCATCATTCTGCGTGGCCGCTCTTCTACATATGAATTAAAACTGTTCTAAAACTATGTTTAAGTGACTAGATAAATTTCATATACTGGGGTGCAAAAATTTAGGCGCCAGAAGTTAGTCTCTCAGTACTAATTTTTTTTCGATATTTTTCGTCTAATATTACCTGCAAAATTCTTGCAAGAACGTTATTAAATTTTATTTAAAGAAAACTTAAATGTTAGTGGTGAAAGACAATCCGCTGGGGCCTAGATTTTTGTAGCTTTGTTCATGTATAATATTCATATAAATACATTTTGTATCAGCCAATATTCATATCTAAATACGGGGCATCACAAGAGAGATGAAAGACAAAATTTAAGAAACATACTAGTAGAAAATTAGTAAAAAAAACGATGGATTGACTTGAATATGTTTGCAGACTTTCCTTATACTTATTTATGTACGTCCTAAAATGTTTGAAAGCAAATCCGTTAATTAGTTGTCGCCAGAAGCAAATGTATCTTTAAAACAGTGAACTATTAAACCGTTATAATATACATTTTAATCATTAGTTTTTTAATTATGTAGTCTGCTCTTTTTTTTGCTTTATTGTGTTTTTTTTGTGTGTGTGGGAGGGAGGGCTTAGGGTTAAGGAAGCAAAAACTAAAAGAAGAGAATCGCACTGCCCTTCTAAACCTCTGAGAATGTTTTTGGTCATTTTTGCCCGCTTTAAATTAGTTTACACACTTTTAATAAAAATTTTGATTACTCCCACACATCCCTGTAAATTGGGCGGCCTGAAGAAGCTGCTCCACACGCCCTATGTTAGACAGACCTGACTAATTCTTTATGCTGTACATATGTTTCTTTAGTGACTGAAAAACAAGAATCTACTTATAATAAAATGCGACTGAAGAAAAGTGTAGAAACAGTTCCGGGACGAACCATTCTGATCTGGGAAACGACCAAGCTACACGCCACGTTAGACTCAATTGAAAACAGATGCTAAAATGATGCTTTTAAAATTTTTTCCACTTGAAATAATGTTTGTTCAGCATATTTTCATATAAAACATATGTATGATACCTAATTATAATACATAAAGATAACAGCGGAAGTGTAAACCGATAAGTTTTTATCATCTAAGAGTACAAATGTATTTTATCGATTCAAGGCGCCGTCTTACACTCATCTCACACTACTTTAGTGCTGCCATCTATGAACTATTTTAGAAGTATTTCTTCCAGAGCATAGATTCTGGGGAAAAAAGGACTTTCAAACCTGTTTTTAAATTATTGTGCTACTAAGCGGTTGCGGATTTCAATTTAAATTTAGTTTTATTTTTTTTAAAGATGCTCGCATTTATACGATTAATTTTTAAAATTTTGTTTTCTATTATAAATAAAATAAGCTTTTTTTCCCATTAAGTTGTAATGGATATATAAGATATTATCATGACTGCATTAGTATAAATAAAAATCCTTTTTTCACATGTTCTTAAATGAAAATTTTATCTTCTTTAATGTAATTAATATATTTAGTGCATGATATTATACATTCTTTACATTTAAATGACATTTGATAAAAAAAAATATAAATTTCGTTTACAATGCAAGCAAATTTCGAATGGATATAATCTAAGCTTTTAAAAACTGGTACATTCAATTTAAAATTTTACACAAGAAATAATAATATATATATTTTTTTAATTTACGTATTGAATTTTTAAAGTTGCATAGCTGAAGTTTTTAAAAATTGATTTTGATTTAAATCAATGCCTCCTGCTTCTGCTATTTTATATAAGAAACTATGATTAAAAAAGTTGTTTTGTTTATGTTAACTGCGTATAGATGGCGCCAAATCCAAATTCAAAAACAAAACACAAAGCTTCGTAATCGATGACTAAATGTATGGAACTAAGAATCTATCATATACCCATAACTAAAACCGTTGCCGAGATATACTTTTAATAAAAATAATGTATTTTAAAATTTTAAAAACTTCAATATTTAATTTTAATGTTTTGTAAAACCTTCAGAAATTGTGTTTTATTTTACTTTTTATTATTATTATTAAAATTATTATTGTAATAAATACTGCTCTTTCTTTTGAAATTAAAATTTGTTCAAAAACTAAATATCAAGTTAGAAAAAAATCTTCATCATTTGTATTTGTAGAAATTTATTCTATTTTTAAAATGTGCTTTTCTTAATTACAAATTCTTCAACAACAAAATATTCATTATGTTTGTTTGCATGAAGTATTATGAAAATGAAATGCAAGTGAAAATTACGTCATTTTTGACGGGGTTGTATACCAGTATATTAATAAAAATTGATATTTTGAGATTAAGAAGGAGAAATTCCATAGAAGAGATAAAAAATAAGATTTCAACTTTTAAGTATTTTGGTTATTATGTTACTAACATGGCGCTTTTCTTTTTGTTAAATGCAATATTAAAACACTCTAAAATTTGTGCTATAATTATGATCATTATAATCTTTTTTATATCGTATTTAAGATGGTCATCGAGAACGATGCCAGACTCAAAAACGAACTAACAATTTCGAAAAAAAAATCAATAATTGCACAATAGATAAAAGAAGTATATTTAGCTTTCTTTCCACTAAACTATCTTATGTTGATTTAGCGTATACTGTCAAAAGCAGTACTTTCAGTCAAATTATTTCCAGTGCCCACGGGGAGAGACTAACATAATTTGGGACAAAGTTAATTATAAATATAGTTATTAGGTTCGTTTCGAGTCTTGGACACTTTTTTACTCCGTTGGCTCAATGCCTTTGCAGTGATTTAAAAAAAAAAGTCACTAATTTCAAAGTACGTGAAATTTTTAACAAAATTTTCAAAATTATATATATGTTACGATGAAACACCAAAATCTGGGAAGTGTCGACTTTCACCAGTGAATGTCAACATTCACATAGTCGTTTGGTGTATGTCCGAAATATTTGTTAAACACCCTTATTTCTGATTTACACCGGTAAATGTCGGCATTCACCATGCACTAATAGCGAATGTTGAATATGTCCGAGATTTATATTTTATTCTCCTTTATTCAGTCGCGATAAATTTTTCGCCTCTCTTTCTGAGAGGAATGACTAAGAACTTAAAACACACAGTACATTCAAAATTATGAAGGAAAATAATAGAAGTTAAAAATTTTCTTAATTATACAGTATTTTCAAAATCAGAAAGGAAAATAATAGAAGTTAAAAACTTACTGAATTATGCAGTACGTTCTAAAAGAGAAAATAAAATAACAGTAATAAAAAACTTACTAAATTATGTGGTTCAAATCTTAGAATCAAAAGGAGAAAGAGATTCAAGCTCCTCTCTTTTCGATCTCCACCAGAGCATATTTGTGATTGTCGACATACACCGGTGAGAATCCGAATGTACAAGAATGTAATGAAATATTCGATCTTTCATCAACATATTTGGTGTTTTTTTTTACATTCACTGGCGAAAGTTGACATTCTCCAATTTAGATCTTTCACGGTAACATATATATATGTCTATATATTTATTTACATGTTAACATTTCTATAGGTTCCAATTCCAACCTAGACTGTTTGAAAATCGTTGGAATCGTCAGCAATCCTGTGAAAAAAGAAAGTTTCCTTTATTTGAGGGATAAAGTGAAAAAAGATCTGTTTGTTGGAAGCTCATACGGTAAAATACTAACATAATAAGTAGTATAATAAAAATATATTTTAATTTCCTTAAATACAGTATGAGAAATGTTTTTTCATTTATTAACCGATTGATTATTTTTCAAAATGTTTGAAGTAGAATTATATAAACTGAAATTGGTTAGTATAAATTAGTACGATACTTAAAATTATTGTTATTATAATATAAATTGCGTTTCAAAGTTATACGAAGACCAAGTAATTTTCTGATACCATGGCAAAAATCCATAAAAGGTTATCTGAAATGCCATTCTAGAGATAAATTCAATGAAATATCATTAGGAATATAAATTAAGATAAAAAAAAAATAAGTAGTGCTGCAAAATGATGATGACACCAAAATTATCCAAGAGTATTGAATGCTACCCAAGAGGAACAAATCGAAATATGAAAATTATTTTAGCATATAAAGATGCTTTACAGACTTGGAATAGCAAAAATATTTCCAAGTGCATGGTTGAAAAAGATTTTTAAGAGGATTTGAAACAGGAAAAATTGTGTCTGTTAATGACCAAGAGCTTTTAAGAAGAACTATAGGAAAGTACTTGAAAAGATATTCAGATGTAATATTATGTTTTCCCATTGCAAGAGAATTAAAGAATGACGAATGCCCACTAGCACAACGCCCGCTAAAACTCTACAAAAAACGACTCATTATAAACTGTATAATATGAAATCAACTTTAGACAAACTGTCAAGGAATTCCCTGATAGAAATGTTAAAGAGTACTTCATAAAGAGTCACTGAACTACAGAAAAATAGAACATAAGTAAATCATGAATAAAAATCACCAGCAAAATAGTCTTGATTGAACAAAAAAAACATGTCCTGTATGTTCGAATTTTGAAGAGTAACATTTTCAGATAACAAAAAATTCAATTTCGATGATACTGACGTTAAATCTTAGCACTGGTTTGATTTCCTCAAGGTACACAAAATGTATACATGAAATATACAGTATTTTACATATAATTGTCATGTAAACAATTTACTCTCGGATCAGTTAAAAACAAAATTAAACAAACTTGCTAAAAAAGTACATTTAATGCGTTAAAAATGTCACAAACTATAAAAGATGTTATTATATGTAAATAAGAGTGTTTTTAAAAAGGCGTATGATAATTGAAGTTTTAAGTTTTTAAAACTGTGTTTTTTATATGTAATAACACTTTTTACATTTTGTAACATCTTTAATGTATTAAAACTTATTTTTATCAAGGTTATTTAATGTTGTTTTCATTGCTGATAGTACCTGAAATATTTTCAAAATAGCAGCATGATGAAGGCTCATTCTTGTTTTTAGTTGCATTTAGACTAACAAGGGGACCACCAAACATGGTGCTCACAGATTTTGATGATTTCGAAGTATGTTGTAGGGGTCATACCACTAATTATTCTGGTAAAAGGGTTCCTTCAAATGGGCCTTAGTTTTTGAGAAATTGAGGGTTAAAGTTCAGCGTATATTTTAAATACCCATTAGTATCACATCCCAGCGTTGATCCGTGGCGTAGCGGTAGCGTATGCGTCTGCGGACCCGAAGTTGTGAGTTCGAACCTCTCTTGAGCTTTTCTTACTTTTTTTAATAGTTTTTAAATGTTACAAATTTTAAGCAAAATCGGGAATTCTACAACTTTTGATATTTTCTTAGTAAATTACATTTTCGATTTTTTTTCATGAAACCTAATTTTTTGTTATTGACAAAACTGCAGAAATAATTAATGCCTAGAACTTTTTTTTTATAATTATTATTTACATTTTTTATTTTAAGCACAGTTTTGAAATAATAATTTTTCTTCTTCTATCGCTTTTTTTATTTTATGGAATTTGAAACAAAAATTTTAACCTATTTTTCTATAAAAAATAAAAGTATTTTTGGGAGCGATTCCTCAAACGTATTTTGGATTAGGTATTTCAAATAATGCATATCTTCGAAAGAGTAATAAAATATTAATGCAGTAATGCTAAAATGTAAGTTTTTACCAGTTATTCAAATTTTCAATAATCTGAAAATACGTTTATCTTCAAAGTTCAACCTTAACAACATTTATCATTTGCATAAAAAAATAAATGGCAGATTGCATTTATTTTATATTTATTTACTTATTTTGTAATAAATCAAAACTTTATGTGATTCACAGATGTTCAACCGGATTGGGAAAATCGTCTGTCAGCGAGATGAAATTTGTGATACCTATATATATATAATCGTCTGCGTTCCTTTCATCGGTTATATCAGAATAAAAGAAAATTTCTTTTTGTTGACCTTATATTTACTCTTATACAAATGATGATTAGACTTTTCCTACTTTTATCTTTTAATGCATTTTTAAATGTATTTATCATGAAAGAAATATTTAAAGAACGTAAATTTGTACAAATTTTTAAAAAATTAAACTTCAGACATAAATTAAATCCTACTTGCGTTTGTATTGAAAATTTCTGAAAAAAAAATATTAATTTTTTCGAAAAATTCAAAAATGTAAAGTATTTAAGGGGACAGTTTACATCAAAACTGATCAAAAAATCGATATTTGTTTTTAAACATTAAATGAAAGCCTGTTTAATTGCGAATATTGTAGAAACTCATTTTTACCCTTATGAATATTTGCAGTATTGTCTATACACCCAGCGCAATTACCACGCAACTGATAAATTTAAACGTTTTTTTTTTTCTCTCTCTCTTTATGTTCATATTTTCTTCGCTTACACAGTTTAAAAATGCTAAGGCTTTTTTTTTTAATTTAATATAGAGATTTAAAATTTTTTGTACACGTTCTTTATGGTATATGGGTTAAATATGTGCATGGAATTAGCTTTAAGGTTATTATTATTATTATTATATATAACAGTAAGTATGAAGATGTGTTAGATTTCATCACTTTACACTACATATATCAGTAAAAAAGTTATATCAAATGTAATATTACATTACCTAAAAAATCCATGTACATCTTGTGTAATACACATTTGACAATCTAAAAAAAATGATTGAGTAATCTAAAAATATTAATATTTAAAGTAGTATAGATTTAAAAATATTTAAATTTAATTATACTTTTAAAAAACTTTAATTAAATATGCAGTTTTATTTATTTATTTATTAAAAAATTTGCTATTAGTTGATCACTGAATGCAATCAGTTCACCATTTGAACCATTTTTTTTAATAAAAAGTTTTGTAAATGTAAACCGTCCCCTTAAGAAAATATCAAAAGGTTCAAAGCTGTAGATTTTCCGATTCTGCTTAAAATTTGTAACATTTAAAAACTTTAAAAAAAAGTAAGATAAGCTCAAGAGAGGCTCGAACTCACAAACTTCGGGTCCGCAAACGCATATGCTACCGCAGCGCCACGGATTAAAGCTGGGATGTAATACTAATGGGTATTTAAAATATACGCTGAACTTTAACCCCCCCCCCCCCCAATTTCTCAAAAATTAAGGTCCATTTGAAGGAATCCTTTTACCAGAATAATTAATGGTATGACCCCTACAACATACTTCGAAATCATCAAAATCTGTGAGCACCATGTTTGGTGGTCCCCTTGCAAGTGGAAATGTCAACGTTGCATTTTGTATACCTGAATGGATGCATCAACAGGTGAGTGCCAAATTGACTGACACTAAATTTTCCGATTTCACCGCGTCAGTCACTGTCACTGATAGTGTAAAATATTATATAAAACTAAAAATATTATTTCGTGTTAAGTAATTATTAAGAAAGTATAATCCTATAAGAAGTAAAAATTATGTAAATTTTAATAATTTTTCAATAATTATTTAATTATAATTTCAATAATTATTTAATTATATCGCAAAGCAAAAGGGCAAAATTGTTATGTTATTTTCTTTGTAATTTATTTTAAATGTTAATAAAAGAAGGATTTTCTAACATGGTAATTTTTTCTTGTTACGTACATTTTTATAAACCTTGAAATATCAATCATAAATTAATTTCTTCAAACTGGATTACATTTGTGGTATTATATTAATTTAAATAAAGTTTCAATTGCAGTGAAACCTGCTGCCTAGTGAACGGATATATCAGGTCGGGGCAGTGGGAAGATTAAGCAATATATATATATATATATATATATATAGAACCATTAGATAATACTACAAATTATATATATATATATATATATATATATATATATATATATATATATATATATATATATATATATATATATATATATATATATATAAATATTAGCTTGATACAGAGTTGCAAAGTCTCTGGCGTTTTGTACACCAATGATATTTTACAGAAAATATTGTTATTTTAAATCGCTGAAATATTCCAATTAAATAAAACATTATTTTATGGATTAAAATTCTGGTGTCTAAAAAGCCGGAGACATGGCAGCTCTGTTTATATCACATTTTAGACTCATTCATTGGTGATTGACGCGGCCCAAACGAAAATGAGTGCCACGTCTGTCACCGGTGATGGATGTAACATTCAACGTGCTAATGAAGCAAGACAGATTTGAAGATACATTATTGTCTTTTGCTGAGTAATTGGTGGATACTTCTGGGAGTTCCTGAAGGCCATCCATAACTGTTTGTCATCCACAAGGCAAATAGTACCTGGAATGCTTTCTGAATAATGGCGTGCATAAGATGCGACAACGATTTTTTTTTCTGATTTGAATTTAACAAAATTTATAAGAAAAGCAATGTTTATCATCACATTTTTTCCCAAAGAGAAAATGAAACATCCCGTTTCTTTTTCGGAAGAAACGACAAAAAAGGGATATTTCCTTTACTTTACTCATAGAGAAAAATCATAGAAAGACAAAAGAGAAACAGGATGTTTCATTTTCTCTTAGGGAAAAAAATGTGTTGACAGACATAGCTTTTCTTATAAATTTTGTCATTTTTTTTATTAAAAAATATCACGAGGCCCCACTTCTTTTTCTTTTCCATGTTTCTGTACATATGTTCAACTATTGCAGACGTATTTTTTTTCATTCAACTGTGGCGCTTTTTTTAAATAAACTATTTTAAATATTGCAGATTTTGGAAATTTTGAATATTTAACATGTTATAGCTACTAACAGAAACAATATCTCCGTGCAGTACTATATTATTTAGCTTGTCCTAGTAGTGCACTTTCATACTCTATAAGAAAAACTTTGGGTATTATAGCTTAAATAAGATATTAAGAGCAGAAAATGGACAAAAACGTCATTTTGACTCTACTTTGTGGCAACATAACAGTGTAAAATAACAATGCTCCATGGAAACAAATACATTTTAATAAGCAGGTAGTCTTATACTATACATTTACCTCAAAAGAATTTTGGGATGTTGTTTGCCAAAGATATACCACTCCAAACATATTGGGATTTCATTTTTCATAAAAATGGCATTCACAGACTCGAACTTTGATATTTTTTGATAGGGAAGAGAAAATTTTTTCAGAGCTTCAAAATTGCTCACTGTTCATTAAATAAAATCTACTTCAACATATAAAAAAAACAAACAAATCAAAAAATACAACTATCACACTTTGTCTCATTTTCAAAATAAGGGCTCTTATTGCTAGAGTATACGGTATAGTTTTATTTACGAAACCAAGGTGAATTTTTAGGTTTTATTCAAAGGTTTTATTTACAAATGTATAAGGTGTGTACATCTATATATCTTTCACTACATCCCTAATTTCAAGGTGATAATTTAACAAAACTTTCAATATGTAGGTTTCTATTTAACAGCCACTGTGCACCATTCATATTCTGTTAGACTTACTTTCGATTTCAGATGAACATATAATATATATCTTACGTAAAAAAAAAAAAAAAAAAAAAAAAAAAAATGCAACATTTTGATAATAATATTCGATTTTGGATTGCTTAACACTTTGCGGCGCAGTGCACATTCATTGCTTAATTTTTGAAATGAATGATTGACACCGAAATTTTATTTATATATAAGAAAAAACTATCTTTCACGCATTCAATGAAACAAATTTTTGTGATCAGGTGCTCTTCCGGTGCGGATGTGGCTTTTGGAAATGAAAATTAAGTGGTTTCATAGATATACCACCGCCCTCCAGGGGTCAATACTTACCTGTACTGTTTAAATAAATTTGAACAATTTATAATATTCTTGAGCTTCTTCGTCTTTGATAACGTATATCTTGCATTTTAAAAAATACCTGCGCGTTGGAATAAAAATGTATCGTAATGTACCGTTTCTCAGAATTATAGATTATTACACTGAGAAATAAACTGAATCAAAATTTGAACTACGTACAATACTTTATGCTGAAATTTTTTTTATAATGCTGAGCATTTATTGCTTAAGGACACATGAAACATCTCGACAGGTAAAATGAGCCAGTTTTTTCGAAATATTTAACATCATGCATTTTAGTTAAAAATAGCGATAAAATGATATCTTTACAGTAAATATATACGTTTTAGTCTAGATAAATAAACAGAAATTAATGTCATGAATATATATTAATTTTCAAGAACTAATTAACTTTTTTAGATGTTTTTTGAAAGGTATGTTTTTTCGGTACACTTTTCTGAAAAACTGTTGAATATATATCTTAAAATTTGTTGTGGAATCAGAAAACATGCTATTTTAGAACAATAAATTCCATTTAAGCTTAATTGAAATAAAATTAAAAATAATTTAACAAAAAACTTTGAAAATCTTAAAAAATGTAACAGGATGTTTCTTATTATTTCAGAATTTTTTTTTAGTTCCGATCTATAATTTTAGGAATTTTTAAAGAAACATTTTAGTGATACAATTATGCAAAGTTTTAAATGCTTACCAGAATCAGAATTTTCGAAATATGTACAAAAGCATGAAAAAACACATTTCGAAAAAAAAGTAGAAAATATATATACACAGTCGCAGTGCTTAAAATATATAATTTTAAAATTTTGCAGCACCATAATTTTTTAGGTTCATATTTATTTATCCCTATAATCATTTAGCTCTACTTTTAAGTCGATAATTAAAAACTTAAAAAAGGGACCAATTTTATGTTCCACGTACAAAAGAAGCAATTTTGAATTTTTAAATTTGAAACAATGCACAATAATTATATATATATATATATATATTATTTTGCAGGCGCTACTGAAGCATTTGGAACATTTTCGGGTTTTAATCTCAACATGCCAGTTTATGCAGGAGAAATTCAAGCTCCCTCATTAGGCATGGATGTTCAATGTTTCGATGAAAAAGGTGGATTCATTGATTTTTTCTCTTAAACTTTAATTAAGATGATACTTAAAAATAATACTGCAATACATTCCTTACTGTGTCACAGGCAATTCTGTTATTGGCCAAAGAGGCGAAATGGTTGTGTGCACCCCAGCTCCCAATTTTCCGGTGTATTTAAAGAACGATGAAAACAATACAAGAATGAAAGAAGCTTATCTCACAAAATATCCAGGTATTCTTCCTATTATCTAAATTATGTAGGACACATCTGTCCGCGCGTAATACTGACGTCATTTTGTGAATAGCAACACTTCATGGTTAAATTTTGGTTTCGGAATTACCGTAGTGCAATTTTATAAACTTTAAAACGTCGCACATTTTAAATTTTTATGTTGTAATATGAGAAAAAAAATATATGTACTTTCAAATTGAAAATAGTATCTTAATTAACGGATTTGTTATGACTTTTAAAATAATTTTCCAACATGATTTTCTTATGTTTGTGTCCATCGTGCTTCAGCTTCTTTACGAAATAAAAATAAACAATTTGAAAAAAAAAAAAAAAAAAAGTTTAGCATTTATTTCCGGTGTGATTTTGATATAGAAATTGGAGCTATATATATGCATGCAAAAATAATACTAAAAGAATAATAATAACTAAAATTGAAAAAAAAACATATAAGTAATCGAACAATTTATATTTTCACACCACTAAAAAACCATAGTCAAATGTATTTGTCTTAAAAATGTGTCTCAGTTTACTGCTTGTGATACAGATATATAAAATTGATATACACACATATAAATAATTGATATATATATATATAATCAAACATGGGTTTAAAATTTTTAATTCAATCGAGTGCAACCTGATTATGAAAGATTAATCTGTTTTGCTTCTGGCAACATTTGCTTCGGCAAATATACCATAACAAAATTAAATATTTCTCTATAAATAAAGAAATAATGTATTACAGACAAAATAAAAAAAAATTACAAACATGCATTTGAAATACTAAATCAAGACACGGAAATAATAAAAATCAAATTTGTTACCTTAAATAGCAAAATTTTTGGCGAATAACTCCTTGCGTGCGATTAATAGGAAAGCATCGCTTTTGATAAATTTCAAAGCTTTATTTCATTTCATAATTAATATATTTCATATTAAACTGCGTTTTGGTGTTGGTGGTTAACCCAAAAATATATTACATTTTTAAAAATATATCAGAGTTTTCAATTTTAAGTAAAAATTGTATTTTCATCTGTACTTTGTAGTCTGGAGAATACTGCAACAAATTGGATTTTAGGCTTAAGAATCCTTCTTTATTCCCACTAGTAAAAATTTACTGTAAAATTTGCCCTATACACTCTGTCAGGTTCCTAGAAGACATCTGCCCTGAATTAGAAAGGAATAACATTTCCTTATCTGAATATTTTATGTATTGTGGGTTGTGTATCCGTGAAGCTCGAAATACCTTTCTTTCTTTTCTATAATAACGAATGACAGATGTTGACACAGGTGTGCAGATGACGCACTCGTTGATGAATGAAAGTGATGGCCGCGGGGCGTGCCTCAGCTGTCATATAGCTATTGGAGTGATGTGTAAACAGTAGATGCCATGACTCAAGGTTGGTATGCGGAATTGAACCAATGGAGGAACTCTAAGAGGCCCTGCTGGGGGAAGGAAGATCTCTGACAAGGTCAACTCTGGACTGAGAGGTTGGACAGTTCTCGCTTGGCGTTGAGACCGATAGGTCGCTCAGGATTTGTGGTCCTGTTGGATAGTGTATATTTTGAGCGTGGGACAAGGCGTCCCGGTGGATAGTGTTATAGGCCGAGAAGTGAGGCCTAGTACCCTTGTGTATTGAGATTCTGCGGTAATCTCTGATAAAGCGTATCTAACGTGCGTTGAGTGTGAGGAAGAAAGTATAAGTTGAACGGTACACAACCAACGTTTATTGTAGTTAATTTAATGTTGAACCGGATCATCTATATCCGAGTTGTAATTGTAGATAGTTGTAAATATTGTTTCTTGTGTACATATCTATATCTTAAATAAACTGTTAGTTCAGTTCATTAACAGCGTCAGTGTTATTTTAACCAATCCTCACAGCAGGTGACCGATATCACCCATTAATATCGGTGGTGGCAGCTAAAACTACCTAGGACATTCTTCAAAGTTTTGTGGACTGAGAGGAGCGTCCGACAAATTGTTGGCAGCGTCGGGATAGAATCGCCTGAAACCAGTGACCAGCGAGCCGTGTTGCAGTCTGTTAATGCCAGAGTATCCAGTGGAATTCTTGTGTGGTCGTGCCATATCGTCGAGTATGTGCTAAAGCATCGTGCCGGATCGTCGATTGTATGCTAAAGTGTCGTGCCGTATCGTCGAATGTGTGTAAAGTGTCGTGCCGTAGCGTTGAATGTGTGTAAAGTGTTGTGCCGTATCGTCGAGTATGTGCTAAAGTATCGTGCCGGATCGTCGAGTGTGTGATAAAGTATCGTGCCATATCGTCTAGTGTGGACTAAAGTGTTGTGCGTATCTTTATTAGAAAGAACTAAACTGAACTGTTGTGCCATATTACCGCTACATCGTGGAGCTACCTGTGATTAGAAAAGTAATCCAGCAAAGAAAGTATAAGGTAAGGTGTTTTGATCATTCATTTCTTCTGACATCTCGAACCAAATTGTATTGTTGTATAATTAATAGTAATTTAAGTAAATTGTCTAGGTAATTTATGTGCAATGAAATAATTGTGTTCAGATAGGTGTAAAGAATTAGTAACCATATTGCTATTGTTTTAAAGAAAGGTCATAATAATTTGAGATGATAATGATATGCTATTTATAATGATATTAGTGAACTAAATTAATGCATTAAATCTAAATTATTGTTAAAGTAATTGTTAAATGAAGCAATGCTGTTTAAATTTTAAGAGTTACATTATCAAAATTCTAAGCAAATGAAGATTTTAATTGGCCAATACCAGTGAGGAAAAAAAAAAAGGCTCAAAAGAGAGCCATAGAAAAAAAAAGGCTCAAAAGAGAGCCATAGTGAAAAAAAAAGGCCCAAAAGAGAGCCATAGTGAAAAAAAAAAAGGCTCAAAAGAGAGCCATAGTGAGTAAAAATAAAAGTAAAGATTTTCAGTATATTTGTTTTAAGTGTAAGAACCAGTATTGAGTTCGGAAATATTTTATGAGGATAATTGTAGAAATTTATATATGCATGTTGTACAATTTTTCTTTATGTGGATTTTTTGATTGACATCAATACTTCTATTCAATTTCAACGTATCAGTATTATTATATAAATTGTATGTTGTTATCTAAGTGTATATATTGGAATCTATATTGCATAGCAGTCAAATGGAATTATTGTTTTACTTTTTTGTTTTATTGGAAGTAAATTGTGTGATATCAATGGTTGAGAAAAATTAGAGTATTCAGTAGGTTAATTAGAAATGAAATGCATGGATTATCTGAAATGGTATTAATTAGTTTAATAAGTGGAGAAATATCTGTACTAAGTTAGAAATTTCGGAAATATTAATTTGGTAGGTTTAACTATTCTTGTGGGGTGTTAATAACAATCGGTGAAGGTATGGCTTTCTTATTGAAACTAAAAAAGGTTGATCTTCAGGTGATAGCTGAAGAATTGGGTGTTAAATTCACGGAAGATGATACCAGAATTCAGCTTAAGAAAAAGATAATGGACAGTGATGAGTATGACGAGGGGGTTATTAAGGAATTATCTGACGCTATTGTTGCAGAACGATTAGAACAAGAAAAATCAGAACGCGAAAAGTTAGAAAAACAGGAAAGGTTAGAGCGTGAAGAAAAACAGGAAAAATTGGAGCGCGAAAAGTTAGAAAAACAGGAAAAATTAGAACGCGAAAAGTTAGAAAAACAGGAAAAATTAGAACGCGAAAAGTTAGAACTCGAAAAGTTAGAAAAAGAGGAAAAGTTAGAAATGGAGAAATTGAGGATGGGACATGAATTAGAAATGGAAAGGCTCAGGGTTCAAGGTTCAGCAAATAACTCTAATGGATCTAGGGAATCTAGTAATGAAAGTAACATCGAAAAATTGATCAAAAGTGTTAAAACTCTATCTATCAAAGTACCAGAAGGGACTGAGGGATGGAATTTATTTTTCAACAGTTTAGAAAGAGCATTCCAAACTAAAGATGTACCGGAAAACCAGCAGGCCGAAATTCTACTAAATATGTTAGGAGATAAGGCGGATAATTTGTTAATTTATACCACTAAGGAACAAATGGAGAATTATGAGGAATTAAAGGAGTTAGTCCTAAGGGAACATGAGCCAACCCCGAAGGCATGTTTAGAAAATTTCCGGAAAGCTAGGAGAAATCCGAACGAAACCCATGTATTATTTGTATCGCGTTTAATAGCTACGTGGGAAAATTATTGTAAAATTAGAGGGGCGGACACTTATGAAAAGGTCAACCAGTTAATAGTTACTGATAAGCTAATGAGTACGCTAGATGAGGATACTGCAGCATATATTAGTTTAACTCACCAGGGTAAATGGTTAGAAGCTCCTAAAATTGCTAAAGAGTGTGATAATTATTTTGATGCTAAACATAAGTCTTATGCGGTTATGCATAAAAGCTTTAAAGGTAAAGATAAGTACGTAAACAATGAAAAAATGAGACCGAGGGAGGATAATAAATTTAGGGGTAGTTGGAGGCAAAATGGTAGTAATGAGTGTAATTCTTTTCCGGATAGGAAAACAGAGTTTAAGAAGACGAATGATGCTTCAGGGCCTAAATGTTTTAAGTGTGGTTTGAGAGGTCATTACCAACGTTTTTGTAATAAAGTGGGTAATGAGGGAACTAATAATGGCAATAAAGGGCGAAACCAGAAAGCAGGTGTTCATAAGATTATGGTGAAAGAAAATCAAGAGTTACCTAATGGGGCTATTGTGGCTAGAATATCGGCAAAGGCCGAGCAGAAAACTAATGTTATTGGTGAGAAATTAAATAAGCTTGAGAAAATTGAAGTTAGTGTTAATGGGCAAAAAGCAAAGGGATTGGTTGATTCTGGATGTGAGATTAGTGTTGTTCATAAAGTTTTAGTACCGGAAGAGAAATTAAAGGGAGCGGGTAGTATTTATTTACAAGGGTTATTTGGTGAAGCTGTTAAATCACCGTTAGTTAAACTACCGCTAGCTATTCCGCAATTCGGGCAAACTAATATTATTCATCAGGAAGTACTTTGCGCAGTAACTGATAATATTAATGAGCAAGTAATTTTAGATCCCGAGGTGATTAATGAGTTGTCAGGTGTCAATCTTGAGGAGCCATTGATAGAGTCCGAAGAATTAAAAAGTTCCGAAATTATTATTGATAACTCGAATGAAAAGGAAGATGTAAGTAAGGATAGCTGTAATGTTTACGTAATAGACGCGAGATCGCAAAATGTACAAAGTCAGGATCCAGAAAAAGCTGAAACGGAGGAAAATAATGAATCTATTGTTAGTAACTCAGATATGTTTAAGAAATTCCAGTTGGAATGTAAAGAATTAGAGAAAGCTTGGGAATTAGCTAAAAAGGAAAAAGGGGATTATTATATTGTAAACGGATTATTGTATCATAAAGAGAAATTGTTAGGCGAAACTATAGCGCAATTAGTAGTACCCAAGGTAAGAAGGGAAGAAATCTTAAAATTAGCGCATTCATCGGTATTTGGAGGGCATCATGCAGCCAAGAAAACGTTGCAGAGAATAAGGTATTCTTTTTATTGGGAGGGAATGGCAAAAGAAGCTAAACAGTTTTGTGAATCATGTTTAGAGTGCCAATTGACTAGAGGGGTTAAAGTAAATGATAGAGCTCCTATTTCCCCAGTGTCGCGGCCGGAACTTCCATTTCAGGTTGTTAATGTTGATTTAATTGGGCCTATTGATCCTAAAAGTTCACAAGGGCATCGGTATATACTGACTTTAATTGATCAGCATACCAGATGGGCGGATGCGATCCCTCTAAAAAGTTTAACTGCTAAAACCGCGTGTGAGGCGTTACTTCAAATATTTATGAGAACAAGAATTCCTAATGTAATTGCCTGCGACAATGGAACCAATTTTACTGCCGACTTAACGAAAGAATTTGAGAAAAGGTTAGGTGCTAGTCCAAGATTTTCGACTCCACAGTATCCACAGTCCAACGGACTTGTGGAACGATTTAATCAGACTCTTAAACGTATGCTACATCATACGATTAGGGAAGAAGGAAAAAAATGGCATGAACAAATACCATTTATATTATGGGCGTATAGGGAAGTCCCAAATTCTACGACGGGAATCGCACCTTTCCAGTTATTATATGGTAGAGCGCCGGAGGGTCCGTTATCGATTCTTAAGTCGTCATGGGCAGGAGAAAATAAGGGAGCGCAGTTAGATACTACGCCGATTCATGAGTACTTGGATAAACTTAAGAACCGCTTAGAAAGAGCCGCAAATGAGGCAAAATTGTCGTCTGAGGTTCAACAAAATAGAATGGCGTATCATTATAATTTAAGGTCAAAAGAAAAAACGTTTGAGGTAGGCGATAAAGTTATGCTGTTAATCCCCGATTCGACTAATAAGTTATATTCTAGGTGGCAAGGGCCGGCAACTATTGTAGAAAAACGAAACCAGCATTCGTTTATTGTTGAGTTAGCCGACGGGAGTAGGAAGCACGTGCACCAAAATAAGATAAGAGAATTTATCGCTAAATGTAATATAGTTAATATTGTTTTCGAAGGTGATGAGGAATTTGGAGAAGTTGGGGAAATTCCTATTTTGAACCGGGATCAAGAGATAGAACGGGATATTGAGAGGTTTGAAATAAAAGGGCTATCTAATAGTCAAGTCAAAGATTTAAAGTCCATTTTGAGGGAAAATAAAGAAGTGTTTATGGGTCCTGTACGACCAGCGGAAGTAGGGGAACATCGTATTGATCTGAAACCGGGTGTAGAAAGGAAAAAACCAAAGTTATATAGCGTGCCGGTAGCTTATAAAGAGGAAGTGGATAGGCAGATTCAGGAGTTATTAGAATTAAATCTAATCGAACCGTCGAATGCTGAAATTAGCCATCCAATTGTTTGCGTTGCGAAAAAAGATGCAACTGTCAGAATGTGTATTGATTACAGAGCTTTAAATTCTGTAACGCAGGTTCCCACCTTCCCGATGAAAGATTCCCAAGAAATTATGTATACCGCAGGGGCGGCTAAATATTTATCTTCAATAGATTTATTGAGGGGTTATTGGCAAATTAAAATGGCTGAGGATTGTAAACCTCTGACAGCTTTTACGACGCATAACGGAACTTATCAGTGGCGTACAATGCCTTTTGGATTATCAGGGGCTGCTGCTACGTTTCAAAAAGACATGAATGAGGTTCTCCAAGGTCATCGGAGGTATGCAGAAGCATATATTGATGATGTCATCATTTTCTCCGATACCTGGGAAGAGCATTGTGAGCATGTCAGGGCTGTCATTGAAGAGTTGAAAAATAGAAATTTTACGATTAGACTAGACAAATGTAAATTTGGAGAGAAATTGACTAAGTTTTTAGGTCATGTTATTGGGGGTGGAACTCATGCACCTGATGAGGAGAAAATCGGAGCAATAAGGGACTTAAAGAGACCAAAGACTAAAAAGGAAGTTAGATCAGTTTTGGGATTAATGGGATTCTACCGATCTTATATTCCAAATTATGCTGAGATAGCTATACCTTTAACCGAATTAACCAAAGGAAATGTCAAAAATACTGTACCATGAGATGAAAGGGCAGAAAAAGCATTTAATACTCTTAAAGATGAGTTGTGTAAAGTGACGAGTTTGGCTACACCTATCGTAGGCCGGGAATATCAGCTTCACGCCGATGCTTCCGACTTTGCAGTAGGATGTTGTCTTACTCAAAAAGATGAAAAAGGTCAGTTTAAACCTATAGCTTTTGCCAGTCAGAAATTGTCAGGGGCTCAGCGTGCTTGGCCGAGTATAGAGAAAGAGGCTTGGAGTGTTCTCTTCGGGTTGCGGAAGTTTGAAAAGTGGACTTATGGATCTCAAATTGAGGTCATTACCGATCATAATCCATTAAAATTTCTCACGGAAACAACCCCAAGGTCGCCCAAACTCACTAGGTGGGCTCTAGCCTTGCAACGCTGGAACCTGAGCATTTCTCATCGTCCCGGAGTTCAACATTTGAATGCTGATGCAATTTCGAGGCTACAGAGAAAGAGCTGGGAAGAACAACCAGTTACTAGCCCATCAGTATCAATGTCAAAATAGTAGACAACCTTAAAGGATGTCATCACATGTCTAATTTTTTTTTGTGTGTGTGTAAATATTTTTTTTTAAGTTTTGTGTTTATAATAGTAAATGAGCATGTGTATTGTTTATGCAATAGTAGTATTAGTATAAGGTTCAGTAGAGATGTCAGTAGAGAATGTTCAGACACCTGAAAATGCCTATGTAATATTTAGAATGAAGAAATCTGCAAAGAGACTATTGAACTCTTCCGTAATATTATTATATGTTTGGGGAAAATTAGCCCCTAAGAGGCATATTTTCCGCTAAGGTGGGGGGTGTCAGGTTCCTAGAAGACATCTGCCCTGAATTAGAAAGGAATAACATTTCCTTATCTGAATATTTTATGTATTGTGGGTTGTGTATCCGTGAAGCTCGAAATACCTTTCTTTCTTTTCTATAATAACGAATGACAGATGTTGACACAGGTGTGCAGATGACGCACTCGTTGATGAATGAAAGTGATGGCCGCGGGGCGTGCCTCAGCTGTCATATAGCTATTGGAGTGATGTGTAAACAGTAGATGCCATGACTCAAGGTTGGTATGCGGAATTGAACCAATGGAGGAACTCTAAGAGGCCCTGCTGGGGGAAGGAAGATCTCTGACAAGGTCAACTCTGGACTGAGAGGTTGGACAGTTCTCGCTTGGCGTTGAGACCGATAGGTCGCTCAGGATTTGTGGTCCTGTTGGATAGTGTATATTTTGAGCGTGGGACAAGGCGTCCCGGTGGATAGTGTTATAGGCCGAGAAGTGAGGCCTAGTACCCTTGTGTATTGAGATTCTGCGGTAATCTCTGATAAAGCGTATCTAACGTGCGTTGAGTGTGAGGAAGAAAGTATAAGTTGAACGGTACACAACCAACGTTTATTGTAGTTAATTTAATGTTGAACCGGATCATCTATATCCGAGTTGTAATTGTAGATAGTTGTAAATATTGTTTCTTGTGTACATATCTATATCTTAAATAAACTGTTAGTTCAGTTCATTAACAGCGTCAGTGTTATTTTAACCAATCCTCACAGCAGGTGACCGATATCACCCATTAATATCGGTGGTGGCAGCTAAAACTACCTAGGACATTCTTCAAAGTTTTGTGGACTGAGAGGAGCGTCCGACACACTCGGAGCATTTTTTTTTCGATTTAATAAGGCGCAAAGTTCTGTTTTTAAAAACTGGTGACAAAACATTAAAAATTTCGTAAAAGGCTCCCGTCACAAAGGAGTTAAAATGTCCGATGTGAATATATCTAGATATATGAAAATTTATGAATGAAATTTTACTTCCAGTGCTTCAGAAGAAAATTGTACTTCTGATTGAATCACACTTTAGTCCAAAAGTGATCAACTTAGAACGTATTACGTGTAAAAAATCCCTTAATTTTAAAGTTGAGGATAGAAAAAGTTGCTATAAAATGTAGGACGTCGAGGATAATTTTTGGGGCTGATAATCATTTTATGTATGTCGATATTTTTTTTATTGTTTCATTGTATATTCCTACAGGTGTTTGGTGTCAAAATGACCTCTGCTGGATCAATCCGAAAACGAATGGTTTAATTGTTATTGGAAGAAGGTATTTTTGATGTGTATATTTTATACTGATTTGTTTACTCATTTTTCTCATTTTCATATTTTTCCAAATTTCCCTAAACTGAATGTAATTTTAAGAAACCATAAGTATAAGTAAAATAAATTATTGAATTATATCTTTCCAATTTGAAAATGACAACTAAAAACAAATATAATTTTTATAGCACTTGAAATCAAAGATGAATTCAATTTCAATTTAAAAATAGTGAAAAGAAGGAATCGAATTATCCTAGCAGTTTTTCCCGCTTCCTTTCTTTTTTCCACTAAGTTGGTATAATTTAGTTGGCATTAGTAATGAAATGCAACTAAAAAAAATAATAATAATAATAATAATATCTCAAAAATTAATTAATTTTTTTAATTTTTAATGCGAATTTTGATATTTGTGGATCAAAACAGACATTTAGTGTTAATTTCCCTCAAAAGACTTTCATATTTTAGGAAAAATGGTTATGAAACTTACAAGGAAGGTCTCCATACTGGGCATACTCAGAATTTTTTTGAAAAAAAAAACCAATGATTAAATTACTCATGTATGTAATAAAAGATCATTCAAATTTAGCGGCGGAATTGCAAAAGAAACTTGGTAAAAAAATAAAATACTTTCGAGTATTTGGCGCGAAAAGAGGAAAGCGTCACGCGATTTGACGAGCAGCATTTTCCCTCGCCAAAAGCAAGAGATTTTAATGCACCTAAAAATTTCTTGTCAATTAAATTTTATTGGTTGTAAATTGGTATTTAATGAATTTAAATTTAAACAATGAGAGAGTTTGACATATAGATGTATTTTATATTACACATTTCTGTATATTTTGCTGCAGTTATTTAATTTTACCATTTTAAAAAAAATTTCTTATACAAAAAATACTTTCATATTGAAAAATAATTTTACATACATTTAAGCGTATGACAAAATAAAGGCCAGATAAACAATGCTGCAGTAATGGATATCAATATCGGAGAAGTTTTTGTTTCCATAGCAATAAAATTGAATCGACAGAGCTCATTAGATTGGAGTTAATTTTGAAATTGAAATAATTTTAATTAATTTAAATTTTGTTATAATTCATAAAATTTCACAGTTAATTTTAACTCTAAATACATTATGACAAAAATATAGTTAAAACAAACTAAAGCTGACAATACTAACGTTATAGAAATAAAATTTCTTCATACAAGTTCAAGATGAAACATTTTTACCTTAAAAAGGATTTGACATAAAAAAGTATTTTTTTTAAATTTTATTTTGTCGTCAAACGATGATAAATCGCCAAATAAAAGAAATGTTCCTTTTTTTTACGAACGTTCTATCGGGGTTCCGCCAATTTTTTTTTTTTTTTTTTTTTTTTTTTACAAACATACATATCCGCATGAGAAGAACATTCTGTAATGTTTTCATAATTTTCTACGTATGCTTGTATAGAGACCTTTTTCGTTAGTCAGTTACTTCATAAATTCGTTTAGTAAAGTCTTTCCATTAGGATTTTACATATATAAGGCAGATATAAAAACAAATCTGAAAAATATATTATTTATTTGTATTGTAGAATTATTGATTTTTTAATGTAAACTCGACTACTAGTTTTCTTAAAATGCAATTTTTTCCAACACGGACATTATGGCTCATAATCGACCATGTGCTTGAGGTTTATGCTTCAATCATGGCAGAAATGGATTTCTTTTGAAGAGCTATCGGTGCAAATAGGACTCAAGAGCATTTTTGCTATGAGATGCTTATACCCTTTCAAAATTTCACTTTTTCATACATTTTTCTCTTTCTACAGCTTACGTTTTTATAGCTTTGTTGAAGAAAAATATAAAACGCCCATTCCTATATATAATAAAATAGAAACTGGGTTATTTGATGTTAAAAATAGTAACTTACACCAATTGTTTTAATGTACTGGCACTCGTCTTTTGATGAATTGAGCCTTACTTTAGATTTAGAGGGCCATTTATTATTAAAACAAAAGTTTAAATGTATCCCACTTTTTAAAAATGACATCTAAATTTGTTGCAAATTTCAAAGGTAATAGGTTTTAAAACTCATATTAACTAAATGATATACAATCATGAAAAATAAATAAATAAATAAAAATAAAAGCTGTAATATTTGCAAATTTAAAATTTGAATATAAAATTTAATTTAAGATAATTCAAACACACAATATAAATTAACAAAAGACAAGAACATAGTTTAAAAGTATTCAATACTTCGTCGGAGTATCCGACATTTTATTCGCGTTTTACCTTTCGCAAATATTTTGAATGTTATGGCACTCCTCAAAAAATATTTTCCAGCCAAACAATATAAAACTTTACGACACATTTACGGACTCATTGTTAAACCAAAAATCATGATACTCCTAAGTATGAGTATCATAAAGATTCCTAATCGAAAGGGTTTTCAATCTTTTGATGAATTGATTATGTCTAGAAAGGTAAGCGTTTGTTGTTTTACGACAACAACGTGTTTTCTTTTTTGCGTTATTGTACATCCAGAAATTCTGTTCCAAGCGTCAGTATTTTTTGCAATGTCTAAAAATTATTCTGTTTTCACTGAAAAATGAAAAAAATAGTTGGATGACTCGGTTTTTGAATGAGACTATCTTCCATTTTTATGTGTTTGCGAACAAAAATAAGTTCAAAAATATGTCAAAAAGTGCCTAGTTCAAACTTAAGAACACTCTTAAAGATTACCGCAGTAAATTCTTCAATCACGCATATTGTGTACATAAAATACAATCCTTTTACAGAGACAAAAAATATTGAATAGCATTAAAGATTATGGGGGAGAATTCTTTGAAATTTAACTGAATTCTTTAAATTTGTTTGAATTAGCTCTTCAGGCGATATTAGACAGTGACATTTTAAGATTCCCCACAGTAAAAAATGTGCTTAGCATTTACAGTTACTTATCGCACCATCATATAAACTGCTAATGATAGGTACTCTATCATACATTAAGGATTTTTTTTAAATATAATTTATAAAAATCTGCGCATAAATATTCACATATGACTAGTTTTGTATCAGTTGTTGCCAAGATATAAATAAATAATAATAAAAAAATCAATAGCAAATTATGATTTTGGCAATCATGGAATTAGTAAATAGATAAATGGAAAACTATCCCATTGAGTTCAGTTTAGCTTCTTTGTAACTTTAGTCTACATCTAGAATGCAACGCACAAGTTTTAGGCATCTCTAGTAATTCCATATAAACTTTTATTCGTTAAGGTAAATATATTAAACAATTTCAGGTTATTGTATACAGGCATGTTTTAATTTAAAGACAGTCTCTGTCATACAAAATAATTGCAAGTATTTGTACAGATAAACATTGAAAATAGTTGTTTACAGTTTTTTTATGATATCTAATGAACATAAAGCTTGAAAATAACAAAAGTTATCATTCTTGGAATACTCATATAATAAACAAATTAATTTATCACTTAAAGAATTATCTGTCAAACTGTTGCTCCAAGAGAGTTTTGACATTATTAAAATTGTTTGTTAAAATATCGGCTGTTTATTCCCTTTTTACTTTGGAGTCTTACAATACGTTTCACAATAAAACGAACAATAGTATTTCTTTTTCTGCTAAGCTGTGAAACGTGGAACACGCATTAAAAGAATATTTCAACTTACTAGCGTGCACAACAGATGGAAGAAGTTATTGATTTCCAACAGAACGCAGACGAATACAATTCCTTTGAATTGTCAATTCATTTACTGTGTTTCCACTTTAGAAACGTTTCCTGATAACTTGATTTCATGACATATGTTAAATTTTTCGACATGCGATATCAGATGCCAAAAATAACTAAGAAATAAAATATATAATGGATTAAAATGTATTTTTTTTTAAGCATATTACCAATTGAAGTTTCAACTATGATATTAATGATACAGCAGTATAGGTAAAAGAATTTTTTTTTTTTTTATCAGTCAGGCTAGAAATTTTCTTTTCTCATGCTAAAGCTGTGGGCTTGCAATAAAACTTAGTTTTTTTTTTTTTTTTTTTTTTTTTTTTTTTTTTTTTTTTCTTCGGAAATTTTGTCTCTGTTTTCTGTACGCTTTTACCTTAAAGAAAGTTTTCTGCTTTTTTGTTGCACAAAATATTTTTTTAATGTATTGTTAATTTTATTTTAAGTATTAAAATATTACTTACAACTTGCCTTCTTCACGTAGATATGGACAGTTAAAATCTAAAATTAAATAGCTATTTTTGAAACATTTTGTCATATAAAAATGAAAGAAACATTCTTCAAAAAGAGCATGTAGAAAACAAATGGAAAAAAATAATTTTCCAAAGAAAAATTTTAAAGATACAGATGCAATCAATGCCCATAGGATTAGCATTAGAGAGAAGAATTCAGGCCCCGACTGATAAAAATCCTTAATTTCTATTTTTCATCTCGCAGTATAACGTTTGATTTGAAAAAAATCCCTGTCGGCTTGGCCTATAGGAGGAGGTAGATTTCGTTAAGTGCTCATTTCAACAGCAAAAAATAAAATGTAATTAGTGAAAAACCCAGTTTAACAATTTTATTTGGCCGCTTCTGAAGAAATTTTAATTTTATTTTTCTGTAACAGCCTGCTTTAACAGAATCATTTTAAGCTGAATTTGGCTCAAATGCCCACTTTGACAGCACGTTTTTAAATATATTCTGACTTTATGAAAAAAATTGACGATTAAGGTAAATTATATAGTTCTCAAATAAGAAAAACTGCCAACTGAATGTATTTGAGAGCAAAAAATGCTTTTAAAAACGAGTCATAAAATAAGCAATTTGTTATTTGAATACATCCTCAAATCTTCAATTACGAATTGCTTCGGGAAATTTTGTTCAAAATAGCTATTTTGACAGCATTTTTAAAAATATAATCTGGCTTTATCGAAAAACTGGCCAAAACGGCATATTATATAGATTCTAAATAAGAGAACTTGTCAATTGGATGCGTCTAAGAGCAAAAATGGTTTCAGAAATGAATCATAAGAAAGCAATTTTTTTATCTGAATGCATCCTCAAATCTTCAATCACGATCGCTTTAGGGAATTTTCTTCAAAATGGCTATTTTGAAATATATTCTGCCTTTATCGAAAAACTGGTCAATACGACACATTATACAGTTTCTAAATAAGAGAACCTGTCAATTAGATGCGTTTGAAAGCAAAAACAGTTTTAAAATGAGTCAAAAAAATTAGCAATTTGTTATTTGAGTACTTCCTCAATTTTTCAATCACAAACGCTTAGGGAAAATCAGTTCAAAGTACCTTTTTTGGAAGCTTTTTTTTATAAATATATTCTGCCTTTATGGAGAAACTGGCCAATACGTCTCATTATAGTTTCTAAATAAGAGGACCTGTCATATTGATGCGTTTAAAATCCAAAAATGAATTTAAAAATGAGTCAGAATATAAGCAGTTCGGATTTGAGTTTATTCCTCCAACTCCTATTTTTGTTTAATTTCTTTTTGCTATAAGAATTGATCCTATGAAAAACTTGTTAGTATAAAAGTTGTAGATATTACTCAGAAGATGTAAAATTAATTTATTTAGATTTAACAGCTTAAGAATTGAGTAGGTTATGGACTTTTTTATTTTTCCACCCCCCCCCCCCTTTTTCTTTTCATTTTTAATTTTTTTCATCGGTAAAAGTTGGTCTTATCAAAAACTTGTAGATACAAAAGTTTTAGATAATTTTGAGTACACTTTTAGAAAATTTAGTTGGATTTAATATCTTGAGAATTGACGAAGTTATGAATTGTTTTCTTCCAAAAATCCTGTTTTTTTCGCCTCTTAAACCAATTTTTAATTTTATAACATATCTGACATGCATGAACGTTTGGCCTATGTCTTAGAAGCAGAACAAACTTTAAACTGATTGGATATCCATTTTATTTAAGAAGTCATGGCGTTTTATCGGTTTTCACAAAAACACTCCCTATTTCCAACCCCTTGGTCCGATTTTGCCCATTAACGAATTTGACCGAGATTTTATGCCCCTTGATTTTATGTATCAGTTTGAAAGAGATATGAACAGAATTGGAGAAGTTATCGTGTCCATAAAAAGTGATATACACCGATAGATAGATAGATAGATAGATAGATAGATAGATAGATAGATAGATAGATAGATAGAAACTTTTTTACTAATGGCAGTTTTGGGGCCTAGAGGTCATGATCGGCGTAGATCTGCAAAAATTTTTTAGAAATTCCAACATGGGAGCGACCGCAATAGGTAGTATTTCACACGAAATCTACCTAAAACAAAGTTTGAGCTATTAACAGTCATTAATTATCTTACATTAAAATTAATATTTTGCTGGCTGGGCTATCTTCCAGATAGATCAACTGATAGAGCATTGAAAATTAAAGTCAAGTTCTGAGTTTGAGCTCCACCCTGGGCACATTGTTGTTCAGATAGAAAAAATAATTCTTGGTTGGATTAAACATCCTGTCTAAAAATGAACTGAGTTGAAATTTAATGATCTGCATGTAGAATATTATTTATTTTACGACTAAGTGTCATTCATGTAAACCCATGTAATTTTCGTAAAATGTTAGACTAAGAAATATTAAAAAGAACTTTTAAAATAGCATTATCTGTTTGTCGTTAAAATCTAATGCAGTGACATCTTTTACAGTGATGATGTACTGAAACAAAAAAGTGAACGATTCACATCAAGCGATATATATTTTGCAAGTAAGGTTTTTTTTCTGCTCTGCTTTTAGTTTTATAATATGAGTAACAGTAAGAATGAATATATTCGTGCAATTTTATGTTACAGTTTATGGTATGGAAGAATTGGAAGATTACATATGTGTGGGTCAGCAAAGAGAAAACGGAGACAGCAGAGCAGTTTTATTCGTGAAAATAAAAAAAGGTTTCAAATTCACATCAGAAACAAAGAAAAAGATTGGAGAATATATTGAAAAGGAACTAGATGAATATTTTATTCCAGAATGCATAGTGGAAGTATCAGATATACCCGTAAGTTTACGGTAAAAAATATTTTGTTGCTGTTGTTACTATTATTTTTACTGTTTTAAATAGTAGATATTTAAAATGAGCAAAATGTATTCATTTACAATATTTTCTTGGTTTAGAAACAAAAGCACTGAATTTTTTAAAAACAATTTTGAAAACAACACATATTGTTTTTATTTATTATTATTTTTTCAAGCATGTATATTTCCCTTCTTAATGTAGCTTCTAATTTGTTTTTACTGTAAAACCATCAAAGACACAAATTTATATACCTAATGTAAAACATAATTGAAATGTGAGTATATAGAGGACACTTAATCCACAATTTCATTCTTCAAAAGTTTTATTTTATTATTTTTTTTTTTCGGTTATAAATAAAGAGGCAGATGACAGTTTCTATCACGTGTTCGTTAGGTATAGTGATGACCCTTGCAGCTGAAAATGATTTAGAGTTTTCTCTTTATTTTTATTTAATTTTTTTACTTCTGGTAGTGGTTTGAATTTTAAAATTCTTTTCTATATAAACAGAATCTCGTCTGGTGCACATATCTGACGTAAAAAGCTTACGATTGTTTAATAACCTTGTGCTTTGAATTTGTTAGAACAAAATGTTGCTTTAAATCGTAAACCCTTAAATTTACAGGCATCAGGGCAATTATCTATGTACTAAAATATCCAAGGTTTATTTTCCACATAGCAGTATACAAAAACGAAAAATTCGTTCAAAAAGACCGAAAAAGACTTCATCCAAGTCTAAATTTTTTTTTAAACATGGTGTGAACCAAAATTTGCAATACCAACTATAATAATTGTAAAAGTAAAAAATAAAAATTTCTAATGAATGTATCAATAAGGAAAATCTGTCACAAATTTCAAATTTTTCAAGGAGTGTCAAGATTTTTTTCGCTAGCACTGTACACAAATAAAAAAAACCTGTCGAAATTTTGTATGCATACATATTAAGAAGCTTTTCTTGGAATCTATATAACGATACTTCAACTCTACCGAGTTCTTTTACGTTTTTTGAAACATTTGTGACGTGGCCGGTGACGTCGCCGGTGTTTTGTTGGTTAAATGAAGACATAATCTTAAGTGCAAGATAAAATCCAATACTTTATTTAAACCTCTGGGACATGGGAAGTGGAGATAAGTTAAAAATTTCCAGTCATTAAACACAATACTAAGAGATTAAATTGCAAACTATACGTCCACGGCTTAAGCTGAGTTCGGGGCACTCACACCGGCTCTACTTTCAGGTTGCGGCTAAATACTAAATCAAATCTATAATAAAACAGTTCGTGGCTGCCAACAATCTTTATTCTCAAAAAACACTCAACGTATTAAATAATTCTTACCCGCTGGCTCTCCTCTTAAGTAACTCAGCTCACAACACAAGCTAACTCGGCTCACAATACTAGCTATCTCGCTTCAGAACAACCTTACTTTGGTTCATGACACAATCTATATCACTTGGCTGGCTTCCGACGCCTCAACACAACAACACACAATCCAACTCACAACTTTTATACATTGCAAACCGAAGACGGAGCTATAAATTTGCATAATACTCCTAACCGCAGCTAACTGTAGACTCGAGGGCGCCACACACGCTCTGGAAAGTTAAAGTTAAATAAAGGATAGATGTCGCTTTTGCGCCACACATGTTAGAACATTGACGCCACGATCTCACTAAAAATACTAAAGTGCCTTTATCACAAAGGGACACTCCCTCACACATTAAGATAGAAAAGAAAGAACATTTAAAGTCCAATAACTGCGCACACGAGATGAGACTTCAGAACAACATTAACACATTCAAAAACGTGTTACTGACAATACAGATTTATTGATTTGCAAAATAATGTTACAGGGTGGTCATAAAAAAACTTTGCCTGTTTATGGAGCTCTATCGGCCAGTCCGTTCAACCGATCGAGATGAAATTTCATCTATAGCTATTCAAAGGTATGAGCTCAAGATTCTCTGAACGGCAACGAAATCGCGCTCACGGTTACGGTTATAGTTACAGAAACTCGATATTTTAAAATGGCAACACCCATTTTTTTCATCGCAAAATGCTCAGCGCATGCGAAAACCGTAAAGATCGTTGGACCAGCACGTGTATAGCAAGAAACGGACACGTTATGTACACAAAAACCTGTTCTTCGAATCCCCTCCCCCCATAAAAAATCACGATTGGGGCGCAAAGAGTAAATTTGCATATGGCACAGTGTCAGTACACTAATCTCTGATTGAAACACAGATCGGCGAAAACTTTTATTTTGATTACACATTTTCCACATGGGTGCCATCACAGGCAATTAAACATTGCATGGTAGCGACTGTGGATAATACAGTCGAACGTTACATCGCATGAAGGATTTTTGCAATCTCATGTTTGATAGAATCTTTCAAATCTGGCAAAGTTTGCGGACTGCACATGTACACTCTAGATTTTAGATATCCCCAGAACATGAAATCCATAGGATTGAGGTCGGGAGATCGCAGAGGCCATTGACGTTACCAGTTAAGGTGAAATGTGCCTTGTCCATTCATAATAATGTGAAGAGGTCGATCGTTATCTCCATCATATTGGATAAGAAATTCATTAACAAAGTCTATATGTTGTTGATGGTCTCTCACTTCCAACATCTCGGCGCGCTGGTACCGGTAAAGAAACATGCGGATTACAGAGCGCAGTAACTTTAAGACCATTGATTTTGGTATATCAAATACATGAGATGCACCTTTTGTAGTTTGCATGCGTCTTCTGGTCATTATGTGATGCACTTCTATAACAGTATCCTCAGGATCAATTGGTCGTCCGGATCGCAGACTATCACAGGTGCAGCCAATTTCTTCAAATTTCATTACTAAATCACGAAGAGCTTGTGAAATGCATAGGCCACGTATTTTGCGATGGTTTCGAAGATAAAAGCGCCAGGTTTTTGCGCATTCATCTCATTTTGATAATAGTTGGACCAACCCACAACGAACAAAGTCATTTTGTTGGCATCTGCGAACTCCAACTGAAGAACTAACATTCCCACCCTACTTTTTATCCGTTTTCTACGTTGACTACGTTGTCAAACGATGTTCCGTGATTGGTATTTTGTCTCTGTCATATTCAAACTTTCTTTGTGCGCCTTGGTCGTGTTTTGCGGGGGGCATTCTTAAAGCTGATTTTGTGTGAGCATAACGCGTCCGTTTATTGCAATAACTATACCGTCCCAACGTTTTTAGGTTTTTCGCATGCGCTGAGCATTTTGCGATGAAAAAAATGGGTTTTGCCATTGGAAAATTTCGAGTTCCTGTAACTATAACTGTAACAGTGAGGGCCATTTTGTTACCGTTCACATAATCTCAAGCTCATAGTACCTCTGGATAGTTATATCTGAAATTTCATCTCGATCGGTTTAACGGACTGGCCGCTAGAACTCCATATATCGGCAAAGTTTTTTTATGACCACCCTGTATTTTTAATAAGGTTCGAATTTGGACTACTTCACATCTTTTCTGCTGTAACTTACTTAACTTTTTCAATCTCAGCAAAATTTCATTACACGTAGTCAATTATTAACTAAATAAATCTTTAAAATAATTTCTTTTTAAAAATTTTAAGTTTTATTTCAATTAAAAAAATGCCATTAGTTGTCCAAATTCAGCAACTGGTTGCCTAAGTTGGAACCCCATTTTCTAAATTGGATCAAACAATATTAGGCTGTTTTATTGAGTAGGGGATATAAGTAATTTTATAAAAACCAAAACGCCAAATTAATATAACAGCAATGGAATATAATGAAATCATATATCTGAAAGCAAAACTAATTGTTTTAAATCAAAATGTATTCAAAATATAAATAAAATTTTAAAAGTAAATAAAAATTGAAATTATGGAACTAATTTTATCCCTAATCATATTTTATTTTTTGCTGTTGAAATGAGCACTTAACTTCGAAATCTACCTACGCCTGTAGTGCAAGCCGACAGGGATTTTCTGAAATTTACGGCAGAACGACAACGGTCCATTTGAAGTGGCAGTCCAAATATTGCTATTCTCCTCTATATGCAGCATAAAAAACAATCTGCCAGAATAAACTTACTATCAAAACTTTTAAGGGCTTCATAAAGAGGTCACTTCTTCAGTACAAGATGAAAGTAAAAGAAAGTAGAAAGTCACAACAGGTTTATTCTCCTTTCCTATCGAAGAAACTTTAGGATAAATTTACTTTCTTTCTTTTTTTCTTTTCTTTGCAATAGTTTTTATACATTGCATTAGTTTTAATCGCTTTAATCTTAATGTGAGTTTTCTGAATATTTTTAATTAGTTATTATGTATTTAGAGAACAATTGTAACATTATAAACCTTTATTTTTCTATTGCAGTGTAAAACTGTTATTTTTTATTTCATAGGCACAGCCTTTTTAAAAATATTAATTTAAATAAAAGTCTAAAATATTTAAAGTAAAAATTTGAAAAAAAAATGTAACTTAAAAAAAAAAGCATATTTTTAAAACATAATAATTTTCTCAAACTTGCTGAATCAAAATTAGATTAAAATAACTGAACAAGACATATTCCAAGTTTGAACCATTTATCTTAAATGGTTCTTAAGTTAAAACAATTTAAATAGGAAAAATGGTGAAAAAACCGTCCATGAAGAAAAACCTAAATTTAAAAGAAATATTTTCCATAACAATCATTGCCTGAAAGCTAGATTTTGAAAACAAGCCAAAACATAAAAATTAATATTTCTTATTCTAGTTAAGAATGAAACATGGTTTAAATATCCTTCTAAACAGAAAAAAATAATGCAATATATATATATATATATTTAATTGATTTGAAAGATTTTTGTTTTTTGGATCCCCCCCCCCCCGCTCTTAAGAAAATTAAAATAAATCAAAATGAAAGATTCTAACAATATATATATATTGTTTAATGAAATTTTATTTCTTTTTATATAAATTTCAGTACAATATTAACAACAAAAGATTGGAGAGTGTTGTGAGAAAAATAGTTGCCACTAACGAAATTCCTGAAGTAATGAACATTAGAAACCCGGACAGCCTGAAGCACTTCTTGAACATCCCCGAAGTTGTAAACTACAATCTTCTCGTCTAGCTTGAATGTTATTTGTAATAATTGTTGATGCAGAGAACTTCTCCTATGCATTTCCATTTGTCTATAACTTAAGTATAATTGTACAGGCAATCAGGATAACTTTGACCTATCAGGACAACTTTGGGCCAAGAAAGAAAAAAGATTAAATCTGCTGCACCACTTGAGTTAACGGCAAAATTGTGGTCTCAAAGTATAGATAGCAGCACTGGTGTGAGTTTGGAAGCTTATTAGAAATAATTCGTCAAGGTTCCATTCTTCGATCAGGAATCACTAGATAACGGATCCCTTTGTTCTCTTCGGGGATTCTTGAAGCATGGACCTCTGAGATATCATCGTCAAAAGGGTGTCTTTTTTTTTTGGCGATGATCCTTTTTTGGCAATTTTCTGCTTTCATTTTCATAATAAAAGAAACGTACGTAACGCAGTCGAAGAAGTTGTTGTTGGTTGGTGAGATAGGCGGGAGAAACCGGATTGGACCACATTCCATCCACCATCACGTGATGGTAGGGAGGTGGGTCAAAGCGTGATGAAAATGTTGCTATTTCTGAGTCCACTTATACGAGAAGTCTATGGTTCCACCATAGCAAAATGGATCAAAGTTTTGTAAAGGTGGAGCAAAGTTACCCTGATCAGGCGCAATTTTATCCTGATTGACTCTATCTGTAATACAGTGATTCAAAAATAAGAGGCTCAATGTCATGTGCTATGACTGTTCGATCCCAGGGATGCAAGCCTTCGCAACAAATGCTGCTTTTCATCATTAAACTTTATCGGTATTCTTAGCTTTATCAAATATCAAAAATTATTTAAGGACATTATTTAATTATTTAATTATTTAATTATATATTAATTATTGACATTTAAAGAGAAAAAGCTAAAAATTTAGTGGTAGCAATTAGCCATTTGTAGTGCAATACTTGCATCCATGCTCGATCTATACATTATGCAGTGAATAAAAATAGCTCTTCCATAATTTGCAGGGATATCAGAAACGTAAATTTAAAAAATATTAACAAACACATAGGATCCACTTTAACCTCGAAAAATACACGGTGACCCGTTTTAATCGCAGTCGATTTTCAGTTAAAAACTTTCGGAAACATGAAGAAGTGTTACTAAATTTTCTAGCGACTTAGTCTTCCTTAGTTTTAAATGTCACAACATGACAAAAAGTGTTAAAAGAATAGTAAAAGTACATTTGGTGATTTCTTAACATCGACAACCTCATTCCAAAATGTAGAAAGCAAACTTCGTGGTGCTTAGGTGAAGATGATGAAAATTCTTCTAACAAATTACTATGTTTTCACACTATACACAGAATAAGATAATATAACGTTCATTACAATGTCTTTTATTTTCTCCAAGTTATTCACCGAAATATCCGAATTCGGTTATAGTAGAGCAACCTGTATTTTTCACTTATTAAGGGGATTGCAAGCAAATTATTTCTGATTTATTGTTTGTACTATATTTCTGATCTCCCTGATAATTACTGAGCAGTTGTTCTGATATTAGTGTGATAATAATCAGATGTAATTTACTTTATTGAAATGCAATATACTATTCAGAAAATAAAACTATTTGAAACTGAATCAAGCATTTTGACTAGTTTAGTATTATCTTGTCGAGTCAAAACAACTTAGTTAATTCCTTCAGAAATATTTTTTCAAAGAATTAAGTATCATATACACATTTAAATTTGAAAAAAAAAAATCATTTTTTTTCTAATTCATTGTAGTGTAATGTACTTTGAAATAAGAAATAAAGTCTTTGTGCAAAAATGTATGAAGATTAAAAAAAAACTAACATATAGAAATGTACAAATAATGCAAGCAGTCGTTTCGAATGTAGAGAAAGCGTGCTAGAAAACATTAGCTAATAAGTTATATATCATCACCGTGCTAGACCGAAATGAAGAATCGTCGTAGATTCGAAATTGCTTTTTCTAGCACTCTATGTTTTGCACTGATGAAGAATCTCGGTAGTAGATTCGAAACGACTGTTTGCTACTTTTTCATGCATTATTTGTGCATTTCTATTCGTTGGTTTTCTATGCTTATATATTTAATGTACTTTATTAATTTAGTTTCATCTTGAGACAAAAGAAAGTTGTAAATCGTTTATTATTTTCCTTAATGACTAATCAGTTTTTCATAATTTATTAAATGATGAGCCACTTGTATTGTTAAATGAACTATGAAATTTATATTTTAAAAACTTTTTCATATTTTTGTCTACATTATTTTCGATATGCGTGGATTGTGCTGCATTTTCCGCGTCTGAAAAATAAATATTGCAAAAATTTATGTTTATTTTTTTCATGTGTATCGAACATACCTCAAATGTTTTAAAAAATATTTTTTAACCCTTTACCTGTTTTTTTTTTTTTTTTTTTTTTTTTTTTGTTCTAATTATAAATGATAGTATTAATTACAATAATTTAGTACTCATTTTAAACTCTAAACAGAAATTCATATGTATATATATAATTGCCACAAATCATGGCCGTGATAAACATCGTATATAACAATTTTTGAATATTTCAATAAATTTCAAAACAAATCCGAGCAAAAGACAATGCATTAAAATTCTCAAAACTTAGTTTGAAAAGGTATACAAATTTTTAAAAACATGATATATCATCATAAACGATGTGATACTCTATGTGGTTAAGCACATAAATATGACGTTTTGCCTTTTTATAATAATTTAAAGTTTGTACATATTTGCACTAGGAATATTTGTTTGGTTGGTATTTTGAAGACTTTTTGCGAACAAGACTTTTTTTAAATTTTGCGTTTGTATTATGTTTGGAATCAGTATAATATATTTTGAACTGTGAAGGACAAATATAATGTAAAAGTACACAGCTGAAATAAGAATAAAGCCAAAAATTTAAATTTTATTGTTTATTTACACAAAATAGTACTTCAAAATATTTAAAATGAAATAAAAACAATTGATTAAAACAATTAAACAATACCACAGGAATTTTTCAGGAACTCTCTATGCTTAAGCTGACTTAATTTAAAATTTAATGAGCTTTATTTGCGCCACATTGTATCAAAATTATTGAATGTATATTTTATTACTTGTCCTGTCTTGTAGAAAAATATTTATGTTCTGGATTAGAATGTGCATATTTTCTTAATTTTCGCAATTCAAAACAAGATAAAATATAAGAGGAAAATATTTTTTTTATCTGTACTCAATAACGCAGTTTTGACCCAAATCCCGTCATCGTTAAATTCAAAATAAACGCCGGCAACAACACGGTTCCATTGTATCGCATTACTAATTTAAAGTTGAAAATAGAAGAATATTAGTCATAATATTGTTATGTTTTTGTGTCATGGACGGTTGAAGTGATGATTTTAATAAGCACTAAAAATCTTTAATGTAAATTTCTTGATTATTAATGTAAAAAACAGAAGCACCGAGAGAATAAAAATGTTCCTTCTTAGAGCGTGTAAAACACCGCTTACATACAGCATAAGGAGTTCAAAAAGAATAATTAATAAGAAGGTTAAAGCTCTAGTCCAAAAAGAAGTCCGCACATTCATTACACGTGCATAGTAGTCGTAGACAAAGGTTGAGGCAAACCACAAATATCCAATTTGCTCGAAGCTAGGAAAATGAAATATAAAGTCTGGATATTAGATCAGGAAAAGTTTTTGTAAATTTCTTTTCTCAGAGGTTACATACCTCAATATCTTGCATTTATGCTTCCGAACTCTACGGAAGGATCGGTATGAGCTTATCCAAATTTACTAGAGAATTTCATGCGTCACTTCAAAATCAAGCAATTCTTTCATGTTATTTTTTGTATCAGATGTGAATGGGTGCGGTACATTATTAAGAAAGAGCAACTGGAATATCATTAGTCAATTACTACTTTGCAGTCACATCGTCATTTTACTGATTAGAGCATTGATAGAGTAATGCAATGGTTGAACATTCTGATAAATTCCCCAGAAAAGACACAGTCAATTTGAAGTTCGAAGCATTTTTATTCTTCAAACGTAATTTAAAAATAATTCCCACTCAATGGAAAATTCAGCTGTGTAATCAGGACATTACATTACATTACATACACGTCTTTTACATTACATTTTCATCTATTCATAGTGTTCATCATATTTATGAAAGTTATGCATGAATACAAAATTCATACAGGTCGAATTGATAACCTCCTCCTTTTAGAAGTCTGTTAAAAATCGCTATTATTTTACAATCGAACTTAAAAGTTCTTTTTATTAAAATGTAATAAATTTGAAAGAAAAAAAGTAAAATACGGTGAAACCAATGCAAAATAATCTGTTTAAGACGGAATCATGCCTTAAACAAAAATATTTGTTGATCCATGCAAAATTAATACAATAATACCTGAGCAAAGAATAGACTATAGTTACACTTCCTAAGAAGGAAACTTGTCTATAACGCATCTTTATCCTTCCTATGCGATTTCGTCTTAAATGATTTAATGTATAGTAATTTTGAAGTCTTCAAGACATGAAATATGAATTAACAATATTAAAGAATAAGTGAAAACCTTTACATATAAATAATAAAATAAATAAAAAGTAATATCAAGTAATATCAGTTAAAAAATAACACGAGCCTTTTGCCTTTGTAAGCCTTTGGCACTTCTTTAAAAATGAATATTACAAACAGGAAAAATAAAAACTATAATAAGTATTTTGGGCCAGAATTCCTACATACGGAACAGTTTTTAATCATATCAATGTAAAAAAAAAAAAAAAAAAAAAAAAAAAAACGATGTTTTGTACAAATTTTGTTAAGCCAGGCCGGGCTAAAATTTTACTTTTTTCGATGTCGGGTCGAACATTTTCCTATTGGTCAATTCGAGACTGAACCTGAATATTTCGAATCCCACATCGAGACATCTATCAGCATTAGCCTGCGACAACCAAATTTCCATCTATCTGACCACCTGTCACCTTCAAGAATCGGGCAAACAACTTTTCCTAAACATTCCTAAACTCTATTAGCTATTGTTAAATAAACTATCAAGAACAGTTGAAAATTAACAAAAATTTACACATGAAATTACGAAAAATTGGCATTTGTATATTTTTCTCTTGATCACGTATATTTGCTCTTTTCCATTAATCCATTTTCCAGCTATCTCTTTTTCACAAGTTTTTTTTAAAGTTCATTATTAACATTCATATAAACTGATACATTTATTGTTACGGCCTTTTTTTATGGTGAGCTTCGAAAAAAATGTTGTACCTTAGCTTTCGGAGGCTAGTGTATAAATATGTGTGCGTGTATATATACATATACTTCTAAAACACTTATACTTTTTTCACGCATCCAATCAACTTCTATGTATTTAGTGATCATCGGGGCAGAGGTTTTATATCTCAAAATAAAAAAGCACAATTATTATTTGGCAGTCGCATCGTTATTTTTATCTTTAGAGCATTGATAGAGTAAATCACAGGCTGAACATTCCGATTATTTTCCCAGGAAAGATATCGTCAAATTGAAGTTTAAATCATTTTAATTCTTCAAACATGATTTAAAAAAAATTCCCTCGAATGAAAATATCAGCTATGGAATCAAGAAGAAAATTCATTAGTTACATCGGGCGATAAGATCTTAAATAATAATTTAGAATTCTACAGGAATCTTAAACACCGACCAACAGGGTTTGAATCACTCAACAAAAGACACAGAAATTTTGCTCTGAAACTCGTGTATTCAGTTTTTGTCAATCTTGGATCTTAAACAAAACATTTTTCAGATCTTTTGAGACAAAGTCCACATCTCTGATCTTATAATAACTTGTCTAAAAATAAAACTTCGTAAAGTAGTGAAGTGCAGAACGGTGTGGTAAAGCGAAGAGAGACCAACAAGGTGTCCATAAAAACCAAAGGCACTTAATACAGTTATAAAGTTATAAAAATACATAAATACAATATTAAAATTACAGTTACAATAATAAAAAGTTGAAAATAAACGTTTAAATAAGAAAGTATGACCAAAAGTACCCAAATGTTTACAAAAAACATCGAGAAAGCAAGCGAATCATATTTGCAAGTTTTCGAAGCCAATCAGGTAGCAGAATGCAACCAATAAAATTTCTAGGCTCAGCCTCACTTTATAGGAAGGAGGAGTGACAGCAGTAGACGTAACAGCCGATGTTACTACAATAAAACACCAACCATATTACAATTTACAATTTAACCTCTTCGCTACTGGCGATTATTACAGTGTTTTTAATTATTACTGAAATATTTATTCTCTCGTTTGACTTCAGGGCGAGATTTTTGTTTTATTTTCATTACCTCGAATCTTAGAATTCGAAACATATTATTCTAATATCGAAATTTCATTTATATTTGAGTATCATTAATAAAATGCAACAAAACTGATGTACCCATTTGGGTACTCAGAGACTGAAGAGGTTAAGGTGGAAAAAAAAGATAAAAGAGAAGTAAAAATGCAAAAAATAAATGTTTTAGACTATAATATAGACATATACTATTAAGAAAATAAAAAGACCAACTTAGGTCGGTAATAAAAATAAGTGAGAAATATGTAAAAGTTGATTACTTGATGCAATACCACAAGAAAGCTGATTATTATCAGTCAGATGGAAAATTTGAGTAGCAGGTATGGCAAAATTCAAAATTAGATTGTCAATTTTTTCAAGTAATGAAACGGTTTTTAACTTAGTAAAATAAAACTATCTTTATCAGCATTAAAGATATTTGAAAAATTAAGCTGATTAAAGCCAAGACCATTTATGAAAGGAAGGAGTGAGTCATCCTCGGTAGGAATAATAAAGTTAACGTTTTTGGTACAATCAATACTACCAGAATTTGAATATTAACTCCTTTCGCTACAGATCCAAAGGAAAGGGAAGGATTATTTTTTTCTTAGATTGTTTAGAATAAATGGAATTTCTAATAGTCTGAATTTTATTAGCTTTAAGGTTTTTAGGATTTTTGGGCTTTGAAAATAGTTGGCAGTATTATTTTGAAAACAGTTTGCACAGCGAAAATCTTTTTTGTAGCTAATTTTGCATCAAAGGTCGTATGGTTTTCTGCACACTTTAAACAGACCGAGTTATACCGGCACATGGCAGATGTATGATTACACTTCTGGCAATTATAGCATTTAACGCCATTAAATTTATAATTTTTAACAGAAACTAAAAATCCAAGAAAGTGTTTGATATAAAAAATAGTAGCTATATTGTCAGAAAGAAAAATATTGATACGATATATTGGAAGTGGAATTTTAGCCTTAAAATTTTTGAGTTGTCCAACTGAATGAAGAGACTATCAGTTTTAATATCTTCAATGGGGTTGCTCATAGGAATACCTTTTATTAAACTTTTGCGTGGCCTCTCATATTTCAATTGAGAGCCATAGAATTCAACTTTAGAATCAATTAGGAAATTTTGGATTTTTCCATAGTCTTCAACAATATTAGAATGAGACCAGATGAGATATCATCTCAGATTAATGCTTTTGGGAGATCTCTACCATTGACTAAGTTAATTTCTAGGACTATATTAAGTCAGTTAGGGATTATTATTTCTTAAGATTTATTAGTTATTTAAGATTTATTAGTTCGGCTTTAGAATCTTTGAGCTTTTTTCGTGTATAATTCTCCTGTGAGATGAAGCCACTGTCAATAGTTCCATAAAAGCGTTAGCAATCGAAGAGTATTTATTTTTCACAGGTATACTGTATTCTGTAGTTTTAGGAGTAACATTGATTATTAAAGAAGTTTTCATGACTTGACTCGTTTTTAGGTGCGTTCGTAATTATATAATACGTAGCACCTATAGTGATCGTTCAGTCCGTCCGTCTGTCCGTCCGTCCGTCTGTCCGTCCGTCCGTCTGTCCGCATATAACAACGCAAAAACTACCCAACCGAATCGTTTGAAATTTAAAATACATAATTATTACATAATTTTGTCGAGTCATTTCAAATTTTATGAGAATCGGATGGATAGATCAATGACAGGGACGATCAAAAGTATTCCATTACATTACGGTCAATGGGGAAAAAAGTTTCAAATGCATTTTAATCGTTTGAAATTTAAAATACGCAATTATTACATAATTCTGTCGTGTTATTTCAAATTTTTTGATAATCGTGTGCATAGATCAATTACAGGGACAATCAAAAGTATTCAATTACATTATGGTCAATGGGGAAAAAGTTTCAAATATATTCTATACGTTTGAAATTTAAAACACATAATTATTACATAATTTTTTCGAGTTATTTCAAATTTTATGAAAATCGGATGCATAGATCAATTACAGGGAAAATCAAAAGTATTCCATTACATTACGGTTTAATGGGAAAAAATGTTTCAAATGCATTTTAATCGTGTTACACTCATGCGAACTTAATAAAATTTATATGCAACTATAAAGTACATATTATACTATACATCTTACATAATTTGTGGTGCAAAGAACATTTGTTATTGATTTACAAGGCCACACAAAAGTATTCCATTACATAATGGTATAGGGAGAACATTGTTTGATGAGCGTTTTAATTGTAATTCACTATTTACAATGTTATGAGATTGATATATGAAAGTAATATTTTTAAAACTTCGTTATCGTTCGAACGCACCTAATTTGCTACGCTTCACGTGCAATTTCCAACTTGTTTTAGAATTAGTCTTAGCATGTTTGGGGGATTTATCAGTATCAGTACTGTCTTTTGCTTTTGATTTCCTAGATTTAGAAGAGAAAATTTTGAATTCATCTTTATTGGAGCTTAACTGACTGGTACAAAACTGACCTCGAAATTATCTATATGAGGTAATGCAGTAAGATAATTATTGAAAAAAATTATAGTGAATTTTAAGCCACTTACGTCTGGACTACCGATAAAGTTTACCATGTATTGTTGGTTACCCGACGGGCAAGTCTTACATAGCAAATTAGTACAATACTTCATAAATTAGAAAAACAATAGAGTTAATTATGTGCCAAACCACTTTCGTCAAAACAGGCGAACTGGCTGTGAAACTGTAACAGCGAAATACTTTTAAAACTTAAAAACAGAAATTATAACTAAAAACAATGTATATAAAAAATAACAAAATTATAATTTAACAAATTACAACGACTTTTTGAAAAATCAAATTACCCTTTTACAATTTTCGGAAATACAAATTTTTAAACTTCTAAACATCGCACATTTTAAATTTTTGCACCGTTGCGTAGAGAAAAAAATGCATTTTTAAAAGAAATTTGTTTGAAATCTTTATCACAATTTGTTTTCAAATTATTATATATACATTTTTTTAAATTTGTAGTACTTTTTTTGTCGTTGTGGCAACAGAAGTATTCCATTTTTGGACATTAAACATGGACTAATCCGAAAACGAATAAAGTAAAATAAGTTGTGAAATTCAACTAATAAAAAGATTCAGACATGCTTTCGATTTCCCAATTCTCTACAACTATTTTCCAAATTGTTAATAATACTAATATTTATTTTTTATACTATTATTATTTTTTATAGTAATATTTTCCAAATAGTTAATAATGAATAATAATATCTTAATAGTTCATTGTTAATTGAACTTTGATTATACACTAAGTAAACTATTCAGAAATTCTAATTACATAATTTAAACTATACATTTCCTTCTTTCTTTTTGCCATATATTAAAAAAGAAACCGATAAAAAACCATAATTTCTCTTATAAATTCACTAGTGGACATTTTCTATTAACCATAAATCAAAGCGGCGAATTTTTAATAATCGCAGTCTACGCCCAAGTGCGTATTGAAAGGAATCTTTTTTATACTACAAGAATTGCATTTATAAAATTAGCGTGATTTAAAAAATAAACACTAACGACATATACAAGAGCGTTTCAAAAACTATTTTTTCTTTTATTTTTTACTCCAAAATAAGCTTTAAAATATTTGTTCAATGCTTGCTAGAATATAAAACATAATCGATATGACAGATTTTCTATTCTGTATCCCATGACTTTTAAAGGTTATTTTATGTTTTGGAAACATTACAGAAAGTAGAATGTACAGAAGATGTCAAAATATCTAAAAGAAATAAATATCCAGAATCTTAGAGGCAGGTGGTTTCAACTATCGAAGTCTCGTGGAAAATGTAACTGTAAATTGGCAGTTGTAGTGAATGTTACGAACGAATATTGATAACATTATTTGACAGAGGAATAAACAGCTAATTGCCGAATTGATTACGATGCCTGAATTCTTTGATAGCAAAAACAATGTTTCAAGTGTGAAATATGAGAAATGCTGTGGTAAGGCTTTTGATTTACTCTTTATATTTTAAATGCAATGCGCGACGGAAAGATTTTCAGATATGCGGATTTTTATGTTAAGAGGCCACTCGAGTCACTCAAAAAGATCCGGATGTTAATGTTAAGTCTATGTGGTCATTATTTTCAAACATCTTGCACAAAGTTTAATATTTTTACATTATTTTTTTTGTGCATAGGATAACTGAGGTTTATAATCGGGATAGCTTTTACTATTTCGATATTGGTTATACATTTTTTTTTTAAATTATGATGGTTTCAATTTCAGAACCGGTTCCAACCGGTTCCAAAAATTAAAATAATTTAAAAGAAATCCGAAATCAAAATGAAAAAGTGAAAACTATCCCGGTTATGAGATCGTCCTCATGCAAAAATTAATCATGTACAAATATTAAAACTTGAGCGAGATATTTGAAAATAACATCCCCATAGGCTTAACATTATCCCCCGGGTCTTTTTGAATGACTAATGTAGGCTCTTAAAAATTAATTTTTATTTTCGTGAAAGAATAAATAGTTAGGTGTAGCATAATAATAAAGTTTTTTTTTTTTTTTTTTTTTTTTTTTTTTTTTTAGAAATATTCCTGCATTTTTATTATTTCTTTTTTCACGGAGCAGTTCAGTTAGCTTAAAGCTTTTTTATGACTTCGGTCTGTTTCTATGTCCGTGTACCCATTTGTCAATTCAACCAGATTCAAAGTCTCTTAAAATCACTGTATATTTTCTATTACTATATAATGTTGAATTTCACTACAGTATGTTTCTGAAAGTAGCTTCTGAAACATTCATCTTTGGTCTGCAGATTTTTACATTAACGAATTGGGATACATTTACGGTTTAAGGGCATAAATCGCTTGAACCGCATTTAAATGATGCTATGTATTTCACACAATTTAAAATTAACTTCTGTTAAATTTTCAGAATATTACATGAACCTATTTTCTCATTTGTTCTTGTTATGCCGTGTACTTTTGCTCTGTGGACTTACTTATTTTTAAAAAATACATAAGGCACAATATATATGTATATATATATATATATACTACGATTATACTATTTATATTATGACGTTACATACATATACTATGATTATACTATTTATACTATGACGTTATATGTATACTATGATTTTAAAACATGCTCTAACAATGTGAAAATTTACATTAAATTTTCATACCAGTTAAAATATTACAGAGATTATGGTGAGTGGATAATATCTAGTCATATATTGATCAAGTTTCGAATTATGTATTTAAATATTTATTTCTTTTCAAAAATATTCAAAATTCAAAAATTTTTATTCAAAAATGTTCGATTTTTTTTTTTTTTTTTTTTTTTTTTTGAGGAATGGATGTAAAAGATAATAAAATAACGCAAATTTTGCATAAAGAATCGTCGATCGGATAATTAGTTTCCGAGATATTTGTAATCCTATTTTATACATCCTTCAATTTTTCATGATCCTGTATTTCATTCAAATTTCGATTCAAAGGTATATTTTAATTGAATATGACACGCTTAATCCGACACAGTAATCTGTAATTTAATAGGATTATTATTTTTAGAGTTATAAGAATGGATCTTTTACGCAATTCGGTACTACTTGAGTAATTTGGCGTTTTTTATAATTTGTCGAAATTGGTTCATCAGCAATTCATTAATAGAGCATTACTACGTGTTAAAAATATTTCAATATACGTTTAAATTTTATTTTGAAATTGAGATGCATTTTATGAAGAGTTTGCACATGTTTTATTTTCATATTTTATATTATGCATATTCATAATGGATAAGTATTACAGTGGCCCCTCAACGACTACTTTAAAATGGCAATGGAAAATAATATTTGCCCTAAAATAAGTTAAAGTATCAATAAAATCTTAACTTACAAGCATCGTTTAATAATTAAAGGTTTGTACAATTTTAAAATACATTTTAGATAAATTATTTCGCATATTAAAATGCAATTAGTGGGAAAATTATCCAAATTTCTGAATCGGAAATTCTTACATTTCAAAAATATGCATTAAAATATTTAATTGCTATAAAGGACGTTAAATACTAATAAAAACATTAAAAGATCTTAATAATTTTTACATGTTTCGATTGAATTTACTCAATCATCATCAGAAAAAGGAAATACAAATAAACACTATGAAATTCTTACGGCAATTTTTCTTGAGAACCAACAATGTTAGTTTTTATTTTCAACATTACTTTATAAATGCGCTTTTACAATTAAAAAAAAAAAAAAAAAAAAAAAAGAATCTTCAAATTAATTCACTTTTTTGTATGTTTTTTTTTTTTTTTTTTTTTTTGTAATTTTTTTTTTATTTTTAGATATTTATTTTAAAAACTGAGTTATCCAAAAAATCATTTTAAATACAATTTACATAAATTTAACATTCAAACTCAATTTAGTTTTAGAAACAGTTTTATTTACGTATTTATTGATAAAAGCCTATTTTAAGTTACATTAATTGATAAAGTATATATTTAAATTACATTTATCCATAAACATTTTTACTGTCAAACTTTTAAGCTTAAGGTATTTGTATTATAAAATATAAGCAAAAAATACATGAGAATGTCTATTGTCATAAACTAAAATTATTACTAAGCCATGATAAACTTTTCAAAAAATGATAAATTTTAAAAGTTTTCTTTTTTCCAAGTAGGACAATGACACATAGCATTGTAAATATTTAAGGAAATACCAGATTATGCCATAGTCTTTCAAAAAATTAACATGCAGCGCATTAATTTCATAGTTTTTATAAACAAAGTACCTATTGATCAGTATTGGATAGTAATATTGATTTAATAAAAAATTGAAATATTTTATAGTTTTAAATATATTGATGGTAGATTTAGATATTCATAGATGATAACTTGTCTTTTTTTTTTTTTTTTTTTTTTTCGAATAGTATTTGTCTTGTGTAATTACAAAATTGCTTTAATTAAATAAAGTTAATATTCCAACATTGTTAAAAGTATTTATACGAAATTATAGAAAATCTATGGATAACCCATTATCTTAAGTTTGTTTGTATTTGTATTCATGTCGGCCAATTATGAACACTGTGGAATATAGGCTTTAAGGGGTGGGGTGCCTCCGTGGGGGTCTTTCTGAGTGAACCTAATCCGTATTTACGCGAGGAAGTCCAATGTTCGGAGAAAACCACGGAAAATTCCGAACGGTTAGGCCAACGGGCGCGACTGGGTTCGATCCCAGCACCTACCGTCAAACAGTTTGAAGGTCAGAACCTCTAGGCCACAGGTGGGGCTATCTTAAGCCTTATGCAAAATTGCAGGAATTACAGAACCATTGATTCTGTTAAACACCAGATAAATTATTCATTAAATTTACTTTTAAAATCAATAAACTGATTTATTTTTCGAAAACAGTGAGCTTTATGTAGAAGAACTAGAAATAAGCCAGTAAATTTGAACCACTGTACTATTTAACTTTTATTAAATTTATTTCTAGCATTTACCGCGGTTCGAACTCCGACCCGCTGAATTAGAGACGAGCGTTTTATTGTCTGCACAGCAAGAGTTGTTACTGCGGTCGCAAAAGATGTCTTTTATGATTCAGCCGGTGGAAATATATAGTATGTGTTATTAACCGACTTCAAGGAGGAGTTGTGATTTCGACCTGTATGTATTTCTTGTTCACTCATAACTTTCCTAAATATGAACCGATTTTGATAATTATTTTTTTGTTTGAAAGTGTAAGATACCCGTGTGGTTTCATTTCAATGTCATCAAATTCTGGTGATAAAAACATTCTTTTTAAATAAAAAAATGCGGATTGGATAAAAAAAATGATTTATCGCAAATTATCTTTCATTGTTGAACCTGTTTTCAAATCATAAGCAGGGTGTTTTCCAGTTCCTCAAAGGGGGGAAAACTTACGAATAGCTTACTAATAGGGAAGTTAAAGTTGGGAGGGTGACATTGTGACTGAGAGAACACTTTCAGGGGATTAAGGGGATATTTAAACTAAAAGGGGATATTTAAACCTATTTCAGAGGATATTTAAACTATGCATTCATATGCATTAGCGCCAAGTTGTCGCCAAGCTTGATTCTTTTTTGAAGTCGGTTAGTATTTTTTTAAGCATATTTAATCGTTTTCAAAGTTTTCGTTTGACATATATTCGTTAGAGAATTCGTATACGGTTTATTTTAATTTATTATAGGCCATATATAATGATGTCAATTCTTCATTTTTTTTAAAAATCAGTTTTAATGTTTTAGTGTGTTTAATGTTAACTTTGGAAAACTGGTTTAAATAACAAATAAAATATTTCAGGGATAATTTTTTAATGAAAATATTTAAATACATCTTTTTTTCTTTTTACAACATAATGTTTTAGTGATTTTATTAAAATTGTCACAGAGTGTATATACTTTTAATGCGCTAATATTTTAAAAAGGACATTTTAGTAAGAAATTAGAAAAAAAACTTTAAAAGTGTAATTTATTTTTAAAAAACGTTTTTGGATGCGTTTGTAACTATGTAAATACGTAGCACCTATAGTCATCGTTCAGTTCTTCCGCCCTTCTG